>CM026393.1:6125189-6150532 GCA_014843695.1 Archivesica marissinica
TATGAACAACCATAGTTTACTTCTTGGGTTTATATACACATTATGAACAACCATAGTTTACTTCTTGGGTTTATACACACATTATGAACAACCATAGTTTACTTCTTGGGTTTATATACACTTTATGAACAACCATAGTTTACTTCTTGGGTTTATACACACATTATGAACAACCATAGTTTACTTCTTGGGTTTATACACACATTATGAACAACCATATTTTACTTCTTGGGTTTATATACACTTTATGAACAACCATAGTTTACTTCTTGGGTTTATATACACTTCATGAACAACCATAGCTTACTTCTTGGGTTTATATACACTTTATGAACAACCATAGTTTACTTCTTGGGTTTATATACACTTTATGAACAACCATAGTTTACTTCTTGGGTTTATATACACATTATGAACAACCATAGTTTACTTCTTGGGTTTATATACACATTATGAACCATAGTTTACCTCTGGGGTTTATATACACATTATGAACAACCATAGTTTACTTCTTGGGTTTATATACACATTATGAACCATAGTTTACTTCTGGGGTTTATACACACATTATGAACAACCATAGTTTACTTCTTGGGTTTATATACACATTATGAACAACCATAGTTTACTTCTTGGGTTTATACACACATTATGAACAACCATAGTTTACTTCTTGGGTTTATATACACATTATGAACAACCATAGTTTACTTCTTGGGTTTATATACACATTATGAACAACCATAGTTTACTTCTTGGGTTTAATACACATTATGAACAACCATAGTTTACTTCTTGGGTTTATATACACTTTATGAACAACCATAGTTTACTTCTTGGGTTTATATACACATTATGAACAACCATAGTTTACTTCTTGGGTTTATACACACATTATGAACAACCATAGTTTACTTCTTGGGTTTATATACACTTTATGAACAACCATAGTTTACTTCTTGGGTTTATACACACATTATGAACAACCATAGTTTACTTCTTGGGTTTATATACACATTATGAACAACCATAGTTTACTTCTTGGGTTTATATACACATTATGAACAACCATAGTTTACTTCTTGGGTTTATATACACATTATGAACAACCATAGTTTACTTCTTGGGTTTATATACACATTATGAACAACCATAGTTTACTTCTTGGGTTTATATACACTTTATGAACAACCATAGTTTACTTCTTGGGTTTATATACACATTATGAACAACCATAGTTTACTTCTTGGGTTTATATACACATTATGAACAACCATAGTTTACTTCTTGGGTTTATATACACATTATGAACAACCATAGTTTACTTCTTGGGTTTATATACACATTATGAACCATAGTTTACTTCTTGGGTTTATATACACATTATGAACAACCATAGTTTACTTCTTGGGTTTATATACACATTATGAACAACCATAGTTTACTTCTTGGGTTTATATACACTTCATGAACAACCATAGTTTACTTCTTGGGTTTAAATACACATTATGAACAACCATAGTTTACTTCTTGGGTTTAAATACACATTATGAACAACATTAATTTACATCTTGGACATAGCAATAAAAAGTTGTAATAACCATATATTTCATTTCATCTAGTTAGCATAAATTTACATAGTTTATACAAATCTACTTTAGATAGATTGCGAAACTAGTTTTTACAACATCGTTCTCGAGACCTGATTCCTGATGGAATACATCGCCATGAGGGAGAGAAGAGGCAATGTGCAATTTTAGTGCCTCGACTAAGGGCACAATCGTAACGGCTACAGCTGGGCGCGAAATCTGTGCCTTTCACACCACTGCGCTATCACGACTTCCACGACTGGTGTCTATCAGTTTACCTCATAGAACCACTCTGTAGTTATACTTTGTCAAATGTACAAAATGTAAACATATCTTTGGGTACAGCCATTCTAACCATTCTAATTTTTTCACAGCTTTGACAATTTTGTTAGTTTAGAGTTTTTCCTTTCTTCACTAATTGTAAAATCGTCAGTCTAAGCAAGAATCTTTCTTTTTCCAGAAAACAAACATACTTTCTGAAATGTCATATTTCAATGACCATTACCTCCGTACAATGAACAGTCACGCCCCCTGATACATACAAATTAATACCAATTTTCCTTTTATTTGTTTTGTTTCAAAATCTTCTTCCATCTTTAAAATTAATCAGTATGTTTGCTAATTGTAAACATATAAAAATATAAAACATTCCTCAGCATCCTTCTAAAGCATTGCAGAGTTGAAATGTATATTTAAGAAGAAGTTTAAAACATTATGCAACACCCCCTAAACAAAACGCTTTCCCTAGCCTCGGTACAATTCTGTTTAGAGGGTTTGTGCACCCACCTGCAGCCATTACGAGGAACTTAAATGCCACATTGCCTCTTCTATCTATCTTCTTCACGGCGATGGATTCCTTCAGGAATGAGGTCTCGAGAGCAATTAATATAATGTTGTAAGAACTTGTTTAGCAATCGAGTAAATTAGAGGGGTTGTTACCTGGCTGGGAGTCAGCTGGTTGTTGCCACCAAGGAGATTTACACTCTTGTCCACCATGCCCACAAAGCACCTGGAGTTCGGGCTTGCACCGAGATTGAGATTTACATCAGTGCCAGGTCTCACGGTTGTTTCATTAAATGTCATCGACACCTGGACAAGTTCACAAAAATAATTTTTGCTTTTTAGTGATGTCAAGTTTTCGCCCAATTTTGTAAATATCAGATGGTTTGCTTCATTCAAAATCATTCTACATTTTAAAACAATACCACATATTGAGGGCTCATCATGAAACCATTGTAAGTGCATATAAATAAAGAAGTATTCCAGTATGTGATATCATCAATTTGAACAGGTGCTATATTCCAGTATGTGATATCATCAATTTGAACAGGTACTATATTTCAGTATGTGATATCATCAATTTGAACAGGTGCTATATTTCAGTATGTGATATCATCAATTTGAACAGGTGCTATATTTCAGTATGTGATATCATCAATTTGAACAGGTGCTATATTTCAGTATGTGATATCATCAATTTGAAGAGGTGCTGTATTCCAGTATGTGATATCATCAATTTGAACAGGTGCTGTATTCCAGTATGTGATATCATCAATTTGAACAGGTGCTGTATTCCAGTATGTGATATCATCAATTTGAACAGGTGCTGTATTCCAGTATGTGATATCATCAATTTGAACAGGTGCTATATTCAAATATGTGATATCACCAATTTGAACAGGTGCTGTATTTAAGTATGTGATATCAATTTGAACAGGTGCTGTATTTAAGTATGTGATATCATCAATTTGAACAGGTGCTGTATTCAAGTATGTGATATCACCAATTTGAACAGGTGCTGTATTTAAGTATGTGATATCAATTTGAACAGGTGCTGTATTTAAGTATGTGATATCATCAATTTGAACAGGTGCTGTATTCCAGTATGTGATATCACCAATTTGAACAGGTGCTGTATTTAAGTATGTGATATCACCAATTTGAACATGTGCTATATTCGAGTATGTGATATCATCAATTTGACAGGTAATTTCTGAGCGCTGCCTTTTGAAGCTAAATTGTTCATGTTTTGAAGCAGTACAGTTCCAAATAATCAACTCAAAGAGTGCATAAATAAAGATGTAAACGATATCACCAATGAGAGACATCGGTCAGTTACTGCCCCTGAATACTCCCTAAAAGTAAATAGGTCCTATTAAGTGTTTTCTTCTGTTTTTATTGTTGTTTCCTTTGCACAACATGCAAGCAATTTTATTCCACTATCGCTTTATATGATTATTAAATTACTATATCTCAACAGATCTCCTACAATATATGCAATGAGTACTTATTTGTAAAACAATGTTATCAGTTAATTAACACGATTTAGATAAAATCATACTATCATACCGCAACATCTGGTTAGGGAACAACAGTAAAAACAAAGGATTCAAACTGAAAGGACCTATTCACATTTTGGAATAAATCTGCCAAGGGAGGTAATAGAAAATTAGAGATTTCTCTTATTTCTCTTAGTAGAGTTTGTTATTTCACCAATTTGAGCAGGTGGTATATTCGAGTATGTGATATCACAAATTGTCAGGTGATTTCTAAGCACTACTTTTTTAAGCCAATCAACTGTGAAACTATTGATGCATGACAGTTCTAAATAATCCACTCAGAGATCTAGCAATGATTGTTACGACTAATCTCTTCAGTAGCGACGATAAATAAACGTAAAAACAAACAAACAAGCAATAATTTCATTAATTTACCTTATTTTTGAAGCAGCTTTTAATATTAAACTCCAGTGTTGATGCAACAATTTCTTTGTCCTTCCGCATGTAGAATACAAGCACCTTAGCATTGGGACCCATATCCTGGTATATGGGCAGAGCCAGCTTGAAATATCCAATCAGATTTGATCCAATATCTGCAACAACACAACGACTGTTAACTACGCATTACAACAAGTTGCCGTGACAACCACAAGGGAAGAGCATGAATGCCAACTAGAATTAGGCATGTTCAGATATATGACGACTGTGTGATCAAATTGGGCCAATTGCCATAAAATAAATGTTGAGATGCTTGTCAAAACATACCGGTAAGATAAAATAAAAATAATAAAAAATATGAGTACCCGTAAACATGTGTGTTAAATGTGTTATAAAAGTGTTTGTTTATTATAGTGTCACCCCTATTTAAAGGGCCAGTCATTTCTGACTTATGAGACACCTCTTTTTATGAACATCAGTACTTCCCGAATCCTATGCTTGTATGCCAGGCGCCACGGCAATCGGTAACCATTATTTAACTAGCTGGCGGCTCACCAACCGGCCATATCAGAACGAACCCCTGACGAGATTCGAACCTTCGACCTCCCGCTCCGTAGGCGGACGCCTTAACCACTGGGCCACGGAGACGGTTATATGTTTAATGAACTTTGTAAAAATGAAAGTTTCGCCCAAAAAGAAAGCTAAATGTGTTACCATAGCAACCATTATTATTTATGCAGCCAAAAATTGAAAATTATCACACAGTTGTCATAAAAAGTAATCAATTATACCAGGAAAACATTTTTTAATTTATATGCGCATGCAAGTAGTCTAGAACAAAATTACATAGACAAATAATTATGTTTCAAAGTAGAGCGTCAAATTTTGAATCCAAGATTTTTTTATGTCAACATTCACAGTTACAGGCATGTACAGCTTACAGATACAAAACAAAACAAACAAACAATTGAGTAACCACATGAAATAATAACAATAAAATCAATTAAATAACAACAATTAAATAACAGAAATAATCAATAAAATAACATCAATTAACTAAATAACAATAATTAAATAACAGCTATAAAACTAAATCAATAAAATACCATCAATTAATTTACAATAATTAAATAACAGAACTAATCAATAAAATAACATCAATTAAATAAGAACATAGTTTCAATGGGCTGATTTTAGTATAGTTTGTGTAGTTGTTTTGGTATACTGGTGGAATGACACACATACTATAGATAGATAAATACTGGTGGAATGACACACATACTATAGATAGATAAATACTGGTGGAATGACACACATACTATAGATAGATAAATACTGGTGGAATGACACACATACTATAGATAGATACATACTGGTGGAATGACACACATACTATAGATAGATAAATACTGGTGGAATGACACACATACTATAGATAGATAAATACTGGTGGAATGACACACATACTATAGATAGATAAATACTGGTGGAATGACACACATACTATAGATAGATAAATACTGATGGAATGACACACATACTATAGATAGATAAATACTGGTGGAATGACACACATACTATAGATAGATAAATACTGGTGGAATGACACACATACTATAGATAGATACATACTGGTGGAATGACACACATACTATAGATAGATAAATACTGGTGGAATGACACACATACTATAGATAGATAAATACTGGTGGAATGACACACATACTATAGATAGATAAATACTGGTGGAATGACACACATACTATAGATAGATAAATACTGGTGGAATGACACACATACTATAGATAGATAAATACTGGTGGAATGACACACATACTATAGATAGATAAATACTGGTGGAATGACACACATACTATAGATAGATAAATACTGGTGGAATGACACACATACTATAGATAGATACATACTGGTGGAATGACACACATACTATAGATAGATAAATACTGGTGGAATGACACACATACTATAGATAGATAAATACTGGTGGAATGACACACATACTATAGATAGATAAATACTGGTGGAATGACACACATACTATAGATAGATAAATACTGGTGGAATGACACACATACTATAGATAGATAAATACTGGTGGAATGACACACATACTATAGATAGATAAATACTGGTGGAATGACACACATACTATAGATAGATAAATACTGGTGGAATGACACACATACTATAGATAGATAAATACTGGTGGAATGACACACATACTATAGATAGATAAATACTGGTGGAATGACACACATACTATAGATAGATACATACTGGTGGAATGACACACATACTATAGATAGATACATACTGGTGGAATGACACACATACTATAGATAGATAAATACTGGTGGAATGACACACATACTATAGATAGATAAATACTGGTGGAATGACACACATACTATAGATAGATACATACTGGTGGAATGACACACATACTATAGAGTATCTGCAAGGAATCCTATGGAACATGATGCAACACTTTGTGCTTACTTAAACAGTTGATACAACAGAACTTAACATTCATAGAATAACTGAAGGTGAGTTGCAGATGTTTCAGCTGATTTATGTATTACATTGGCGCGCCCGTGGCTGCGTGGTTACGGTTGTCGACCTCAAATCACTTGCCCCTAACCACTACAGGTTCGAATCTC
The DNA here is from genome assembly GCA_014843695.1 of Archivesica marissinica. Lineage (NCBI taxonomy): Eukaryota > Metazoa > Mollusca > Bivalvia > Venerida > Vesicomyidae > Archivesica > Archivesica marissinica. The sequence goes on from CM026393.1 coordinate 6,132,177, forward strand.
ACTGATGGTATCAAGTTCTTTCGTGTGATGAAGCTATCCAGCTTGCTTTGAGAGGTCAGTGGTTCTACCTGGGTGCCCGTCCATGCCCAAAATACGGCTTGGAGGGGCACCCGGGGTCTTCAGTTTATACAAATTTATTTTAGCTCGATTGCGAAACAAGTTCTTTCAACTTATATTAATCACTCTCGAGACCTCATTCCTGATGGAATCCATCGCCATGAAGGAGAGAGAAGAAGAGGCAATGTGGAATTTAAATGCCTTGCCTAAGGGCACAATCATAATGGCTCCAGTGGAGCTCAAACTCCGGACCTTTCGCACCTGAAGCGATCGTGCAACCACTGCGCTACCCGGGGTCTTCCACCAACAACCAACAACAGTCGGAGAAATCACCATATGACCTAAGTTGTTGGTGTGAGTTTAAGTCCCAAAAATAAAACAACTGTGTTACATTGTATTATTTGTTCACAGAAAAGATCAGTTGTTGCATCGTTGCATCAGGTTGCATATGGAGATAGTGTAACATTACAAGCAAACCTCGTTTCTTCCTGATAGAGCCACTGAATGTGTCCACATATTCCGGTATAATAATGTCTTCAATGACCTCTTCCTCTGCCTATAATAAAAAAAAAAAGTTTAAACTTTATTTATTTTACAACAATTGCTAAGCAAGTTCTAACAACTTATATTAATCATTCTTGTTGGCGTGGATGAAAGTATATATGAGGTCATTCGTGTGGGAGGAAACCGGAGTGCCCGGAGAAAACCCACCTGTCTGATCTGGCGACCACGTACCATCTCACATACTTCTTATAATAGCAAATAGTAGCAGAGATGGAGAGATTTGTTTATACTTTTATAACTTTTCTACTATAAGAGAAACTACATTGGATTTCAAAAGAATGTTTTACCAAGGAATGATTTACCAAGGAATGATTTACCAAGGAATGATTTACGATTTACCAAGGAATGATTTACCAAGGAATGAGCTACCAAGGAATGTTTTACCAAGGAATTTTTTACCAAGGAATGATTTACGATTCACCATGTAATGTTTTACCAAGGAATGATTTACCAAGGAATGATTTACCAAGGAATGATTTACCAAGGAATGATTTACAATTCACCATGTAATGATTTACCAAGGAATGATCTACCAAGGAATGATTTACCAAGGAATGATTTACAAAGGAATGATTTACGATTCACCATGTAATGTTTTACCAAGGAATGATTTACCAAGGAATGATTTACCAAGGAATGATTTACGATTTACCAAGGAATGATTTACAAAGGAATGTTTTACCAAGGAATGATATACCAAGGAATGAGTTATGATTTACCAAGGAATGATTTACCAAGGAATGTTTTACCAAGGAATGATTTACCAAGGAATGATTTACCAAGGAATGATTTACGATTTACCAAGGAATGATTTACCAAGGAATGATGTACCAAGGAATGATTTACCAAGGAATGATTTACAAAGTTATGATGTACCAAGTAATGATTTACCAAGGAATGATTTACCAATGAATGATTTACCAAGTAATGATTTACCAAGGAATGATTTACCAAGGAATGATTTACCAAGGAATGATTTACCAAGTAATGATTTACCAAGGAATGATTTACCAAGGATTGATTTACCAAGGAATGATTTACCAATGAATGATTTACTGATTTACCAAGGAATGATTTACCAAGTAATGATTTACCAAGGATTTTTTTTACCAAGGAATGTCATACCAAGGAATGATTTACCAAGGAATGATTTACGATTTACCAAGGAATGTTTTACCAAAGAATGATTACCAAGGAATGATTTACCAAGGAATTTTTTACCAAGGAATGTCATACCAAGGAATGATTTACCAAGGAATGACTTACCAAGGAATGATTTACCAAGGAATGATTTACGATTTACCAAGGAATGTTTTACCAAAGAATGATTACCAAGGAATGATTTACCAGGGAATAATTTACCAAGGAATTATTTACGATTTACCAAGGAATGATTTACGATTTACCAAGGAATGTTTTACCAAAGAATGATTACCAAGGAATGATTTTCCAAGGAATGAATTACCAATGAATGATTTACGATTTACCATGGAATGATTACCAAGGAATGATTTACGATTTACCAAGAAATGATTACCAAGGAATGATTTACCAAGAAATGATTTACCAAGGAATGAATTACCAGGGAATGATTTACCAGGGAATGAGCTACCAATGAATGATTTATGATTTACCAAGGAATGTTTTACCAAGGAATTTTTTACCAAGGAATGATTTACGATTCACCATGTAATGTTTTACCAAGGAATGATTTACCAAGGAATGATTTTTACCAAGGAATGATTTACCAAGGAATGATCTACCAAGGAATGATTTACCAAGGAATGATCTACCAAGGAATGATTTACGATTCACCATGTAATGTTTTACCAAGGAATGATTTACCAAGGAATGATTTACCAAGGAATGATTTACGATTTACTAAGGAATCATTTACAAAGGAATGTTGTACCAAGGAATGATATACCAAGGAATGAGTTACGATTTACCAAGGAATGATTTACCAAGGAATGTTTTACCAAGGAATGATTTACCAAGGAATGATTTACCAAGGAATGATTTACGATTTACTAAGGAATCATTTACAAAGGAATGTTGTACCAAGGAATGATATACCAAGGAATGAGTTACGATTTACCAAGGAATGATTTACCAAGGAATGTTTTACCAAGGAATGATTTACCAAGGAATGATTTACCAAGGAATGATTTACGATTTACTAAGGAATCATTTACAAAGGAATGTTGTACCAAGGAATGATATACCAAGGAATGAGTTACGATTTACCAAGGAATGATTTACCAAGGAATGTTTTACCAAGGAATGATTTACCAAGGAATGATTTACCAAGGAATGATTTACGATTTACTAAGGAATCATTTACAAAGGAATGTTGTACCAAGGAATGATATACCAAGGAATGAGTTACGATTTACCAAGGAATGATTTACCAAGGAATGTTTTACCAAAGAATGAACATTACCAAGGAAATTTACCAAGGATTTTTTTACCAAGGAATGTCATACCAAGGAATGATTTACCAAGGAATGAACATTACCAAGGAATGATTTACCAAAGAATGATTACCAAAAGATTTACCAAGGAATTTTTTACCAAAGAATGACATACCAAGGAATGATTTACCAAGGAATGACTTACCAAGGAATGATTTACCAAGGAATGATTTACAATTTACCAAGGAATGTTTTACCAAAGAATGACTACCAAGGAATGATTTACCAAGGAATGAATTACCAAGGAATTATTTACGATTACCAAGGAATGATTTACGATTTACCAAGAAATGATTACCAAGGAATGATTTACCAAGGAATGATTTACCAAGGAATGAATTACCAGGGAATGATTTACCAGGGAATGAGCTACCAGGGAATGAGTTACCAATGAATGATTTACGATTTACCATGGAATGATTACCAAGGAATGATTTACGATTTACCAAGAAATGATTACCAAGGAATGATTTACCAAGGAATGATTTACCAAGGAATGAATTACCAGGGAATGATTTACCAGGGAATGAGCTACCAGGGAATGAGTTACCAATGAATGATTTACGATTTACCATGGAATGATTACCAAGGAATGATTTACGATTTACCAAGAAATGATTACCAAGGAATGATTTACCAAGGAATGATTTACCAAGGAATGAATTACCAGGGAATGATTTACCAGGGAATGAGCTACCAATGAATGATTTACGATTTACCATGGAATGATTACCAAGGAATGAATTACGAGAGAATGATTTACCATGGAATGATTACCAAGGAATGATTTACGATTTACCAAGGAATGATTACCAAGGAATGATTTACGATTTACCAAGAAATGTTTTACCAAGGAATGGTTTACCAAGGAATGATTTACCAAGGAATGATTTACGATTTACCAAGGAATGATTTACCAAGGAATGATTTACCAAGGAATGATTTATCAAGGATTGATTTACCAAGGAATGATTTACCAAGGAATGATTTACCAAGGAATGATTTATCAAGGATTGATTTACCAAGGAATGATTTACCAAGGATTGATTTACCAAGGAATGATTTACCAAGGAATGATTTACCGAGGAATGATTTACCAAGGATTGATTTTTTACCAAGGAATGTTTACCCATGTACTACACACTTGCAATTGACGTTTATCATTTACTATTTAACATATTGTGACAGATATCCCCACCTCCCCCTAACTGGAATTGCTATAGTGGTATCCAGCTGGGAAAACAATATCCTCATTAGCTGCATTATCCACACTGTGCTATATACGTTATGCAAGATTCTTCAATTTCTTAAGAGTACTTACGACAGGTTCAACTTCTTCAACATCAGGTTTCTCCGTCAATGGTTCCTCAACATCAGGTTTCTCCGTCAATGGTTCCTCAACATCAGGTTTCTCCGGCAATGGTTGTATCACCGGTAGCGTTGGCATCGGCGGCAATGTTGGTACTGTAAGCATATACAATGACTATAAGTTTTTTTTTTTATTGCTATATTTAGCATTGAATATGGACATCTACTTGGAAGTTTTATCATTTCATCATCTTCAAGTTCTACCATTCATCATCTTCAAGTTCTACCATTCATCATCTTCAAGTTCTACCATTCATCATCTTCAAGTTCTACCATTTCATCATCTTCAAGGTCTACCATTCATCATCTTCAAGTTCTACCATTCATCATCTTCAAGTTCTACCTTATGTATCTACACTCACTACAAGTATATACACTCACTACATGTATCTACACTCCCTACATGTATCTACACTCACTACATATATCTACACTCCCTACATATATCTACACTCCATACATGTATCTACACTCACTACATGTATCTACACTCCATACATGTATCTACACTCCATACATATATCTACACTCACTACATATATCTACACTCCCTACATGTATCTACACTCACTACTAGTATATACACTCACTACATGTATCTACACTCACTACATGTATCTACACTCACTACATGTATCTACACTCACTACATGTATCTACACTCCATACATGTATCTACACTCACTACATGTATCTACACTCACTACATGTATCTACACTCCATACATATATCTACACTCACTACATGTATCTACACTCCATACATATATCTACACTCACTACATGTATCTACACTCACTACATGTATCTACACTCACTGCATGTATCTACACTCACTACATGTATATACACTCACTACATGTATCTACACTCATTACATGTATCTACACTCACTACATGTATCTACACTCACTACTAGTATATACACTCCCTACATGTATCTACACTCCATACATGTATCTACACTCACTACTAGTATATACACTCACTACATGTATCTACACTCACTGCATGTATCTACACTCCATACATGTATCTACACTCACTACTAGTATATACACTCCCTACATGTATCTACACTCACTACATGTATCTACACTCACTGCATGTATCTACACTCACTACATGTATCTACACTCACTACATGTATCTACACTCACTACTAGTATATACACTCCCTACATATATCTACACTCACTACATGTATCTACACTCACTACTAGTATATACACTCACTACATGTATCTACACTCCATACATGTATCTACACTCACTACATGTATCTACACTCCCTACATGTATCTACACTCCATACATGTATCTACACTCACTACATGTATCTACACTCACTACATGTATCTACACTCATTACATGTATCTACACTCACTGCATGTATCTACACTCATTACATGTATCTACACTCACTACATGTATCTATACTCACTACATGTATCTACACTCACTACATGTATCTATACTCACTACATGTATCTATACTCACTACATGTATATACACTCACTACATGTATATACACTCCCTACATGTATCTACACTCACTACATGTATATACACTCATTACATGTATCTATACTCACTACATGTATCTACACTCACTACATGTATATACACTCATTACATGTATCTATACTCACTACATGTATCTACACTCACTACATGTATCTATACTCACTACATGTATCTATACTCACTACATGTATCTACACTCACTGCATGTATCTATACTCACTACATGTATCTATACTCACTACATGTATCTACACTCCATACATGTATCTACACTCCATACATATATCTACACTCCATACATATATCTACACTCCATACATGTATCTACACTCACTACATGTATCTACACTCCATACATATATCTACACTCCATACATATATCTACACTCCCTACATGTATCTACACTCACTACTAGTATATACACTCACTACATGTATCTATACTCACTACATGTATATACACTCACTACATGTATCTACACTCACTACATGTATCTACACTCCATACATGTATCTACACTCACTACATGTATCTACACTCACTACATGTATCTACACTCCATACATATATCTACACTCACTACATGTATCTACACTCCATACATATATCTACACTCACTACATGTATCTACACTCACTACATGCATCTACACTCATTACATGTATCTACACTCACTGCATGTATCTACACTCACTACATGTATCTACACTCACTACATGTATCTACACTCCATACATGTATCTACACTCACTACATGTATCTACACTCACTGCATGTATCTACACTCACTACATGTATATACACTCACTACATGTATCTACACTCATTACATGTATCTACACTCACTACATGTATCTACACTCACTACAGTATATACACTCCCTACATGTATCTACACTCCCTACATGTATCTACACTCCATACATGTATCTACACTCACTACTAGTATATACACTCCCTACATGTATCTACACTCCATACATGTATCTACACTCACTACTAGTATATACACTCCCTACATGTATCTACACTCCATACATGTATCTACACTCATACATGTATCTACACTCCTACATGTATCTACACTCACTACATGTATCTACACTCACTACATGTATCTACACTCACTACATGTATCTACACTCACTACATGTATCTACACTCACTACATGTATCTACACTCACTACATGTATCTACACTCACTACATGTATCTACACTCCCTACATGTATCTACACTCACTACTAGTATATACACTCACTACATGTATCTACACTCCATACATGTATCTACACTCACTACATGTATCTACACTCCCTACATGTATCTAACTCAATACACTCCCTACATGTATCTACACTCACTACATGTATCTACACTCACTACATGTATCTACACTCACTACATGTATCTACACTCCCTACATGTATCATACACTCCCTACATGTATCTACACTCCCTACATGTATCTACACTCACTACATGTATCTACACTCACTACATGTATCTACACTCACTACATGTATCTACACTCACTACATGTATCTACACTCACTACATGTATCTACACTCACTACATGTATCTACACTCACTACATGTATCTACACTCACTCATGTATCTACACTCCATACATGTATCTACACTCACTACTAGTATATACACTCACTACATGTATCTACACTCCATACATGTATCTACACTCACTACTAGTATATACACTCACTACATGTATCTACACTCACTACATTATCTACACTCACTACATGTATCTACACTCACTACATGTATCTACACTCACTACATGTATCTACACTCACTACATGTATCTACACTCACTACATGTATCTACACTCACTACATGTATCTACACTCACTACATGTATCTACACTCACTACATGTATCTACACTCACTACATGTATCTACACTCACTACATGTATCTACACTCACTACATGTATCTACACTCACTACATGTATCTACACTCACTACATGTATCTACACTCACTACATGTATCTACACTCACTACATGTATCTACACTCCATACATGTATCTACACTCCATACATATATCTACACTCACTACTAGTATATACACTCACTACATGTATCTACACTCCATACATGTATCTACACTCCATACATATATCTACACTCCATACATATATCTACACTCCATACATGTATCTACACTCACTACATGTATCTACACTCCATACATATATCTACACTCCATACATATATCTACACTCCATACATATATCTACACTCCCTACATGTATCTACACTCACTACTAGTATATACACTCACTACATGTATCTATACTCACTACATGTATCTACACTCACTACATGTATCTACACTCACTACATGTATCTACACTCCATACATGTATCTACACTCACTACATGTATCTACACTCACTACATGTATCTACACTCCATACATGTATCTACACTCACTACATGTATCTACACTCACTACATGTATCTACACTCACTACATGTATCTACACTCACTACATGTATCTACACTCACTACATGTATCTACACTCACTACATGTATCTACACTCACTACATGTATCTACACTCACTACATGTATCTACACTCACTACATGTATCTACACTCACTACTAGTATATACACTCCCTACATGTATCTACACTCCATACATGTATTACACTCACTACATGTATCTACACTCACTACATGTATCTACACTCACTACATGTATCTACACTCCATACATGTATCTACACTCACTACTAGTATATACACTCCCTACATGTATCTACACTCACTACATGTATCTACACTCACTACATGTATCTACACTCACTACATGTATCTACACTCACTACATGTATCTACACTCACTACGTATTACACTCACTACATGTATCTACACTCACTACATGTATCTACACTCACTACTAGTATATACACTCCCTACATATATCTACACTCACTACATGTATCTACACTCACTACTAGTATATACACTCACTACATGTATCTACACTCCATACATGTATCTACACTCACTACATGTATCTACACTCCCTACATGTATCTACACTCCATACATGTATCTACACTCACTACATGTATCTACACTCACTACATGTATCTACACTCATTACATGTATCTACACTCACTGCATGTATCTACACTCATTACATGTATCTACACTCACTACATGTATCTATACTCACTACATGTATCTACACTCACTACATGTATCTATACTCACTACATGTATCTATACTCACTACATGTATATACACTCACTACATGTATATACACTCCCTACATGTATCTACACTCCCTACATGTATATACACTCATTACATGTATCTATACTCACTACATGTATCTACACTCACTACATGTATATACACTCATTACATGTATCTATACTCACTACATGTATCTACACTCACTACATGTATCTATACTCACTACATGTATCTATACTCACTACATGTATCTACACTCACTGCATGTATCTATACTCACTGCATGTATCTATACTCACTACATGTATCTACACTCACTGCATGTATCTATACTCACTACATGTATCTATACTCACTACATGTATCTACACTCACTGCATGTATCTATACTCACTACATGTATCTACACTCACTACATGTATCTACACTCACTACATGTATCTATACTCACTACATGTATCTACACTCACTGCATGTATCTATACTCACTACATGTATCTATACTCACTACATGTATCTACACTCACTGCATGTATCTATACTCACTACATGTATCTATACTCACTACATGTATCTATACTCACTACATGTATCTACACTCACTGTATGTATCTATACTCACTACATGTATCTATACTCACTACATGTATCTACACTCACTGCATGTATCTATACTCACTACATGTATCTATTCTCACTACATGTATCTACACTCACTGCATGTATCTATACTCACTACATGTATCTACACTCACTACATGTATCTACACTCACTACATGTATCTATACTCACTACATGTATCTATACTCACTAGATGTATCTACACTCCCTACATGTATCTATACTCACTACATGTATCTACACTCACTACATGTATCTACACTCACTACATGTATCTACACTCACTACATGTATCTACACTCACTACATGTATCTACACTCACTACATGTATCTACACTCCCTACATGTATCTACACTCACTACATGTATCTACATTCCCTACATGTATCTACACTCACTACATGTATCTACACTCCCTACATGTATCTATACTCACTACTAGTATATACACTCACTACATGTATCTACACTCCATACATGTATCTACACTCACTACATGTATCTACACTCCATACATGTATCTACACTCACTACATGTATCTACACTCACTACATGTATCTACACTCACTACATGTATCTACACTCACTACTAGTATATACACTCACTACATGTATCTACACTCACTACATGTATATACACTCACTACATGTATCTACACTCCCTACATGTATATACACTCACTACATGTATATACACTCCCTACATGTATCTACACTCCCTACATGTATCTACACTCCCTACATGTATCTACACTCCCTACTAGTATATACACTCCCTACATGTATCTACACTCACTGCTAGTATATACACCCCCTACATGTATCTACACTCCCTACTAGTATATACACTCCCTACATGTATCTACACTCACTACTAGTATATACACTCACTACATGTATCTACACTCCCTACTAGTATATACACTCCCTACATGTATCTACACTCCCTACTAGTATATACACTCCCTACATGTATCTACACTCCCTACTAGTATATACACTCACTACATGTATCTACACTCACTACTAGTATATACACTCACTACATGTATCTACACTCACTACTAGTATCTACACTCCCTACATGTATCTACACTCACTACTAGTATATACACTCACTACATGTATCTACACTCACTACATGTATCTACACTCACTACATGTATCTACACTCCATACATGTATCTACACTCCATACATGTATCTACACTCACTACATGTATCTACACTCCATACATGTATCTACACTCACTACATGTATCTACACTCCATACATGTATCTACACTCACTACATGTATCTACACTCCATACATGTATATACACTCACTACATGTATCTACACTCACTACATGTATCTACACTCACTACATGTATCTACACTCCATACATGTATCTACACTCCATACATGTATCTACACTCACTACTAGTATATACACTCACTACATGTATCTACACTCACTACATGTATCTACACTCACTACATGTATCTACACTCCATACATGTATCTACACTCACTACTAGTATATACACTCACTACATGTATCTACACTCACTGCATGTATCTACACTCACTGCATGTATCTACACTCACTACATGTATCTACACTCACTACATGTATCTACACTCCATACATATATCTACACTCACTACATGTATCTACACTCATTACATGTATCTACACTCCATACATATATCTACACTCACTACATGTATCTACACACATTACATGTATCTACACTCCATACATATATCTACACTCACTACATGTATCTACACTCACTGCATGTATCTACACTCACTACATGTATCTACACTCACTACATGTATCTACACTCACTACATGTATCTACACTCCCTACATGTATCTACACTCACTACATGTATCTACACTCACTACATGTATCTACACTCACTACATGTATCTACACTCACTACATGTATCTACACTCACTACATGTATCTACACTCACTACATGTATCTACACTCACTACATGTATCTACACTCACTACATGTATCTACACTCACTACATGTATCTACACTCACTACATGTATCTACACTCCATACATGTATCTACACTCACTACATGTATCTACACTCACTACATGTATCTACACTCACTACATGTATCTACACTCACTACATGTATCTACACTCACTACATGTATCTACACTCACTACATGTATCTACACTCACTACATGTATCTACACTCCATACATGTATCTACACTCCATACATGTATCTACACTCCCTACATGTATCTACACTCCATACATGTATCTACACTCACTACATGTATCTACACTCACTACATGTATCTACACTCACTACATGTATCTACACTCACTACATGTATCTACACTCACTACATGTATCTACACTCACTACATGTATCTACACTCACTGCATGTATCTACACTCACTACATGTATCTACACTCACTACATGTATCTACACTCACTACATGTATCTACACTCACTACATGTATCTACACTCACTACATGTATCTACACTCACTACATGTATCTACACTCACTACATGTATCTACACTCCCTACATGTATCTACACTCACTACATGTATCTACACTCACTACATGTATCTACACTCACTACATGTATCTACACTCACTGCATGTATCTACACTCACTACATGTATCTACACTCACTACATGTATCTACACTCACTACATGTATCTACACTCACTACATGTATCTACACTCCTACATGTATCTACACTCCATACATGTATCTACACTCACTACATGTATCTACACTCCCTACATGTATCTACACTCACTACATGTATCTACACTCACTACATGTATCTACACTCACTACATGTATCTACACTCACTACATGTATCTACACTCACTACATGTATCTACACTCACTACGTATTACACTCACTACATGTATCTACACTCCATACATGTATCTACACTCACTACATGTATCTACACTCACTACATGTATCTACACTCCCTACATGTATCTACACTCACTACATGTATCTACACTCACTACATGTATCTACACTCACTACATGTATCTACACTCACTACATGTATCTACACTCACTACATGTATCTACACTCACTACATGTATCTACACTCACTACTAGTATATACACTCACTACATGTATCTACACTCCATACATGTATCTACACTCACTACTAGTATATACACTCACTACATGTATCTACACTCCATACATGTATCTACACTCACTACTAGTATATACACTCACTACATGTATCTACACTCACTACATGTATCTACACTCCCTACATGTATCTACACTCACTACATGTATCTACACTCACTACATGTATCTACACTCACTACATGTATCTACACTCACTACATGTATCTACACTCACTACATGTATCTACACTCACTACATGTATCTACACTCACTACATGTATCTACACTCACTACATGTATCTACACTCACTACATGTATCTACACTCACTACATGTATCTACACTCACTACATGTATCTACACTCCCTACATGTATCTACACTCCATACATGTATCTACACTCACTACTAGTATATACACTCACTACATGTATCTACACTCCATACATGTATCTACACTCCATACATATATCTACACTCCATACATGTATCTACACTCCATACATGTATCTACACTCACTACATGTATCTACACTCCATACATATATCTACACTCACTACATGTATCTACACTCCATACATATATCTACACTCACTACATGTATCTACACTCACTACTAGTATATACACTCACTACATGTATCTACACTCACTACATGTATCTACACTCACTACATGTATCTACACTCACTACATGTATCTACACTCCATACATGTATCTACACTCACTACATGTATCTACACTCACTACATGTATCTACACTCCCTACATGTATCTACACTCACTACATGTATCTACACTCCCTACATGTATCTACACTCACTACATGTATCTACACTCACTACATGTATCTACACTCACTACATGTATCTACACTCACTACATGTATCTACACTCACTACATGTATCTACACTCACTACATGTATCTACACTCACTACATGTATCTACACTCACTACTAGTATATACACTCCCTACATGTATCTACACTCCATACATGTATCTACACTCACTACTAGTATATACACTCACTACATGTATCTACACTCACTACATGTATCTACACTCCATACATGTATCTACACTCACTACGTATTACACTCCCTACATGTATCTACACTCACTACATGTATCTACACTCACTGCATGTATCTACACTCACTACATGTATCTACACTCACTACATGTATCTACACTCACTACTAGTATATACACTCCCTACATGTATCTACACTCACTACATGTATCTACACTCACTACTAGTATATACACTCACTACATGTATCTACACTCCATACATGTATCTACACTCACTACATGTATCTACACTCACTACATGTATCTATGTTAACACATCACACCCATCATGTATCTACTTTATTATCATCACTCCGGTTACCATATGATACACTCCTCCTGAAGAGATTAAATCAGTACATGTTTACACTGGATACATGATACAGACAGACACCTATTCCATGTATCTCCTCTGGTTCTTTTACGTGCACGGTGTAAAGCACCGACACGAGACCTCGGTTTAATGTCCCATCTGAAAGACTGTTAATTTTATTAGGGTCAGACGGGGGATCGAACCTACGATCCCTGGATTACCAGTCCAGCGTGTTACCACTGGACTACAGATCCGCCTCGCGGGGATGTATACATGTATTGAAATATCCATAGGTCTACATTATAACATACAGTCCCATTGTATGTTCCCAAGAAATAGTTTGGCATAAATGACTGTGGTTAATAGTTTGGCATAAATGACTGTGGTTAATAGTTTGGCATAAACGACTGTGGTTAATAGTTTGGCATAAACGACCATGGTTATCAATAGATTTACCTTTGAGCAACAAGAAAATGACAAATTTCAATGGGGTTGACTGATTGCGGTTTTTTAAAAATTTAGCCCTAAAGACACCTACCCTCTATTCTGACAGTGATTTGGAGGTGAATGTTGCACGGACACCCTGCATTTATAATATCTGTTTATTTTTTCCAAAATGCAGCTCATATATTGTATTTTAATATTTCGATGTCACTTTCACTATTGGTGACAATATCTGCTTAGCCAATCAGCTCATGTTTTAATATCTCGTAACGGCTTCCATACACTTCCGAGGCCGACATTTCAATAACAGTGTCTGACCTTAAGTCTGCAGGTACTTGCCTCGGTATGTATATTATAGTATATATGTTCCATTAATGACAAACCCCTCTCGGGGACCTAGATATCTTTTCCTGGGCAGGCTTAGCCGACTTAACCCATTCAACACCAAGTAACTGCCATAGACTGGTCCATGACATTTTTAGACCAATTAAATTAATAAGAAAATTACATTTGGATCAGTTCATTTATCAAAATGGGTAAATTATTTTTTAAAAATTGTAATATTACTGGCAAAAAGTGCAGATCCTGATGAGACGGCTCATTACGAGCCGGCTCATCTGGATCTACACTTTTTGTAAGCCTATTGAGAGGTCTGTGGTGTTGAAAGGGTTAAGCAGTTAATCAGTACTAAACAACGTGTGCGAGGTGCCTTGCTCAATGACACTACCTGCGTGGCCTGATCGAGTATCGAACCCGGTACCATTTGATTCCAAATCCAACGCTGGACCACGGATGCCACAGTATTGAGTTTTGGGAGTATCATGTAGCTGTAGGTCCCACGTTACATATGAGCCTTGGGCGTACTTGTGCTGAAGATACTAATATAGAGCATCTACCAGGATAAACTTATAGTCTTATATCAGTTGTTTCATTGTGCTAATTGACTCAATAATACTGTTCTGACATACCTACAAGTACCTACTCAAAAAATCAAATGTAATTGCAAGTAATGAGAGAGGTTTAGTTCACACTGATAGTTTGCTCAGAATGGAATCCATACCTAGTCTGGGTTCCAGTCTGTCAATTTTTCACTTTTTAACTTCTAGCAGAATGATATTATCAGAAACTCAATACGGCCCACCAATTAATAGTCTCGGTGTTTAAATATATTTATTTGACTGACCAGGCAAAATATATTTATGCATGTTCTGAAGCTAATCCATACCATATATACATGTATGCCAATAATGCTGTCATGACTCTTTATTATGTAACTTTTATGCCCTCAATCTCGAAGAGTCGGGAAGCATATAGTATCCGCACTATCTGACCGTCCATCCCATGAAATGATTGAGTTGATATGTTGTACTTTCTGACTGTCCGTCCCATGAAGTGATTGAGTTGATATGTTGTACTTTCTGACTGTCCGTCCCATGAAGTGATTGAGTTGATATGTTGTACTTTCTGACTGTCCGTCCTATGAAGTGATTGAGTTGATATGTTGTACTTTCTGACTGTCCGTCCCATGAAGTGATTGAGTTGATATGTTGTACTTTCTGACTGTCCGTCCAATGAAGTGATTGAGTTAAATACATCGCACTGTCTGACTGTCCGTCCCATGAAGTGATTGAGTTAAATACGTCGCACTGTCTGACCGTCCGTCCCATGAATTGATTGAGTTAAATACGTCGCACTGTCTGACCGTCCGTCCCATGAAGTGATTGAGTTAAATACGTCGCACTGTCTGACTGTCCGTCCCATGAAGTGATTGAGTTAATACGTCGCACTGTCTGACCGTCCATCCCATGAAGTGATTGAGATCATATGTCCTCGACTGATGCACAACTAAACTATGACAAGTTGTATATGCCCCGACCAATGCACAACTAAACTATGACAAGTTGTATATGCCCCGACCAATGCACAACTAAACTATGACAAGTTGTATATGCCCCGACCAATGCATATGCCCCGACCAATGCACAACTAAACTATGACAAGTTGTATATGCCCCGACTGATGCACAACTAAACTATGACAAGTTGTATATACCCCGACCAATGCACAACTAAACTATGACAAGTTGTATATGCCACGACTGATGCACCAACTAAACTATGACAAGTTGTATATGCCACGACTGATGCACCAACTAAACTATGACAAGTTGTATATACCCCGACCAATGCACAACTAAACTATGACAAGTTGTATATACCCCGACCAATGCACAACTAAACTATAACAAGTTGTATATACCCCGACCAATGCACAACTAAACTATAACAAGTTGTATATGCCACGACTGATGCACAACTAAACTATGACAAGTTGTATATGCCACGACTGATGCACAACTAAACTATGACAAGTTGTATATGCCCCGACCAATGCACAACTAAACTATGACAAGTTGTATATGCCACGACTGATGCACAACTAAACTATGACAAGTTGTATATGCCACGACTGATGCACCAACTAAACTATGACAAGTTGTATATGCCCCGACCAATGCACAACTAAGCTATGACAAGTTGTATATGCGCCGACTGACTAAACTAACAAACAGGTACGCGACATAGTCAGTTTAACATTGCTGTCATGCGATCATCTATCTTTAGATCGCCAGTTTAACATTGCTGTCATGCGATCATCTATCTTTAGATCGCCAGTTTAACATTGCTGTCATGCGATCATCTATCTTTAGATCGTCAGTTTAACATTGCTGTCATGCGATCATCTATCTTTAGATCGCCAGTTTAACATTGCTGTCATGCGATCATCTATCTTTAGATCGCCAGTTTAACATTGCTGTCATGCGATCATCTATCTTTAGATCGCCAGTTTAACATTGCTGTCATGCGATCATCTATCTTTAGATCGCCAGTTTAACATTGCTGTCATGCGATCATCTATCTTTAGATCGCCAGTTTAACATTGCTGTCATGCGATCATCTATCTTTAGATCGCCAGTTTAACATTGCTGTCATGCGATCATCTATCTTTAGATCGCCAGTTTAACATTGCTGTCATGCGATCATCTATCTTTAGATCGCCATTCCGTAATTTTGTGGGACGAATAGCTGTTTCTATGTTATAATGTATAGCTCACGTGATTATTCATAGGAATTGCAATCAACGATAGCCTTGTTTTCTATCGAACTGAAGAGTTATTTAGAGTCATGATTATCTGTATTTCTCTTCAAGATGCCACCAAAGGTAAAGCAGGCAAGTACCAGGTACTGGGACAGGAAGCAAGTGATAGTGAACTCTCACTTTCTGATGATGAAAAAGTGCTATTCAAGAGGCCAGGAGTAATAGAACTTAACCTTTGTCCAGAAACGAGGATCCATCGAGCAAAGAAAAAACAGTACCGCTGTCGGTGTGTGACTATATTATGTGGAGTTATTATTCTTGTTGTTACCTCAGTGATTGCTGTGGCAGTCGTTGTCACACGGTTTGTTGGAACACACACTAGTATATCAAATAATACTCT
>CM026393.1:6151532-6221532 GCA_014843695.1 Archivesica marissinica
CATGTATCTACACTCAATACATGTATCTACACTCCATACATATATCTACACTCACTACATGTATCTACACTCAATACATGTATCTACACTCACTACATGTATCTACACTCCATACATGTATCTACACTCACTACATGTATCTACACTCCATACATGTATCTACACTCACTACATGTATCTACACTCACTACATGTATATACACTCACTACATGTATCTACACTCACTACATGTATCTACACTCAATACATGTATCTACACTCACTACTAGTATATACACTCACTACATGTATCTACACTCACTACATGTATCTACACTCACTACATGTATCTACACTCACTACATGTATCTACACTCACTACAGTATATACACTCACTACATGTATCTACATCACTACAGATCTACACTCACTACATGTATCTACACTCCATACATGTATCTACACTCACTACATGTATCTACACTCACTACATGTATCTACACTCCATACATGTATCTACACTCACTACATGTATCTACACTCACTACATGTATCTACACTCACTACATGTATCTATACTCCATACATTACACTCCCTACATGTATACTTGTGGGCTTGCATGAGATTGTATGTGTGGGCGGGTCCAAACTTACTTGTGGGCTTGCATGAGATTGTATGTGTGGGCGGGTCCAAACTTACTTGTGGGCTTGCATGAGATTGTATGTGTGGGCAGGTCCAAACTTACTTGTGGGCTTGCATGAGATTGTATGTGTGGGCGGGTCCAAACTTACTTGTGGGCTTGCATGAGATTGTATGTGTGGGCGGGTCCAAACTTACTTGTGGGCTTGCATGAGAATTGTATGTGTGGGCAGGTCCAAACTTACTTGTGGGCTTGCATGAGATTGTATGTGTGGGCGGGTCCAAACTTACTTGTGGGCTTGCATGAGATTGTATGAACACCCAAAACAAACATTGTGGGCTGCATGAGATTGTATGGTGGGCGGTCCAAACTTACTTGGGGCTGAAGAGATTGTATGTGTGGGCAGGTCAAACTTACTTGTGGGCTTGCATGAGATTGTATGTGTGGGCAGGTCCAAACTTACTTGTGGGCTTGCATGAGATTGTATGTGTGGGCAGGTCCAAACTTACTTGTGGGCTTGCATGAGATTGTATGTGTGGGTGGTTGCAAACTTACTTGTGGGCTTGCATGAGATTGTATGTGTGGGTGGGTGCAAACTTACTTGTGGGCTTGGGGGCTTTGACTAGAAGCTGACTGTTATCTACACTGAGTATATCCAGATTAAATACACTCTCTGTGGTGCTTGCGTGATCTCGCGTGTACATCACTCGGTCCCCGGCACTCACCTGGTAGGTAATAAATAGGACAGGTTCAATTATGTAATCATAAATTACTTCATTCAAGTATGCAACTTCATAATTTAAACCTTCACTCCACAATAGAAGGGGTCAATTTACTCATTTTTATCTCCATATTGCTGATAAGCAATAGGCACACTGTACAACATACTCCTTGTATCTCCATAATGCTGATAAGCAATAGGCACACTGTACAACATATTCCTTGTAACTCCATAATGCTGATAAGCAATAGGCACACTGTACAACATACTCAATAATCAATACATATGGAAATATATTATATGTAGATAGTTCCTAACAGGGAACTAGTAATATATATATATGTGGTCCTCGCTACATGTATATCTGAATTTTCGACTTAATAACAATTGATAACAATCTTATAGAAAATGAATTAGCCGGATGATTTTTGTCTTCCTTGAAAAACGGCTTATAAGCCGAAAATTCGGATGAAGAGAGGACAACATATATACATATGGGAATAGATAACGGCGTCAAATGGTCAGGTGGCTATATGTGGGAGGTGATAACGGGGTTGTGTGGTGTTTATGTGCAGTAAAATAATTATTTTATTGCATAATATATAGTTTTATTTAGGGATGGCAACGAATGTTCGAATATTTGAATATTAAAACCATATTCGATTATTAAAAAAAAAATTCAAATCAAATTTTAATCAATTGCAGTTAAATCATAACTTAAAAGGATATATATGTTTGTTTAAATTTCAATCAATTAAGTTTCGAAAACAAAGAATGACCCAATGCGTGCCCGAAGGTGCGAAATGTCATCACGATTTGGCTCCAAATAACAAAGAAGGGTGATGACATGTTGTTCACACCTTACAGGGGTCACTAATTGATTAATGCAGTCTATTTGAAGGGACACAAACTGAGAAGCATTTGTTTTACAGGTACTAACTGTAGTGGAAATCAAAAGTTGGAGAAATTTGCGAATATTCGTTCGGAAGATCATCCGAATATTCGAATATCACAATCACCATTCGTTGCCATCCCTAGTTTTATTGTATTAATGCATAATATATAGTTTTATTGCATATATTGTATTATTGCATAATATATTATTTTATTGTATCATTATATATATATATATCCTCATAGAACATAATGAGGAAAATATTACGTCTACCTAGGCGAGGTGTCTCGACTGTGAACACATACTTGAACAACACCTATGAGCAGCTATTAGGTGACCACAAAAATTCCATATTTGCATATAAGACGAGTTTTTTACCACCAGATTATGATCTCAAAGTGGCATCCAGTCTTATAAGCGAATGCTAAAAATTAAATTAAATGTTTTTTAAACAATCATTTTTTATTTAAAATGTGTTAAATGGTATCAATAAATATGTTTTATAAAAGAAAGCACTCTGACATTGAAAATTTTAAAATGGTACCCATAATGACATTATAGGGGAAAAAAGCACACCCGACACTTGAGAATTTCTTCAACTTGCACTGGTCAAACATGCAATCTATACTTGTGCCTGGTGTCAATTTTATCAACCCCGTCTTATATGCGAGTGTATGCCAAAACCCACAGATTTCAGACCAAAGTAGTGGGGTCGTCTTATAGGCAAGATAGCCTTATAGGTGAGAATGAAGGGTACTTACAAAGATATTCCAAAGTGCATCACATTACAAGACATGACACATAATCCTAACAGACTCCAGACCGAAAGACAAATTACGTTTGTAAGGGTTTTCGGTTTAAATGGGATTTCAGAGGGTTGGGGTGGGTGAAGTTTTCAATTTCCATTTTGCAATAATAAGCTAATCAGATTTTAAGCAAAATATATACCATCTGCCATCAAAATTAATGAATTATGTTTTTCGAAATGACCCCTCTTTATGGATATTAAATACCAAACTTGTCAATAACTTCATAAATGTGAACACTAGGATATTATATTTCCCTGTAAATAATAGTTTTATATGAACGGAAAAAATAATCTTGCTTCACACTAGTCTACACTCTAAGGCCTAAATCTCGCTTCACACTTGGCTACACTATGAGGCCTAAATATCTCGCTTCACACTTGGCCTGCACTATGAGTACTAAATATCTCGCTTCACACTTGGCCTGCACTAAAAGACCTAAATATCTCGCTTCACACTTGGCCCACACTATAAGGCCTAAATATCTCACTTCACACTTGGGGCACGCATTATAAGGCCCAAATATCTCGCTTCACACTTGGGGCCCGCATTATAAGGCCTAAATATCTCGCTTCACACTTGGGGCCCGCATCATAAGGCCTAAATATCTTGCTTCACACTTTGTTCTAACCTCAGACGAATCTGTTTCAAGTATAACTTACAACTGCCATAAATTTGTATTCATCTCCCATTTCTGCTGAGTAGTAGATGTCGAGCATCAGTTGGGAGTCGCACTCGACTGCCTCGTCTACGTCCGGTATATATATGTAACTATTGGATGGAGAGTACCACTGTGTTAGTTGAATGTATGCTATTGGAGTGTACGTATGGTGGTACAGCTCATCAGTCGTATAACGCCAGTCAAACTCATACACCACCGCATCTGCCTATAGAAATATAAAACATGTTATGTTATATTTCGGGTTTTACGCCTGCATCAGCACCATTGTTGGGCTATATCGCCGGCGGGCAGTTTACCTAACAACACCTTTCCTGGACAGGCTCCAGCGGTTAACCAGTACTTGGGTGCACCAAGTATAAAACATGTCATTGTAAACTCGAGAAACACACAATCCTACAACGTTGCTATTTCGTCGCATAATGTCATTTCACAATGTTGCTACGTTGTTGTTTGGTCACATAATGACTGTGCCATTTCACTTGCTACGTTGTTGTTTGGTCACATAATGACCGTGTCAATTCACAATGTTGCTACATTGTTGTTTGGTCACATAATAACTGTGCCATTTCACTTGCTATGTTGTTGTTTGGTCACATAATGACTGTGTCATTTCACAATGTTGCTACGTTGTTGTTTGGTCACATAATGACTGTGTCATTTCACAATGTTGCTACGTTGTTGTTTGGTCACATAATGACTGTGTCATTTCACAATGTTGCTACGTTGTTGTTTGGTCACATAATGGCTGTGTCATTTCATGTCACCATATTACCTTATTCCAGCCACCCATGTGTAAACTCAGCTTTTCTATGTCGCCATATACCTTATAGCTAAACTTATGTGTAAACTCAGCTTTCCTATGTCACCATATACCTTATAGCTAGACATATGTGTAAACTCAGCTTTCCTATGTCAACATATACCTTATAGCTAGACTTACGTCTAAACTCAGCTTTTCTATATCACCATATACCTTATAGCTAGACTTACGTGTAAATTCAGCTTTCTTATGTCGCCATATACCTTATAGCTAGACTTACGTCTAAACTCAGCTTTCCTATATCACCATATACCTTATAGCTAGACTTACGTGTAAATTCAGCTTTCCTATGTCGCTATCTAGGTCAGTAATAACGAAGTGTACAATGCCATTGACATCAGTGGTGAAGTTGTTGGACCAGGTAAAGTCTGATGTGTACGTGGATCCTTCTACTAATATCTCCTCTCCAGGGGCGGGGCTTCCATCCGGGTTTGTTACTATAACCTATGGAGTTTTCAATATATATATAAATAAATATCAGAGAGTACGATATTGGTCGATTTGAGTACCACATAATATTATAGCATTTATCGCATAACTTTGCATGTATTCAATGTAATAAGACCATTGCATAATGTCTTATATGTACACATGCATAATGTCTTATATGTACACATGCATAATGTCTTATATGTACACATGCATAATGTCTTATATGTACACACGTGTAATAACACTTGGAAGCAATCTGATTGGTTGAATAATCCTTATTATTTGTAAAATAAACTTTACAGTATGCATAGTACTTCTTAAATTGGTACCTAACATTAATGGTAGGACAAACGACTTAAAAAAAGTCATTAACGCAATTATAACACTGTTTAAAACATAAATATAACGCAGGTTTGCGTAGTGACGTCATTGCAATTTAGTGACGTCATGACAATTTGCGCTGACAGTTGGCGCCAAAATGAAAGTAGCAGCGTTATTTTCGGCAAAAATATTATTAAAACCCAATAATGTGATTCAAAGGATCTTGTTTCATAAAATATGGTATGAAATGACCACGAGTGTAAGATCCTATATATATATATATTAGGGACGGCAACGAATAGCGCTTATACTATTCGAATATTCGGTCGGGACGGTATTCGATAGAATTCTATCAAAAACTCAAAATCTTATAAAAATTGCCAAACCTAATATCTGTTTTACGCGTAAACGTCATATTCTTCAAATCATTATTCAGATTGATATTGTACCCGAATATGTTAAATCCAATTTGCATAGATTTCACCTAGCAGTTTTCTTATTCTCGGAGCGATTCAAGCATTTCCAAACGTGTGACTGAGCGGGCGGCATTTTTTAGGACAATATCATATTTTTTCCCGAATATTCGAATACTTGAATAGTATTCGGATATTCGGACGTTCGAATACTGTAATGTTATTCGGTTTGTTGACGGGGTACATCATTCCGCCCATGGTGACTATCACACCTGGCCGGCACTATATACCCTGTCAATAAACCAAATAACAATATTATTAGTTTTATAAAGGTGGTGTAGATATCCGACATGTTTTAAATATTTTTAAAAGCTAAATTAAATTTTTTTATTAATAACAAATGGTTCTTACCCTTCCTTTATAAGGAAAACCCGGCTTAAAATAGTTGTTGGTATCATCTTCTATTTTTAGATTAAGGGGATACATGTTCATTCGTGGACCCTCGGAATGACCGGATAGTTCAATACCTGCACAATTAAATTCATAAGGCATGTTTTGTATTATTGCATGTAATAAACATGGGGTGAGGGTGTTCTGTCTGAAAAATGCAGATTAATATTATTAGCCTATACGTCAATGGAGAATTGGAGGGGAGACGGGGACTTCTGTGCTGTGCACACATCACATCATAGACAAACCATCACATCATAGACAAACCTAGGTATCGATATATCATTCTGTGCTGTGCACACATCTCATCATAGACAAACCATCACATCATAGACAAACCTAGGTATCAATATATCATTTTGTGCTGGGCGCATCACATCATAGACAAACCTAGGTATCGATATATTATTCTGTGCACACATCACATCATAGACAAACCTAGGTATCGATATATTATTCTGTGCTGTGCACACATCACATAGACAAACCTAGGTATCGATATATCATTCTGTGCACAC
This sequence comes from Archivesica marissinica, assembly GCA_014843695.1. NCBI lineage: Eukaryota > Metazoa > Mollusca > Bivalvia > Venerida > Vesicomyidae > Archivesica > Archivesica marissinica. The sequence continues at coordinate 6,158,213 of CM026393.1, forward strand.
ATCACATAGACAAACCTTCACATCATAGACAAACCTAGGTATCGATATATCATTTTGTGCTGGGCGCATCACATCATAGACAAACCTAGGTATCGATATATCATTCTGTGCTGGGCACACATCACATAGACAAACCTAGGTATCGATATATCATTCTGTGCTGGGCACACATCACATCATAGACAAACCTAGGTATCGATATATCATTCTGTGCTGGGCACACATCACATAGACAAACCTAGGTATCAATATATCATTCTGTGCTGTGCACACATCACATCATAGACAAACCTAGGTATCGCTATATCATTCTGTGCTGGGCGCACATCACATCATAGACAAACCTAGGTATCGATATATCATTCTGTGCTGGGCACACATCACATCATAGACAAACCTATGTATCGATATATCATTCTGTGCTGGGCACACATCACATCATAGACAAACCTAGGTATCGATATATCATTCTGTGCTGGGCACACATCACATCATAGACAAACCTAGGTATCGATATATCATTCTGTGCTGGGCACACATCACATAGACAAACTTAGGTATCGATATATCATTCTGTGCACACATCACATCATAGACAAACCTAGGTATGGATATATCATTCTGTGCACACATCACATCACATCATAGACAAACCTAGGTATCGATATATCATTCTGTGCACACATCACATCATAGACAAACATAGGTATCGATATATCATTCTGTGCACATATCACATCATAGACAAACCTAGGTATCGATATATCATTCTGTGCTGTGCACATCACATCATTGACAAACCTAGGTATTGATATATCATTCTGTGCTGTGCACACATCAGATATATCATTCTGTGCTGTGCACACATCACATCATAGACAAACCTAGGTATCGATATATCATTTTGTGCTGTGCACACATCACATCATAGACAAACCTAGGTATCGATATATCATTCTGTGCTGTGCACACATCACATCATAGACAAACCTAGGTATCGATATATCATTTTGTGCTGTGCACACATCACATCATAGACAAACCTAGGTATCGATATATCATTCTGTGCTGTGCACACATCACATCATAGACAAACCTAGGTATCGATATATCATTTTGTGCTGTGCACACATCACATCATAGACAAACCTAGGTATCGATATATCATTCTGTGCTGTGCACACATCACATCATAGACAAACCTAGGTATCGATATATCATTTTGTGCTGTGCACACATCACATCATAGACAAACCTAGGTATCGATATATCATTCTGTGCTGTGCACATATCACATCATAGACAAACCTAGGTATCAATATATCATTCTGTGCACACATCACATAGACAAACCTAGGTATCGATATATCATTCTGTGCACACATCACATAGACAAACCAAGGTATCGATATATCATTCTGTGCACACATCACATAGACAAACCTAGGTATCGATATATCATTCTGTGCACACATCACATAGACAAACCTAGGTATCGATATATTAGGCAGAGCAGCTAATATTTGACTGGGACATTTGTGGCACAGAAATGATTGTTTTGCATATAAGCTGGAAATAGTATAGGCTATCCTAAATCACAAAGTTCTCAAAAGTTCTGGTCCGGGAAAAAAAATTGGGGCATTTTTTGACTTTTTTGATATTTTCATTGGGAATTTCTGGAATAATATCATATCTCCAAAACCGCTTAATGGATTTTGAACAAACTACACACATATATTAACCACCTTAGGAAGAATATGATAATGTTTATTTTTTGTCTGTATATGAAAGGTCAAGGTCACATTTCAAGGTCAAAGTTACAAAAATTCAATAAAATATGGATATGCGCCATACTTTCACTTCTAATGATTGGTAGCTCATATATTTCATTCTAATATTTAAGTTAACTCCAGACGAAGTTATAAACATAAGCAATATGGTAAGTATATTTAAGGTTAAGGTTACAAATTACGGTCAGATGTCCATAAAATGAGATAAAATAACATCTTGTCATGAATGGGTATACATATATAATCTGAATGTTGGAAGCATACCTAACTCTATAAACTTAGTGTATAACACATGAATTAAAATACATACAATTGATACATTGCAGTTTATACATTGATCACATGTCCACTCAGTGTATATTATATTACAAGAGAGAAGTATATTGTATACAGTATACACGTATATACATTATATGTATATATAATTAGGAGAAATGCTCATTCAATATGCCAATATCCACAATGTATTTCTATAGCAAATCTAGAATATCTTCACTGTAATTAAGATTTCTAGCAGCTGATTAATATTTTAGCAATGCTGTTAATATTATCTTGGGTCATATTCAACTCATTGGATCAGTGTTTGATTTTGTCAGTACTCTGCTATTTCTGGTTGATTGGAGCAAAGTCCATCACAGTTGCGACACACTGTTGTACAATTCAGACCAAGCTTTCTGCAGCTGCATGACATACTACGACAACCTGTCTTGCATCCACATCGGACAACTTTTAGAATGTTGGCAGGTGCTGGGGGCATGTCCGACAATCTGGGAATCAATATGCCATGTGATAACACCCAACCATAATCACAAGGATCTTCTTCCAACCCTTTCCATTGCAGTATTTGATGGTATACTCGCAACGAATGATATATGGTTGCACTATGTGTTGGTGGTAATGTTTTAGGGTCAATTGATACAGAGTTTCTTGCTTTTTGTCCAGGAATAATCTCATTCTGAGTTCATTGATAGATTCAACCTCATTTTCTGTGTAGGTGAGAATGAGTGCGTTTTCTCCAGTTTTCAGGATCTCGCTGTGTGATACTTCATGGGGAAGTTTATCAAATAGTTCAGCACATTCTCTGAAGCTTGCCGACTTCTTTATTAGCCTTAATGCTGCAAGTTTACCAATGCTGTATGGTCTTGATACCGTATCGCATCCCAGTAATGAGTGAATAAACAAGATGTTTTTACATACTACCTCACCTAGGTTATTCTTTAACTCTAGTATGTTTACAGACTTTTTTCTACGTCCTTCACTGTTGAGATGAATGGAGTAGCCATGGTCCTCTGCATAATGGCACAGTAATACTAACAGATCAGTATCTTCACCAACCACCACAGTGTTCATATACTTCGAACAGTCTATGGCCGTCATGACGATATCATAGTCTGCGTCTGCATTTGCTTGAGTGACTTCAATGCCAGAATCTTCTAGCTTACTAGCTAGCATGTCTATAAACCTTTGTTTATTCTTAGAATTCAATAAGAAGTTTTGCTTCTTTGTATTCATGGTCAAGTCTTCTTGAACCCTGACCTCAGCCCCAACACGTCCACCAGTACGTCTTATGTGGGTGTTATCTTTAGTAGATGGACCAGCTATATAGCCATCAAACACAATATGACTGTTGGTGTAGTTATCTCTTACATACTTTATGTACATTGAACATATCTCATTATATGTTCTGCCTCTTGGCCAGTTGAGTCTTTGAATAAGGCAACCGCCATCAATTACATATATTATTTCCTGTTGTTAGTCAGGGACACTGTCATCAGTCAGTAACTGTTTTGTTAGTTCCTGTGCTAGTGTTGCTTTATTGGCCTGTCTCAATAGTTGTTTGCTCTCGAACAAGGAAGGCGGATAGGTACATAGCTCATATGCAAAGAAATTCTGTAGATCTTCTATTGGTACAGCGCCCTGGGCAGCAGCAACCAATCGCTGGAAAAGAAGCTGTGGGTCAATCTCCACATCATCACCACCAATACTGACACTAGCATTATCAAACATAGTGGTTACTTGGGCCTTCTTACTGAACTTGAAGTCACCCACTTTCTTCCCCTCCATATCTTTCAGAATGTTCATACCCACTTCCCACCCGTTGTCCACATTTACCTTGTCCCCGGCTACTACACCACTGGCTATACTTCTCAATGACTCTTCTGTGGATTCAAATGGATTTTTATCCTAAAGAAAATCTACCATCTTTTTGATATCATCTCTGTCTCTGCTTTGCCTGGTCTCCCCACATTCCTTGTGTTGTTCACTAGTCTCATACCTGTGTCCGCTTAGCTCTTGCATCTTGTAGTTAATTTCAGAACACGCTGGCCTTGAGAGGATCCACTGTGCTCTCTGCGTTTCATCCATGCCTCGCCCCCGAGTTAGGCCTCCAACTGTCTTCTCACTACGCATAAGCATCTGCTCGATGATGAGGTCCGTTGACAGTCCAGCCCAGTATCGGTCCGATCTTCGTACAACATGCATATCTTCCATGAACATACTGTGAACATTGGGGTGTGTTATTGATAGGGCAAGCATTTTGTTTAAATATATGTACGATGATTTTGCATATGCGTTGTGGCCAGTGGCAGCGAAAAATGGTAGCATTTCTAACAATGACTGAAGGTGAAGGTTCCAATCACATGTGCGTTCTGCTTTTATAAATGCCTTAAGGATGTCTAGCAATTCTATGTATTGGAGCCATAGCTGGGCTGTTCGGCTTTCTTTCATTTTTGAAATGGCTTTCTGCATCTTGAATTTCATTTGTTCAACACATGTAGATTTCACAACCGATTCAATGTCTACCGCCGCAGCTAAAAGGCCATCTAGAACTTTCATCGCTTCTTCTAACTGTGAACTATTGTCGTTCTCATTCTCATTGTCCCCATACTCATCATCTTCAGCATTCTCAGCATTCATGTCTGGCTCAACACCATTTACGCCTGGGGATTTACTGGGACTGTTATTATTTATGTCTACTACATCATTTGCAATCACCAGACCACCTTCATCACAACTCTGACTCATTTCTTCATCCACATTAGTGTTACATCCATTGTCAGGTATGTCATTCTCTTCTATTTCAACACTAGATACATCTACAGCTGAATCATTATCCTCCTTTCGGTTATTACTATTATGAGGGATTTCAATATTGAATATATTCGCTGCTAACAGCGAACACAGGGCTGACTCTGCCAGTAAATGCCCACGAATGGCTCTGCTGATGGCCTTTCCACTCAGGAGATGTGGAACTACGTTCTCGGCATACACGGTCTCCAATAACTCCTTGAGACCGGAGTCGGTCATAATGGTTACAATGGTACCAAGGAAGCTCATCTGGATGTGGAGACCTCCGAGGCGACAGATGATACGCCTCAGCGAACTGTTTGGTGGTTGTGTGTCAACAATCATTTGTGCCTTGTACCACAATGGCTGGTCAAATGTAATGATAGGATCCACATTGTATGTCAACGCCAGCTTCGTAACATATGAGAGCGTGGATAATATGCACGAGTCATTACTGGGATCCATATCGATCATTGGCAGGAACATTGTTGTCGATATTCCAGGGTGGTGACCAGTATGCACCAACTGCATGGTGCCATTCCACTGGGGGGGGGGTATTCGGTCTTAACAGCCAAGACACTTTCCACAGTATGTCGATGTTATATGTCTTGTCATGGGCAATTGATTGTGGCAGTGCTTCAAATACAGTTGGGATCCATCGGACTGGATCTTTAAAGATGATGTCGATTTTCCCCACAGCTACAATGTCGGCTGATGTAACATTAATTCGAGGTATATTCCGGTTCATGTTTATCCCTGGGGTGAACGCTGCCATGATCCCCATGCCGTGAAATGTGTCAAGGCCGTCTATCGTGCGAATGTTATGATCAACATTATCTTAAACAGTGAACAATGGAAGTGGATGTACACGTTTATAAAATGAATAATTGTAATATAGAAGTATGAAAAACTATTAAATAAATTGAGTTTTAATATATTTTTTATTATCATTTTCAGGGGTCAATTTACCCCACCCACTTTTATGGCCGTTTTATGGCCGTTATTTTTTAGAAAACAGTACATATCTATCTCTAACCACTTAAACTTACGTCCAGTCTCTCCAACTCATGATTCTATATCATATTTAAGATGATATGTCAATATATGTGAGTTTTATAAGAAATGATTTTAGGTGTGTCTTCAAAATACAGCATCTTTTACCTCTTTTTCTGTGGATAAAGTCAACTTTTTCAGAAAATATACAAAAAAGGTAAGAAAATGCATTATTTTCATGTAGTTATATGCATTTAGCATCACTATGAATAATAAAATATAGTCATTTCAAAATGCCAGAAGAATTTAAATCTTTATCTAGATAATTGGGTATTTTTCTGTTTTCGTCGGCCATCTTGGCGGCCATCTTGGATTGTTCAGTTTCCCAAGTGGGAACTTTTGGGAACTTTATGGTGCAGGATTCTATGGACATTGAACTATATGAAAACATAATTTTCATTTCTGTGCCAGAAATGTCCCAGTTTAGCATTATTCAGGGCCAGCTGCTCTGCCTATATCATTCTGTGCACACATCACATAGACAAACCTAGGTATCGATATATCAAATGAATCGGAACCAATCGAATCACTTCTATGTATAGACAAACCTCTGTAATGATGGTCACCTTCATTAAGCAGCCAGTTTCCAGAGTCCTAATATGTTGTTTTATTATATATTTTGACATCTATTAAGCAGCCACATTCTATGATTCCCTTGCCTGGCTGCTTAAGACAGGTTTAAATGTAGTTACATGTTTTACACTCACATTATTATAGTACACAAATTTAGAGTAAAAGTTGTTGCATGTGTAATGTATTAATGTAATGTAACCTGTCTCCAATGTGTAATATATTAATGTAATGTAACCTGTCTCCAATGTGTAATATATTAGTGTAATGTAACCGGTCTCCAATGTGTAATATATTAGTGTAATGTAACCTGTCTCTAATGTGTAATATATTAGTGTAATGTAACCTGTCTCCAATGTGTAATATATTAGTGTAATGTAACCGGTCTCCAATGTGTAATATATTAGTGTAATGTAACCTGTCTCCAATGTGTAATATATTAGTGTAATGTAACCTGTCTCTAATGTGTAATATATTAGTGTAATGTAACCTGTCTCCGATGTGTAATATATTAATGTAATGTAACCTGTCTCCGATGTGTAATATATTAGTGTAATGTAACCTGTCTCCGATGTGTAATATATTAGTGTAACGTAACCTGTCTCCAATGTGTAATATATTAGTGTAATGTAATCTGTCTCCAATGTGTAATATATTAGTGTAATGTAACCTGTCTCTGATGTGTAATATATTAGTGTAATGTAACCTGTCTTCGATGTGTAATATATTAGTGTAATGTAACCTGTCTCCGATGTGTAATATATTAGTGTAATGTAACCTGTCTCCGATATGCAATATATTAGTGTAATGTAACCTGTCTCCAATGTGTAATATATTGGTGTAATGTAACCTGTCTCCAATGTGTAATATATTAGTGTAATGTAACTTGTCTCCGATGTGCAATATATTAGTGTAATGTAACCTGTCTCCAATGTGTAATATATTAGTGTAATGTAACCTGTCTCCAATGTGTAATATATTAGTGTAATGTAACCTGTCTCCGATGTGTAATATATTAGTGTAAAGTAACCTGTCTCCGATGTGTAATATATTAGTGTAATGTAACCTGTCTCCAATGTGTAATATATTAGTGTAATGTAACCTGTCTCCGATGTGTAATATATTAGTGTAATGTAACCTGTCTCCAATGTGTAATATATTAGTGTAATGTAACCTGTCTCCAATGTGTAATATATTAGTGTAATGTAACCTGTCTCCGATGTGTAATATATTAGTGTAACGTAACCTGTCTCCGATGTGTAATATATTAGTGTAATGTAACCTGTCTCCAATGTGTAATATATTAGTGTAATGTAACCTGTCTCCGATGTGTAATATATTAGTGTAATGTAACCTGTCTCCAATGTGTAATATATTAGTGTAATGTAACCTGTCTCCGATGTGTAATATATTAGTGTAATGTAACCTGTCTCCAATGTGTAATATATTAGTGTAATGTAACCTGTCTCCGATGTGTAATATATTAGTGTAATGTAACCTGTCTGCTCCTCGGTGACGGTCGCATTGATTTTCAATTGCCCCCATGATGAGTATATCCTGTGACCTAGTTTTATATCCTCTCCATTGATGAAGAAATCGTAACATCCGTCAATCTGAGAATGAAAGAAGAACATTAGTATGTCGTGCATGCTGTCAGGTTTACCTAAAATAACATTGTAGAAACACTGATCTATGAAGCTAAAAATGACATTGCAGAAACACTGATCTATGAAGCTAAAAATGACCTGGCAGAAACACTGATCTATGAAGCTAAAAATGACATTGCAGAAACACTGATCTATGAAGCTAAAAATGACCTGGCAGAAACACTGATCTATGAAGCTAAAAATGACCTAGCAGAAACACTGATATATGAAGCTAAAAATGACCTGGCAGAAACACTGATCTATGAAGCTAAAAATGACATTGCAGAAACACTGATCTATGAAGCTAAAAATGACATTGCAGAAACACTGATCTATGAAGCTAAAATTGACCTGGCAGAAACACTGATCTATGAAGCTAAAAATGACATTGCAGAAACACTAATCTATGAAGCTAAAATTTACCTGGCAGAAACACTGATCTATGAAGCTAAAATGTTCTGGAGAAACACTGATCTATGAAGCTAAGAATAACCTGGCAGAAACACTGATCTATGAAGCTAAAATGATCATGTAGAAACACTGATCTATGTAGCTAAAATGATCATGCAGAAACACTGATCTATAAAGCTAAAAATGTTCCACAGAAACACTGATATATGAAGCTAAAAATGACCATGCAGAAACACTGATCTATGAAGCTAAAAATGACCATGCAGAAACACTGATCTATGAAGCTAAACATGACCATGCAGAAACACTGATCTATGAAGCTAAAAATGACATTGCGGAAACACTGATCTATGAAGCTAAAAATGACCATGCAGAAACACTGATCTATGAAGCTAAAAATGACATTGCGGAAACACTGATCTATGAAGCTAAAAATGACATTGCGGAAACACTGATCTATGAAGCTAAAAATGACATTGCGGAAACACTGATCTATGAAGCTAAAAATGACATTGCGGAAACACTGATCTATGAAGCTAAAAATGTTCCACAGAAACACTGATCTATGAAGCTAAATATGACCATGCAGAAACACTGATCTATGAAGCTAAAATAATCATGCAGAAACACTGATCTATGAAGCTAAAATGATCATGCAGAACACTGATCTATGAAGCTAAAAATGACCTTGTAGAAACACTGATCTATGAAGCTAAAATGATCTGCAGAAACACTGATCTATGAAGCTAAAAATGACCATGCAGAAACACTGATCTATGAAGCTAAAATGACCATGCAGAAACACTGATTTATGAAGCTAAAAATGACCTTGTAGAAACACTGATCTATGAAGCTAAAATTGACCTGGCAGAAACACTGATCTATGAAGCTAAAAATGACCTTGTAGAAACACTGATCTATGAAGCTAAAATGATCTGCAGAAACACTGATCTATGAAGCTAAAATGATCTGCAGAAACACTGATCTATGAAGCTAAAAATGACCTTGTAGAAACACTGATCTATGAAGCTAATATTGACCTGGCAGAAACACTGATCTATGAAGCTAAAAATGACCTTGTAGAAACACTGATCTATGAAGCTAAAATGATCTGCAGAAACACTGATCTATGAAGCTAAAATGATCTGCAGAAACACTGATCTATGAAGCTAAAAATGACCTGACAGAAAGATTGATCTATGAAGCTAAAATTTATCTGGCAGAAACACTGATCTATGAAGCTAAAATGACCTTGCAGAAACACTGATCTATGAAGCTAAAAATAACCTGGCAGAAACACTGATATATGAAGCTAAAAATAACCATGCAGAAACACTGATTTATGAAGCTAAAAATAACCTGGCAGAAACACCGATATATGAAGCTAAAAATAACCATGCAGAAACACTGATCTATGAAGCTAAAAATAATCATGCAGAAACACTGATCTATGAAGCTAAAATTGACCTGGCAGAAACACTGATCTATGAAGCTAAAAATAACCTGGCAGAAAGACTGATCTATGAAGCTAAAAATAACCATGCAGAAACACTGATCTATGAAGCTAAAAATAACCTGGCAGAAAGACTGATCTATGAAGCTAAAATAACCATGCAGAAACACTGATCTATGAAGCTAAAATTGTTCCACAGAAAACTGATCTATGAAGCTAAAATTGACCTGGCAGAAACACTGATCTATGAAGCTAAAACTGTTCCACAGAAACACTGATCTATGAAGCTAAAATTGACCTGGCAGAAAGACTGATCTATGAAGCTAAAATTGACCTGGCAGAAACACTGATCTATGAAGCTAAAATTGACCTGGCAGAAACACTGATCTATGAAGCTAAAATTGACCTGGCAGAAACACCGATCTATGAAGCTAAAATTGACCTGGCAGAAACACTGATCTATGAAGCTAAAAATGACATTGCAGAAACACTAATCTATGAAGCTAAAATTTACCTGGCAGAAACACTGATCTATGAAGCTAAAATGTTCTGGAGAAACACTGATCTATGAAGCTAAAAATAACCTGGCAGAAAGACTGATCTATGAAGCTAAAAATGACCATGCAGAAACACTGATCTATGAAGCTAAAAATGACCATGCAGAAACACTGATCTATGAAGCTAAAAATGACATTGCGGATACACTGATCTATGAAGCTAAAAATGACCATGCAGAAACACTGATCTATGAAGCTAAAAATGACATTGCGGAAACACTGATCTATGAAGCTAAAAATGACACTGCGGAAACACTGATCTATGAAGCTAAAAATGACATTGCGGAAACACTGATCTATGAAGCTAAAAATGACATTGCGGAAACACTGATCTATGAAGCTAAAAATGACATTGCGGAAACACTGATCTATGAAGCTAAAAATGTTCCACAGAAACACTGATCTATGAAGCTAAGTATGACCATGCAGAAACACTGATCTATGAAGCTAAAATGATCATGCAGAACACTGATCTATGAAGCTAAAAATGACATTGCAGAAACACTGATCTATGAAGCTAAAATGTTCCACAGAAACACTGATCTATGAAGCTAAAAATGACCATGCAGAAACACTGATCTATGAAGCTAAAATGACCATGCAGAAACACTGATTTATGAAGCTAAAAATGACCTTGTAGAAACACTGATCTATGAAGCTAAAATTGACCTGGCAGAAACACTGATCTATGAAGCTAAAAATGACCTTATAGAAACACTGATCTATGAAGTTAAAAATGACCTTGTAGAAACACTGATCTATGAAGCTAAAATGATCTGCAGAAACACTGATCTATGAAGCTAAAAATGACCATGCAGAAACACTGATCTATGAAGCTAAAATGACCATGCAGAAACACTGATTTATGAAGCTAAAAATGACCTTGTAGAAACACTGATCTATGAAGCTAAAATTGACCTGGCAGAAACACTGATCTATGAAGCTAAAAATGACCTTATAGAAACACTGATCTATGAAGTTAAAAATGACCTTGTAGAAACACTGATCTATGAAGCTAAAATGATCTGCAGAAACACTGATCTATGAAGCTAAAAATGACCATGCAGAAACACTGATCTATGAAGCTAAAATGACCATGCAGAAACACTGATCTATGAAGCTAAAAATGACCTGGCAGAAAACTGATCTATGAAGCTAAAAATACCATGCAGAAACACTGATCTATGAAGCTAAAAATAACCTGCAGAAACACTGATCTATGAAGCTAAAATGACCTGCAGAAACACTGATCTATGAAGCTAAAATGTCCGCAGAAACACTGATCTATGAAGCTAAAAATGACCTTGCAGAAACACTGATCTATGAAGCTAAAATTGACCTGGCAGAAACACTGATCTATGAAGCTAAAAATGATCCGCAGAAACACTGATCTATGAAGCTAAAAATGACCTGGCAGAAACACTGATCTATGAAGCTAAAAATGACCTTGCAGAAACACTGATCTATGAAGCTAAAAATGACCTGGCAGAAACACTGATCTATGAAGCTAAAAATGACCTTGCAGAAACACTGATCTATGAAGCTAAAATTGACCTGGCAGAAACACTGATCTATGAAGCTAAAAATGACCTTGCAGAAACACTGATCTATGAAGCTAAAATTGACCTGGCAGAAACACTGATCTATGAAGCTAAAATGATCTGCAGAAACACTGATCTATGAAGCTAAAAATAACCTGGCAGAAAGACTGATCTATGAAGCTAAAAATGACCATGCAGAAACACTGATCTATGAAGCTAAAAATGACCTTGCAGAAACACTGATCTATGAAGCTAAAAATAACCTTGCAGAAACACTGATCTATGAAGCTAAAAATGACCATGCAGAAACACTGATCTATGAAGCTAAAAATAACCTTGCAGAAACACTGATCTATGAAGCTAAAAATAACACTGCAGAAACACTGATCTATGAAGCTAAAAATGACATTGCAGAAACACTGATCTATGAAGCTAAAAATGACCTTGCAGAAACACTGATCTATGAAGCTAAAAATAACCTTGCAGAAACACTGATCTATGAAGCTAAAAATAACCACAGAAACACTGATCTATGAAGCTAAAAATGACCATGCAGAAACACTGATCTATGAAGCTAAAATAACCATGCAGAAACACTGATCTATGAAGCTAAAAATAACCTTGCAGAAACACTGATCTATGAAGCTAAAATGTTCCACAGAAACACTGATCTATGAAGCTAAAAATAACCTGGCAGAAAGACTGATCTATGAAGCTAAAATAACCATGCAGAAACACTGATCTATGAAGCTAAAATTGACCTGCAGAAACACTGATCTATGAAGCTAAAATTGACCTGGCAGAAACACTGATCTATGAAGCTAAAATTGACCTGGCAGAAACACTGATCTATGAAGCTAAAACTGTTCCACAGAAACACTGATCTATGAAGCTAAAATTGACCTGGCAGAAACACTGATCTATGAAGCTAAAATTGACCTGGCAGAAACACTGATCTATGAAGCTAAAATTGACCTGGCAGAAACACCGATCTATGAAGCTAAAATTGACCTGGCAGAAACATTGATCTATGAAGCTAAAAATGACCTTGTAGAAACACTGATCTATGAAGCTAAAATGACCATGCAGAAACACTGATTTATGAAGCTAAAAATGACCATGCAGAAACACTGATCTATGAAGCTAAAATGACCATGCAGAAACACTGATTTATGAAGCTAAAAATGACCTTGTAGAAACACTGATCTATGAAGCTAAAAATGATCATGCAGAAACACTGATCTATGAAGCTAAAATTGACCTGGCAGAAACACTGATCTATAAAGCTAAAATGACCATGCAGAAACACTGATCTATGAAGCTAAAATGACCATTAGCCGAGTGTATATCTCACATACAACCAATCATAATGGTGTTTGCTTAAATTGGAGATCTAAGCCCTGGGGTGCAGAAACTCACCTCACGCTAGTTGGACATACCGTTTCTATAATCTGTGTACATGGTCTCACATCACTGTAGTAATAGTAGCCAGCAATGTAACAGACACTCATCTTTATCTGGCCCTTTACCGGCTTGCCATAGGTATATCTATAAGACAAGGTGAAAGCAACAGTTCAGATAATCACAGACTGTCATCTTTAGCTGGCCCTTTACCAGCTTGCCGTGGGTATATCTATAAGACAAGGTGAAAGCAACAGTTCAGATAATCACAGACTGTCATCTTTATCTGGCCCTTTACCGGCTTGCCATGGGTATATCTATAAGACAAGGTGAAAACAACAATTCAGATAATAACAGACACTCATCTTTAGCTGACCCTTTACCGGCTTGCCACGGGTATATCTATAAGACAAGGTGAAAGCAACAGTTCAGACAATAACAGACTGTCATCTTTAGCTGGCCCTTTACCGGCTTGCCATAGGTATATCTATAAGACAAGGTGAAAGCAACAGTTCAGATAATAACAGACACTCATCTTTAGCTGGCCCTTCACCGGCTTGCCGCGGGTATATCTATAAGACAAGGTGAAAGCAACAGTTCAGATAATAACAGACACCCATCTTTAGCTGGCCCTTTACCGGCTTGCCGCGGGTATATCTATAAGACAAGTTGAAATACTTGCGATTATATCAGATGCTCATCTTTAAAGCATCGTATGAAATAAAAGATATTTGAAAAATTCAATTTTTACGTATGGGTAGCAATGCTGATACACATTCTAACATTATACTTTGTATGTTTATGTTCATTTGGTGTTTTTTTGCGATAAAACAAACCCGAAACCAAAAGTAGGACTTTCCGAGTCGATCGGTCACGCACTTGTTTACAACCGGAACGCATAGTCTGCACTTGTCCCACGTTGTCTTTTTTAATTAAATTACTTGATATGTTGATTCCTACCTCTGTTAGCTAAGTCTTTAGGGACATTTCTACATCCCCGCGAGGGGTTCGACATTAGAGGAAGATAGATAGTTTTCATGTTCAAAATATATACGTTGTTTTCTACATCCTCTGTTGTTTCACGCATGCGTACTGTGCGTGTTTACATTTCGTGTATTGATAAACCAATTCCCGTATACGACGGTTTAAATTTATTGGAATTTTATCGTTTCTGAGCGACTATTTTGATTTTTGTAAACACACACACATTAGTATATATATTTTACCGAAAATATCCTTTATTACGATGTAATGCTGCTTTAACTGACCCTTTAACCGGCTTGCTGCGGGTATATCTATAAGACAAGTTGAAATACTTGCGATTATATCAGACGCTCATCTTTAACTGACCCTTTAACCGGCTTGCCGCGGGTATATCTATAAGACAAGTTGAAATACTTGTGATTATATCAGACGCTCATCTTTAACTGACCCTTTAACCGGCTTGCCGCGGGTATATCTATAAGACAAGTTGAAATACTTGTGATTATATCAGACGCTCATCTTTAACTGACCCTTTAACCGGCTTGCCGCGGGTATATCTATAAGACAAGTTGAAATACTTGTGATTATATCAGACGCTCATCTTTAACTGACCCTTTAACCGGCTTGCCGCGGGTATATCTATAAGACAAGTTGAAATACTTGTGATTATATCAGACGCTCATCTAATCTATAGTAACCTGGATTATAACACATGATCTTGAGAGGGGTGAGTCTAACACATGAACTTGAGAGGGGTGAGTCTAACACATGATCATGAGAGGGGTGAGTCTAACACATGCTCATGAGAGGGGTGAGTCTAACACATGAACTTGAGAGGGGTGAGTCTAACACATGATCATGGGAGGGGTGAGTCTAACACATGATCTTGAGAGGGGTGAGTCTAACACATGATCATGAGAGGGGTGAGTCTAACACATGATCATGAGAGGGGTGAGTCTAACACATGATCATGAGAGGGGTGAGTCTACACATGATCATGAGAGGGGTGAGTCTAACACATGATCATGAGAGGGGTGATTCTAACACATGCACTTGAGAGGGATGAGTCTAACACACGAACTTGAGAGGGGTGAGTCTAACACATGCTCATGAGAGGGGTGAGTCTAACACATGATCATGGGAGGGGTGAGTCTAACACATGAACTTGAGAGGGGTGAGTCTAACACATGATCTCGAGATGGGTGAGTCTAACACATGATCTTGAGAGGGGTGAGTCTAACACATGAACTTGAGAGGGGTGAGTCTAAAGATGTATGAATTTGTTTTGCAATAGAGCTCAAATAAATGTTAACAAACTACTGAACAAGGAATTCTAAATATCGCTGCATATGAGAGGTGTCCTGCAATCTGAGAGGTGTCCTGCATATGAGAGGTTATTCTGCATATGAGGTGATCTACAATCTGAGAAGTGTCCTGCAATCTGAGAGGTGTCCTGCATATGAGAGGTTATTCTGCATATGAGGTGATCTACAATCTGAGAGGTGTCCTGCATATGAGAGGTATCCTGCATATGAGGTGACCTGCAATCTGAGAGGTATTCTGCATATGAGAGGTGTTCTGCATTCTGAGAGGTGTTCTGCAATATGAGAGGTGTTCTGCATATGAGGTGACCTGCAATCGGAGAGGAATTCTGCAGTATGAAAGGTGTTCTGCAATATGAGAGGTATTCTGCATATGAGAGGTGTCCTGCAATATGAGAGGTGTTCTGCAATATGAGAGGTGTCCTGCAATCTGAGAGGTGTTCTGCAATATGAGAGGTGTTCTGCATATGAGGTGATCTGCAATCTGAGAGGTGTCCTGCATATGAGAGGTATCCTGCAATCTGAGGTGTCCTGCATATGAGAGGTATCCTGCAATCTGAGGTATCCTGCATATGAGAGGTATCCTGCAATCTGAGGTGTCCTGCATATGAGAGGTATCCTGCAATCTGAGGTGTCCTGCATATGAGAGGTATCCTGCAATCTGAGGTGTCCTGCATATGAGAGGTATTCTGCAATATGAGAGGTGTACTGCAATCTGAGAGGTGTTCTGCATATGAGGTGACATGCAATCTGAGAGGTATTCTGCAATATGAGAGGTGTTCTGCAATCTGAGAGGTGTCGTGATGAACACTTACTTAGCACAGACTGTACCATGGATAATTTGTGTGGATCAACACTTACTTAGCACAGAGTGTACCATGGATAGTTTGTATGGTTGGTAGAAGGTATTTAGGTGGAGTGATGAACACTTACTTAGCACAGACTGTACCATGGATAGTTTGCGTGGTTGGTAGAAGGTATTTAGGTGGCGTGATAGTCACTTCAAACTTTGGCAGAACTGAAATAAGTGAAGAAATACACAATTTAGATCACTATCTCTACTATATAAGCAGACAA
This sequence comes from Archivesica marissinica, assembly GCA_014843695.1. Lineage (NCBI taxonomy): Eukaryota > Metazoa > Mollusca > Bivalvia > Venerida > Vesicomyidae > Archivesica > Archivesica marissinica. The sequence continues at coordinate 6,175,084 of CM026393.1, forward strand.
ACAAATTCAAACTTTTAACAAATCTGTTATCAATATGTCACCCAATATTTATTCAATATTTAACAGTATCCAATATATACCCAATATTTACCCATATCCAATATATACCCAATATTTACCAGTATACAATATATACCCAACATTTACCAGTATACAATATATACCCAATAGTTACCAGTATCCAATATATACCCAATATTTACCAGTATGCAATGTATACCCAATATTTACCAGTATGCAATATATACCCAATATTTACCAATATACAATATATACCCAATATTTACCAGTATGCAATGTATACCCAATATTTACCAGTATACAATATATACCCAATATTTACCAGTATGCAATGTATACCAATATGTACCAGTATCCAATATATACCCAATATTTACCAGTATGCAATATATACCCAATATTTACCAATATACAATATATACCCAATATTTACCAGTATGCAATGTATACCCAATATTTACCAGTATACAATATATACCCAATATTTACCAGTATGCAATGTATACCAATATGTACCAGTATCCAATATATACCCAATATTTACCAGTATACAATATATACCCAATATTTACCAGTATGCAATATATACCCAATATTTACCAGTATACAATATATACCCAATATTTACCAGTATACAATATATACCCAATATTTACCAGTATGCAATATATACCCAATATTTACCAGTATGCAATATATACCCAATATTTACCAGTATCCAATATATACCCAATATGTACCAGTATGCAATGTATACCAATATGTACCAGTATCCAATATATACCCAATATTTACCAGTATCCAATATATACCCAATATGTACCAGTATACAATATATACCCAATATGTACCAGTATGCAATATATACCCAATATTTACCAGTATCCAATATATACCCAATATTTACCAGTATGCAATATATACCCAATATTTACCAATATACAATATATACCCAATATTTACCAGTATACAATATATACCCAATATTTACCAGTATGCAATGTATACCAATATGTACCAGTATCCAATATATACCCAATATTTACCAGTATACAATATATACCCAATATTTACCAGTATGCAATATATACCCAATATTTACCAGTATGCAATATATACCCAATATTTACCAGTATGCAATATATACCCAATATTTACCAGTATGCAATATATACCCAATAGTTACCAGTATCCAATATATACCCAATATGTACCAGTATCCAATATATACCAATATTTACCAGTATACAATATATACCAAATATTTACCAGTATCCAATATTTACCAAATATTTACCAGTATACAATATATACCAAATATTTACCAGTATACAATATATACCAAATATTTACCAGTATACAATATCTACCCAATATTTACCAGTATACAATATATACCCAATATTTACCAGTATACAATATCTACCCAATATTTACCAGTATACAATATCTACCCAATATTTACCAGTATCCAATATATACCCAATATTTACCAGTATACAATATCTACCCAATATTTACCAGTATCCAATATATACCCAATATTTACCAGTATACAATATCTACCCAATATTTACCAGTATCCAATATATACCCAATATTTACCAGTATCCAATATATACCCAATATTTACCAGTATCCAATATATACCCAATATTTACCAGTATGCAATATATACCCAATATTTACAAGTATCCAATATCTACCCAATATGTACCAGTATACAATATCTACCCAATATTTACCAGTATCCAATATCTACCCAATATTTACCAGTATCCAATATATACCCAATATTTACCAGTATACAATATCTACCCAATATTTACCAGTATCCAATATCTACCCAATATTTACCAGTATCCAATATCTACCTAAAATCTACCAGTATCCAATATTTACTTAATATTTACCAGTATACATAATGAAACCAATATTTATTGAGTATATTTATATACCGGTATATAGTAAAAAATAAGTAAAGTACAGAATTTAAACAAAGACAATACAATACAATAAGTTTATTGCATAAAACAGTTACACATGTGTATAGACAGTAAAAACAGGCAGTGACATGGAATTTTTACAAAAGAGCAAAATTGTAGGTTATTAACATTCATATATACGCTGTGTTAATTTCGTTGTTTACTTGCAAAATATATCAATTTGGAAAGAGCGATGTTTATTTTTTTGGATTTGCACGACAAAAGATTAATAAATTTCTTTTAATGAATTTCGATCTTACTATATAATTTCAAAACCACATTTTGTACAGTAGTATTCCATGGCGTTGTCATGGTTATCACTTTGAGATGGTCTTACCATATTCGTCTACTTTGAACGCCTGTACTATATCCTTAGATCCGTAGAGTACCTTTATCTTCCACGATCCAAGAACCGGGTCCGAGCTCAGTGGCATTTCGAGACTGATCAGTCCTACCAATAGATAAATTATATACAATTCTAACACGACCCAGCTAATAACATACATACTTGTAGAGTAAAATCTACCTCAGGTTATTCTGCGATATACCTACCTTGAACTATGCTGCGCGCGCACCGTGTTTTGGCTATTCCATTTATGCAATGCGTGTAAAATTTTATGAATGAAAGTCACGTGATGTTTGTAAATAATACTGTGGGAATTCGCGGAAGTGAGCTATTTTTAGAATCAGATAATCTCTTGTCCATCTTGTTTTTCTGTTAAAGTAACGTTTCAGTTACTATTCTGTACAGTTTTATTTGACAAAATAAATAAAATTATTGATCAGTTACAACTTTTGTTCATTTATGCACTAGATTGATATTTTCCATAAAAAATAACGTCATCACCCCTTACGCTGGAGGAAATTTCGAAAGCCAAATGCACGGCGTTTGAAGAAAATACTCCTTGATTCTCGTCTAAAATTATTAGAAGTAAGTCGTGTTAGAATTGAAATAATAAGTATCAACCGTAGTATATCGCAGAATAACACAGGCAATTATAAAAGATCTGGAATAGAAACTGGTACAGTTAACTTAAATGGGCAGAGTGTGCCAAACATGAGCCATGTTGCCCTGGATACCCCAAAACCGTCAGTCAAATGCTCCGTCCAAACATATCTGAGAATTTATAAACAACCATGTATACAATGTATATGCACAATTCTACCCAATTACAAAATCAAGGAATAATTGTGAATTTCTATGACAAAATATTTATGTTATTTGACTTTACGTTTCTTGTTTACCCAAGTACATGGTTATCCACACAGGCATTGAGAGCTTCCCCGTAAGCTTGCGGAATCCGTGGTCCAGTGGTATCACATCGAATATGTAGCGTTCTAGAGCAAGCACCTCAGATACATTGCCTAGTACTGGTTAGCAGCTTAGGATGGCTAAGTCTGCCCAGGAAAGCATGTCTATGTCACCATAAATGGGTGCTTGCTTGGGTTTGCTGTCCGATTAGCGCAGTGGTTAGCGCGCTCGTTTCTCACAAATGCAACCCGGGTTCGATCTTCGGACTGGGAAGCATGTGAGATGGTACGGTGGTCGCCAAATCGGATAGGTGGGTTTTCTCCGGGTACTCCGGTTTCATCCCACGCGAATGACCACATTTACGCTTTCATCCACGCCAACGAGAGTGATTAATATAAGCTGTTAAAACTTGTTTCGCAATCATTGTAAAATAAATAAAGTTTAACCCTTTCAACACCACAGACCTCTAAATAGGCTTACAAAAAGTGTAGATCCAGATGAGCCGGCTCGTGAAGAGCCGTCTCATCAGGATCTGCACTTTTTGCCAGTGATATGACTATTTTTAGACATAATTACCCATTTTGATAAATGAACTTGTCCAAATGTGATTTTCTGATTCATTTATTGGTTTATGAATATCATGGACCAGTCCATGTGAGTTACTTGGTGTTGAATGAGTTAAACTAAGAATAAATGGGTCTAACATAAATTAAAAATAGAAATTTAAAAAAGCACTGCTAATCTGATTCGTGTTTCACATTTCCATAAGTGAGTTGTTTATACAAATTTACTTCAGCTCAATTGCGAAACAAGTTCTTACAACTTATATTAATCACTCTCGAGACCTCATTCCTGGTGAAATCCATCGCCACGAGGGAGAGAGACGAGGCAATGTGGAATTTAAATGCCTTGCCTAAGGGCACAATCGTAACGGCTCCAGCGGGTCTCGAACTCGCAGGGGCCTTTCGCACCTGAAACGAATGCGCTATCACGACTTACACATACATGACTGTGTTGAGAGGTTGTATGTATGTGTATCGTACATGTACTGTATTTACTCGCCTATAAGACGACCCCCCCCTACATTAGTCAGTTGTATTTTGCATAGACCCGCGCATAAGACGGGTTGAGAAAATGGAAACCACTCAGAAGTAAAGATTAAACAAATTGTACTGTAAAAGCACTGTAGATTATGTCAAGTCATAAAAACATGCACTGATGCACAACAATAAATTTGATTTGCTAAAATGCTATTGACAAGTTCAGTTTACAGACAGAGCTATGAAAGTCTATGCTTTTGTTACATCCTTTCAGCTATTTCAAAGGTCATCAATTATTGAGTTGAAACAAACTGATTATTATAAAAAATTATCACTCGCTTATAAGACGGGAACCCAGTTTGAAAAAATAATCTGGTGATAAAAACCCCGCCTTATAGGTGAGTAAGTATGGTATGAGAGGAATAAAATAAGGTTACAAACCAGAAAGGGATGGTACATCATCCCATTGCATAACCCTAAGTCCAGCTGGTGTTTCAATCGTAATCTGTTCATACTAAAACAACAGAATATGCAATCTAATTACATATACAGTCAAACAAGTGTTAGTGGTTACCTCCATTAAATGGCCAAACCTGTATTAAGCAGCCAGTTTCCCAGCTTTGTTGTTTTATTACCACATACATTTAAGCAGCCACCTGTGTTAAGCAGCCATGCAGCCAATTTTCCAGATTTGTTGTTTTAGTACCGTATACATTTAAGCAGCCACCTGTGTTAAGCAGCCATGCAGCCAATTTTCCAGATTTGTTGATTTATTACCGCATACATTTAAGCAGCCACCTTGTGCTAAGCAGATCTGGATGTGAACCAGTCTAATCTCGGGATGCGAACCAGTCTAATCTCTGGATGCGAACCAGTCTAATCTCGGGATGTGAACCAGTCTAATCTCGGGATGCGAACCAGTCTAATCTCGGGATGCGAACCAGTCTAATCTCGGGATGTGAACCAGTCAAATTCTCACTCAACCCATAATCCAAATTCTTCTACCTACAGTCCCCAATCGTCGACCTAGAGTACCTAATCCTCGACCTAAAATCCCCATTCCTTGACCTACAGTCCCCAATCCTCGACCTAGAGTACCCAATCCTCAACCTACAGTCCACAATCCTCGACCTACAGTCCCAAATCCTCGACCAACAGTCCCCAATTCTCGACCTACAGTCCCCAATCCTCGACCTACAGTCCCAAATTCTCGACCTACAGTCCCCAATCCTCGACCTACAGTCCCAAATCCTCAACTTACAGTCCCCAATCCTCAACCTACAGTCCCCAATCCTCGACCTACAGTCCCCAATCCTCGACCTACAGTCCCCAATCCTCGACCTACAGTCCCCAATCCTCGACCTACAGTCCCCAATCCTCAACCTACAGTCCCCAATCCTAGACCTACAGTCCCCAATCCTCGTCCCCAATCCTCGACCTACAGTCCCCAATCCTCAACCTACAGTCACCAATCCTCAACCTACAGTCCCCAATCCTCGACCTAGAGTACCCAATGATCAAAATCACGAAATTAAACTCAAGTTTAAACAATTCATGAAGTTCACTTACCCCGTCTGTTACCGCCATTAGCTTGTAGTCCATGGTCATCACTCGGAACTTGACCGTCTGTCCAGGTTTGTAAATCGGCTTGTCAGTCTGAATCAACGTAATCAAGTCAGGACGATGGACCATAACATCTTTTTCACTCTCGAATATCTGCACAGTGGTTTCTGTGTCCTCTCCATCCGGTGTGTATTCCAAGCTTACGTTAACACTGGTGGAATATGTACCTGCATCTAGCGGGGTCGCTATATTGTCACACGTTTGAAAGTCTACAACAGAGAATGTGTTACGTTTTGAAATTCAATTAGATTTATTTCTCTCATTTCAAGCCAACATGACAATATGAGGTATATAGCAACATATCATGATATAACGACTTTAACGAGTCAAATTGTAGCGTTTGTTTTAAGTTTATTTATCGTCGCTACCGGTTGCACATATGAGCGACACCTCCTGAAGAGATTAGTCATTTTAGATTTGTGGAGGATAGTGCAATGATACAGACACAGACCCATTCCTGAGTCTCCTCTGGTTCTTTTACGTGCACGGTGTAAAGCACCATACACGAGACCTCGGATTAACGTCCCATCTGAAAGACTGTTAATTTTTATTAGGGTCAGACGGGGGATCGAACCTGCGATCCCTGGATTACCAGTTCAGTGTGTTACCACTGGACAACAGATCCGTCTGTAATCGTTGTAGCATATATGTACAACTGTTTATATATAATTATGGTTTACAGATAAACAGCATACATGTACATGTATTATAATTAATCGCATAATAAGTAGCACTATTACATGTTTTCAAAATGTGCGACATTTTCAGGTAAATTACTTTTATTAGGATGTAATGAAACAAATGGAACAGGTACCTGGCTTGTGTTTTTAATGATAGACATTACTGGGGTTTTCTATTACCTCCCTTGGCAGATAAAAATAGATTTATCCCGAAATATATATTAGTAATTCTATCTATCTCTGAATCCTACCGAGGGTGTTACTGGCAGGTCAGTCTGTTGTGGCGGAGAGTAGACCACCGGCATTTCCTGGGTAAGAACCAGTACTCAACTCCCCAACATCCGTAAGCGACCGACAAACTTTTCTCACATATCACCATTTATCCCCCATAGGGAAGAGAACCTGCAGCCCTGATGATAGCGGTGAAAGTTCTAACGACATTCTAGTTGGAATCCTTTGTTTTCACTGTTGTTCCTTTCTGAGATGTTGCGGTATGCTTACAGTGAAATATCCATCGTAGATGCTGTAGGACATCTGTCTGGATATTTTAATTTACTAATTATAAGATGGGAAAATGGACGAAAATTGATAGCATGCTGTGCAATCAGGGTTGGCCGGGAAATACCGGGGGCGGGAAATACCGCCGGGAAATACCGGTATTTCCCGCCCCGGGAAATAAGCCCAGAAGTGGGAAATACCGGGAAATAAGATTATGTGTCTTCCAAACACGTTTTTTGCTCATTTTTATGCATTGCTACCACTCTATAAGTGCTTAAACTATTTCGTCCCTGCCAGGGGTACTCATCAGGTGGCATCATTGGCAACCACAACAGTTTTTTTTGGGTTTTATTGTTTTTTTTTTTGTTTTTTTTTATTTTATTGTTTTTTTTTTCATTTATTTTTTCGTTTTTCTTGTTGGAATGTTTCTTCAGCCAGTAGTCTGTCTTCACCAGTCGATTTCCTCGCTACCTCTCAGGAAGCAGTAGCATAGCACCAGCTTCGCTGCTTTCTCAACGCCCAGTCTGTTGCGTAGTTTCGTCTGTATGATGCCGAAGTTGGAGAACACACGTTCAATGGCGGCTGAACTTGCTGGCAGTACCATCAATTTCCTGGCGAGCTGACTGAAGTCTTTGGTGATCACGCCCGACCTCTCCACACATGACCACCATACAGCTGGCTTCGAGTTGTTGATGGAGGATTCCTGTTGTAGCACCTTAGGAATTGGCAGTGTCTCGGACATGTAGTTGAGGAGTTCGGGTACAAGTTCCGGCTTGGTCTCATGAAGAAGCTCCTGGGCACTGGTGACGTGTTGAAATTGTGTACAAACAAACAGTGTGGGTCATCTCAAATTATGATTCTGACTTCTTTAATAACTAATTGATTATTTTAATAATACAGCTATATTATGAACACATTTCAGGGATAATCCTAAAAACATTTGCATTTTGCCTACTACATTAAACATTTAAAATACCTCCAATAAATGTATGTATAAACTCCTTAAACTGTGTTTGTATACAATGTATATTAGAGTAATAATGAACAGTCTCAATAATGTTAGATCTCTAACATTTATATAAAGATTATAAGCAATGCGTAAATGCCACTATGAATGTCTGTATTTTTCGTCATATTCTTCAAAAGCAGTTCATTTTCATCCTGCACACATGATACTACAATCAGTACACCGGGTAATAGAAATTGTATGGTATATATACCTGTATTTACCACCAAAATCATCCAAATTCTTATTTCCCGGTATCCAAATTCTTATTTCCCAGTATTTCCCGGTATTTCCCAGTATTTCCCGGTATTTCCCGCCGTCCCGGGAAAGAGTATTTCCCGGGAAATTGCCAACCCTGTGTGCAATGGAAACAACGATAAAAACAGAGGAATCCAATTTAGAGGATTATCATCTTTTGAAGTGTATTCAGGGGTAGTAACAGACGTATGTTTCTCATTGTTATAATCTTCATTTAGTGCAGGAATTATTATTAAAGTTTCTTTATGCGTTGTTATTCTTCAGTTTAATTCATATGCAAATTTATCCTACTATTAACTTTTGTACACAAACATTTACAGAGTACACAATGGATGGTAATTTACAAATGGTAATATCCTAGGACCCCCACTAGTAAAGCACCAAAAAGCATGCATCTGTATCCTAGGAATGCCTCTAGTAAGGAACCAAAACCCATGCATGTCTATCCTAGGACCCCCTCTAGTAAGGTACCAAATCCCATGCATCTCCACCCTAGGACCCCCTCTAGTAAGGCACCAAAACCCATGCATCTCTACCCTAGGACCCCCTCTAGTAAGGCACCAAAACCCATGCATCTCTACCCCAGGACCTCCTCTAGTAAGGCACCAAAACCCATGCATCTCTACCATAGGACCCCCTCTAGTAAGGCACCAAAACCCATGCATCTCTACCCTAGGACCCCGTCTAGTAAGGCACCCCTCTAGTAAGGCACCAAAACCCATGCATCTCTATCCTAGGACCCCCTCTAGTAAGGCACCCCTCTAGTAAGGCACCAACACCCATGCATCTCTATCCCAGGACCCCCTCTAGTAAGGCACCAAAACCCATGCATCTCTATCCTAGGACCTCCTCTAGTAAGGCACCAAAACCCATGCATCTCTACCCTAGGACCCCCTCTAGTAAGGCAACAAAACCCATGCATCTCTACCCCAGGACCTCCTCTAGTAAGGCACCAAAACCCATGCATCTCTACCATAGGACCCCCTCTAGTAAGGCACCAAAACCCATGCATCTCTACCCTAGGACCCCTTCTAGTAAGGCACCAAAACCCATGCATCTCTACCATAGGACCCCCTCTAGTAAGGCACCAAAACCCATCCATCTCTACCCTAGGACCCCCTCTAGTAAGGCACCAAAACCCATGCATCTCTACCCTAGGACCCCCTCTAGTAAGGCACCAAAACCCATGTATCTCTATCCCAGGACCTCCTCTAGTAAGGCACCAAAACCCATGTATCTCTATCCCTAGGACCCCCTCTAGTAAGGACCCCCTCTAGTAAGGCACCAAAACCCATGTATCTCTATCCTAGGACCTCCTCTAGTAAGGCCCCCCTCTAGTAAGGCACCAAAACCCATGCATCTCTATCCTAGGACCTCCTCTAGTAAGGCCCCCCTCTAGTAAGGCACCAAAAACCCATGTATCTCTATCCTAGGACCTCCTCTAGTAAGGACCTCCTCTAGTAAGGCACCAAAACCCATGTATCTCTATCCTAGGACCTCCTCTAGTAAGGCCCCAAAACCCATGCATCTCTACCCTAGGCCCCCCTCTAGTAAGGTACCAAAACCCATGCATCTCTATCCCAGGACCCCCTCTAGTAAGGCACCAAAACCCATGCATCTCTACCTAGGCCCCCCTCTAGTAAGGCACCAAAACCCATGCATCTCTACCCTAGGACACCCTCTAGTAAGGCCCCCCTCTAGTAAGGCACCAAAACCCATGCATCTCTATCCTAGGACCCCCTCTAGTAAGGCCCCCCTCTAGTAGGCACCAAAACCCATGCATCTCTATCCTAGGACCTCCTCTATTAAGGACCCCCTCTAGTAAGGCACCAAAACCCATGCATCTCTACCCTAGGACCCCCTCTAGTAAGGCACCAAAACCCATGTATCTCTATCCCAGGACCTCCTCTAGTAAGGCACCAAAACCCATGTATCTCTATCCCAGGACCCCCTCTAGTAAGGCCCCCCTCTAGTAAGGCACCAAAACCCATGTATCTCTATCCTAGGACCTCCTCTAGTAAGGACCCCCTCTAGTAAGGCACCAAAACCCATGCATCTCTACCCTAAGACCCCCTCTAGTAAGGCACCAAAAAACATGTACCTTTATCTCCTAGGACCCACCCCCATTATAAAAATAGGATAGAGATACATGGTTTTTATAAGAGGGAGGTCCTAGGATAGACATGTTTGTGGAGCCTTATGGATAAAATCTCACGTCCATGTGCATAGAGTGACCCCTATGTTTGGTCAACATGAAATTATTTATTTATTTATATTTCGGGTTTCACGCCTGCATCAGCACCATTTTGGACTATATCGCCAGCAGGCAGTTTACCTAACAACACCTTTCCTGGGCAGGCTCCAGCGGTTAACCAGTACTTGGGTGCACCAACCTCCGTAAGAAACTGCCAACTTTTTCATATAAATGAGACACGGCCTGAGCGGGGCTCGAACCCGTGACCATCAGTGATGATAGATTACAGTGGTATACAAGTCACCGACCTTAACCACTCGACCACGGAGGCGGACTACAACATGAAATAAATCTAAACTATTAAAACATTATGCATATTTACCACCGTCTGTGTTTACACTTCCAAATGTGGCGGTGGCAGTTTGAGTTGAGGTATTGGTCTGATATCTCTGATTGAAGCTTAAATTCACCGTGACTGCAAATTGCTGCTCAGGTATAAAGCCATCTAGCTGTATGTCTTTGAGAACCAGACAGAAGTATGTAGTGGAACCAGCCTCCATATCCCGGGGAAGAGTAAATAAATACTCCCTGATAAATAAATGTACATACAGAAATGAGCAATCTTACACATTTGATTGTATATATGTTGAGGGCCTCATGGTAGATTAACTTTTGTTAAATGAGTACTCTCGTTAAATAAAGTCTTTATTATTATTATTATTATTATTATAGGTTGCAAGTAATAAAAAAATAAATCCAGAAATATTTTACGTGAAATCATGGAAACTGGTGAAATCATGGAAACTGACTTCCAGGGTTGTTTAACCCTTTCCCTCATAGAAGCACCTCATGACATCATTACCAATACGACATACATTGACAATGTAGTAGCCAAACCAATGTTCATAATAAATGCCAGAATTTCATATAGTCCCAGTAATATCTATGGAGGTGGGATAGATGTGGTTACTCGCTTAGGTCGGCTAAGCCCAGGAAAACCATCGTCTAGGTCCCCGCAAAATGGTTTAACATTAATGGAGCATACAATATGTAAACACACGCATAACGTGAAACAATTAATGTGGGTGTTTGTTTAATATTTAGTGCAATCATGTTTTAATCAATACTTTTAATATGTCATACACAAAAAGATACAATACATATCACGACAATGGTTTGAGCCACAAGTTTTAACATAGATAGATAGATTCTTTATTATCCTCCAGTATAGGAGAGCTATCATATACATGTATAATACAGATACATTTAATATGTTATTGCATTTTTTTCAATTATTATAGTATGTGTACATGTGTAGGCCTATGTGTTTTATCTATAAATCTTATAATGTATGTCTATCGAAAATGAATTAGGTATAGGTTTCCCTTCTGAATAACCCGTGCATTTCTACTCCGGCACGTGTGTGTCTCTTGGAACCAATGGCGGGACAGAACAACACTAGACAGCGCGAATTAAACAATAATTAACGTGTGTGATTTACGTTTATTTATCGTCAATACTGGTTGTCCATATGAGCGACGCCTCCTGAAGAGATTATGCAGTTTAGATTTTTGGAGGATAGTGTAATGATACAGACATATCATATCCTCTGGTTCTTCTACGTGCACGGTGTCAAGCGCCGACACGAAACCTCGGTTTAATGTCGCATCTGAAAGACTGGCTGTTAGTTTTATTAGGGTCAGATGGGTGATCAAACCTGCGACCCCTGGATTACCAATCCAACATGTTAACCACTGGATTACAGATTTCTCTGTCAATAATTAACACTTGTACTCAACAATATCATATATTTCTCGCTTTATTTTACATTACTATTTATGTACACACCCGCGATGCCCGGGCTACGTCTCCAGAATTATATATATCATTAGTTGTTATATATTTTAGAGGATAGTGCATACTACACATACTGAGGACAACTAGATTTAGCAACTCTCTAAGCCGTAATCCTTGTTCACAGACGGATATGTAGTCCAGTGGTAACACGCTTGACTGGTAATCCAGGAATCGCAGGTTCGATCCCCCGTCTGACCCTAATAAAACGAAACACACACTAATCCGTTTTCGTTCTCACTCTTGCTTAAGCCTTGTTTGTGGGGTGCACTTCTTGGGAAACTGGGCAGTAGATTATGCAGACTAGTACCTTTCTTTGAAAAGGTCAAAGACTAATACTACATATAATTATACTCTATAAAATATGTACATGTTTTCAGCTTTTCATTGTGTAATAACGCCTCTTTCATTCTGTAGTGTTCAAATCGTTTCTATGCAAGTGCACAGTTTCGTTTTCCTGTCAGTATGGTATACAGATAGAACGGTTATTGGCTGTATGATCTACATGAATAGACTGCATGCAGATGTGGGAGTCGCCATTTACAGGGATAGACTGCATGCAGACGTGGGAGTCGCCATTTACAGGGATAGACTGCATGCAGACGTGGGAGTCGCCATTTACAGGGATAGGCTGCATGCAGACGTGTGAGTCGCCATTTACAGGGATAGGCTGCAGACAGACGTGGGAGTCGCCATTTACAGGGATAGGCTGCAGACAGACGTGGGAGTCGCCATTTACAGGGATAGGCTGCAGACAGACGTGGGAGTCGCCATTTACAGGGATAGGCTGCAGACAGACGTGGAGTCGCCATTTACAGGGATAGGCTGCAGACAGACGTGGGAGTCGCCATTTACAGGGATAGGCTGCAGACAGACGTGGGAGTCGCCATTTACAGGGATAGGCTGCAGACAGACGTGGGAGTCGCCATTTACAGGGATAGACTGCATGCAGACGTGGGAGTCGCCATTTACAGGGATAGACTGCATGCAGACGTGGGAGTCGCCATTTACAGGGATAGACTGCAGACAGACGTGGGAGTCGCCATTTACAGGGATAGACTGCATGCAGACGTGTGAGTCGCCATTTACAGGGATAGGCTGCAGACAGACGTGGGAGTCGCCATTTACAGGGATAGACTGCAGACAGATGTGGGAGTCGCCATTTACAGGGATAGGCTGCAGACAGACGTGGGAGTCGCCATTTACAGGGATAGGCTGCAGACAGACGTGGGAGTCGCCATTTACAGGGATAGGCTGCAGACAGACGTGGGAGTCGCCATTTACAGGGATAGGCTGCAGACAGACGTGGGAGTCGCCATTTACAGGGATAGGCTGCAGACAGACGTGGGAGTCGCCATTTACAGGGATAGGCTGCAGACAGACGTGGGAGTCGCCATTTACAGGGATAGACTGCATGCAGACGTGGGAGTCGCCATTTACAGGGATAGGCTGCAGACAGACGTGGGAGTCGCCATTTACAGGGATAGACTGCATGCAGACGTGGGAGTCGCCATTTACAGGGATAGACTGCATGCAGACGTGGGAGTCGCCATTTACAGGGATAGACTGCAGACAGACGTGGGAGTCGCCATTTACAGGGATAGACTGCATGCAGACGTGTGAGTCGCCATTTACAGGGATAGGCTGCAGACAGACGTGGGAGTCGCCATTTACAGGGATAGACTGCAGACAGATGTGGGAGTCGCCATTTACAGGGATAGGCTGCAGACAGACGTGGGAGTCGCCATTTACAGGGATAGGCTGCAGACAGACGTGGGAGTCGCCATTTACAGGGATAGGCTGCAGACAGACGTGGGAGTCGCCATTTACAGGGATAGGCTGCAGACAGACGTGGGAGTCGCCATTTACAGGGATAGGCTGCAGACAGACGTGGGAGTCGCCATTTACAGGGATAGGCTGCAGACAGACGTGGGAGTCGCCATTTACAGGGATAGACTGCATGCAGACGTGGGAGTCGCCATTTACAGGGATAGGCTGCATGCAGACGTGGGAGTCGCCATTTACAGGGATAGACTGCAGACAGACGTGGGAGTCGCCATTTACAGGGATAGACTGCATGCAGACGTGTGAGTCGCCATTTACAGGGATAGGCTGCAGACAGACGTGGGAGTCGCCATTTACAGGGATAGACTGCAGACAGACGTGGGAGTCGCCATTTACAGGGATAGGCTGCAGACAGACGTGGGAGTCGCCATTTACAGGGATAGACTGCAGACAGACGTGGGAGTCGCCATTTACAGGGATAGACTGCAGACAGACGTGGGAGTCGCCATTTACAGGGATAGGCTGCAGACAGACGTGGGAGTCGCCATTTACAGGGATAGGCTGCAGACAGACGTGGGAGTCGCCATTTACAGGGATAGACTGCATGCAGACGTGGGAGTCGCCATTTACAGGGATAGACTGCATGCAGACGTGGGAGTCGCCATCTACAGGGATAGGCTGCAGACAGACGTGGGATTCGCCATTTACAGGGATAGACTGCAGACAGACGTGGGAGTCGCCATTTACAGGGATAGACTGCAGACAGACGTGGGAGTCGCCATTTACAGGGATAGGCTGCAGACAGACGTGGGAGTCGCCATTTACAGGGATAGGCTGCAGACAGACGTGGGAGTCGCCATTTACAGGGATAATGCAGCAGACGTGGGAGTCGCCATTTACAGGGATAGGCTGCAGACAGACGTGGGAGTCGCCATTTACAGGGATAGGCTGCAGACAGACGTGGGAGTCGCCATTTACAGGGATAGGCTGCAGACAGACGTGGGAGTCGCCATTTACAGGGATAGCTGCAGCAGACGTGGGAGTCGCCATTTACAGGGATAGGCTGCAGACAGACGTGGGAGTCGCCATTTACAGGGATAGGCTGCAGACAGACGTGGGAGTCGCCATTTACAGGGATAGGCTGCAGACAGACGTGGGAGTCGCCATTTACAGGGATAGGCTGCAGACAGACGTGGGAGTCGCCATTTACAGGGATAGACTGCATGCAGACGTGGGAGTCGCCATTTACAGGGATAGACTGCATGCAGACGTGGGAGTCGCCATTTACAGGGATAGACTGCAGACAGACGTGGGAGTCGCCATTTACAGGGATAGACTGCATGCAGACGTGTGAGTCGCCATTTACAGGGATAGGCTGCAGACAGACGTGGGAGTCGCCATTTACAGGGATAGACTGCAGACAGACGTGGGAGTCGCCATTTACAGGGATAGGCTGCAGACAGACGTGGGAGTCGCCATTTACAGGGATAGACTGCAGACAGACGTGGGAGTCGCCATTTACAGGGATAGACTGCATGCAGACGTGGGAGTCGCCATTTACAGAGATAGGCTGCAGACAGACGTGGGAGTCGCCATTTACAGGGATAGGCTGCATGCAGACGTGGGAGTCGCCATTTACAGGAATAGGCTGCAGACAGACGTGGGAGTCGCCATTTTCAGGGATAGACTGCATGCAGACGTGGGAGTCGCCATTTACAGGGATATACTGCATGCAGACGTGGGAGTCGCCATCTACAGGGATAGACTGCAGACAGACGTGGGAGTCGCCATTTACAGGGATAGACTGCAGACAGACGTGGGAGTCGCCATCTACAGGGATAGACTGCAGACAGACGTGGGAGTCGCCATCTACAGGAATAGGCTGCAGACAGACGTGGGATTCGCCATTTACAGGGATAGACTGCAGACAGACGTGGGAGTCGCCATTTACAGAGATAGGCTGCAGACAGACATGCGAGCCGCCACTAGGTCATGTTAGTTTTCTCAAATGACATTTTTTAACAACAATCTTATTGTTTTTCTTTAGTTTATATAGTAATTGCATCCTATTGATAAGCGATACGGATTGTCGGCCATTGAATAGTCCTCTTCATTAGATATACACACTTCAATACAGGGCAGGACAGAGACAATTACGTTATTGTTCTACAAGTGTTATCGTGACCGCGTTAAAAACCTTACAGAGCAAAACATATAACCAACTAGGTCATCCACTTCACTCACTTCACGTGATATACATACAAGTGTAATGACCATAATTTAGTAACCCCTGCATTAGAAAACATGTTTTTTGTTTGTTACACAAGGGACCTCCGATTTATCCCTAACTGTATTGCGGTAGTTTCAGTTGGAATCCTTTGTTTTTACAGTTGTTCCCTAACCAGATGTTGCTTTATGATAAATGTGATTTTATCCAAATCATGTTAATTAATTGATAATAAAATGTTAACGATTATTTCCCCATATTTCACCGGTTACTGTGTAGTAATAGTTATATAATGAGAATGTGATAGAAAATAGATAGCATGTTGTGCAAAGGAAACAACGATAAAACAGAGGAAACAGCTTAAGAGGACCTACATACGTTAATAAAGTATTTAGGGGAAGTAAATGACAGATGTCTCTCATTGTCCACCTCCGTGGTCGAGTGGTTAAGGTCGCTGACTTGTATACCACTGTAACCTATCATCCCTGATCGTCACGGGTTCGAGTACCGCCTCCGTGTTCGAGTAGTTAAGGTCGCTGACTTG
Organism: Archivesica marissinica; assembly: GCA_014843695.1. Taxonomy (NCBI): domain Eukaryota; kingdom Metazoa; phylum Mollusca; class Bivalvia; order Venerida; family Vesicomyidae; genus Archivesica; species Archivesica marissinica. The sequence continues at coordinate 6,192,051 of CM026393.1, forward strand.
TATACCACTGTAACCTATCATCACTGATGGTCACGGGTTCGAGTACCGCCTCCGTGTTCGAGTAGTTAAGGTCGCTGACTTGTATACCACTGTAACCTATCATCCCTGATGGTCACGGGTTCGAGTACCGCTCAGACTGTGTCTCATTTATATGAAAAAGTTGGCAGTTTCTACGGAGGTTGGTGCACCAAGTACTGGTTAACCGCTGGAGCCTGCCCAGGAAAGGTGTTGTTAGGTAAACTGCCCGTCGCTCAAATGGGAAACCGGTAGCGACGTTAAATAAACATAAATAATAAAAAAGATGTCTCTCATTATATTACACTATATATACATTATATTACAAAATATTAAGCATGTTTTGATTTGGCATATGTCTCTCAAATTCTACACACAGCACACAGCATATACGAGTACTACGCACGTGACATGCATTTATTATATACATTGTATTTAGTTGTTGGTTTTAAGTGCTTATTTAGCTTTGCCATATTAGCTTCGGCGAGACTCCTTTAGTTTAAACATCATGTATTTCAGTATTTGTACATGTAATCAAGAATTAAACGCTTTACATATAATTTAACAGCAATAGACTGAAAGGGATTAGAACGAAAGCAAATTTAAATAGTTCTTCTCCCTGTCAATTGATATATAAGATATATATATAACAATGAAAATACGCGAAATCTATTCTAGGTATTTGCTAAAGAAATTCAGAAGTTATTGTATTAGCGAGTCAATAGTTTTGGATGTTAAAAAGAAATGGTTAATATTTAAAGGAATATTTGAAGAAAGTTCAAGAACATGAACTATCAAATCGGAGCACGAGAAGAAGAGATTAGTATAGAGAAAAGTGGTTGAATAGGATCGGTTGTTGTATCAATAACGACAGCATTCAGATTGGAATCCGCTATGTGAACCTTTTAGAAATTATCCATCTCAAAACCTTTCACTGCCAATAATGTATTCGTACATTCGTACATTCGTACATTATTGGCAGTGAAAGGTTCTGAGACTTGTTTAGCAGTATAGTTTAGCAGTATAGTTTAGCAGTATAGTTTAGCAGTATAGTTTAGTTTAGCAGTATAGTTTAGCAGTATAGTTAGTATAGTTTAGCAGTATAGTTAGTATAGTTTAGCAGTATAGTTTAGCAGTATTGTTTAGCAGTATTGTTTAGCAGTATAGTTTAGCAGTATAGTTTAGCAGTATAGTTTAGCAATATAGTTTAGCAGTATAGTTAGTATAGTTTAGCAGGTATAGTTTAGCAGTATAGTTAGTATAGTTTAGCAGTATAGTTTAGCAGTATAGTTAGTATAGTTTAGCAGTATAGTTTAGCAGTATAGTTAGTATAGTTTAGCAGCATAGTTTAGCAGTATAGTTAGTATAGTTTAGCAGTATAGTTTAGCAGTATAGTTTAGCAGTATAGTTAGTATAGTTTAGCAGGTATAGTTTAGCAGGTATAGTTTAGCAGTATAGTTTAGCAGTATAGTTTAGCAGGTATAGTTTAGCAGTATAGTTTAGCAGTATAGTTTAGCAGGTATAGTTTAGCAGTATAGTTTAGCAGTATAGTTTAGCAGTATAGTTTAGCAGGTATAGTTTAGCAGTATTTAGCAGTATAGTTTAGCAGTATAGTTTAGCAGTATAGTTTAGCAGTATAGTTAGTATAGTTTAGCAGTATAGTTTAGCAGTATAGTTTAGCAGTATAGTTTAGCAGTATAGTTTAGCAGTATAGTTTAGCAGTATAGTTTAGCAGTATAGTTTAGCAGTATAGTTTAGCAGTATAGTAGTATTTTTCTCTCGGATGATGGTGTAAGATACGGAAGTAGCAACACTTCCAGATTCATCACCGGTTATTTAGCCCTTATAACCTGCTAACATGCTGGACTGGTAATCCAGGGATCGCAGGTTCGAGCCCCCGTTTGACCCTAATAAAATTAACAGTCTTTCAGATGGGACTTTAAACCGAGGTCTCATGTCGGTGCTGTATCTCATGCACGTTAAAGAACCAGAGGAGACTATGGAATGGGTCTCTGTCGGTGTCATTGCACTATCCTCCAAAATCTATAATGACTAATATCTTCAGGAGGCGTCGCTCATATGGGCAACCGGTAGTGACGATACATAAACGTAAAACACACCCTAATCACGACTGATGTCGCTTTTTTCAAACAATATATAGGGCCATATCAGACGCCACAGAACGTATACATAACACGCCGTCTGATCAGGCTCTATGCGCCGTTTAGCTAAAACATTTCGCTGAATAGCAAGCAACATAGATCCTGATCAGACGGGCTGAAATGGATCTATCTGTACAATACGTCCAATGTATTCAGCATTTTAAGAGTTAACCATACAAAACAGTACAGTCAATATCTAAACAACTGTTAATGTAATATTATTATGGTGGGGGCGGGGAATCGCATTCACGATCACTGGTTTGGTAACCACCAAAACAAATATGATGGTGGGGCAGGGAATCGCATTCACGGTCACTGTATTTGGTAACCACCAACGTTTTAACCACTGGACCACATTATCGCCCGGATTTCATCTTGGTTACGCGGTCACGCGTTGGCATATGGTGGCTATGCCTGAGTTGCATCATTAGTCTATATGGTACAATTGTTCTGCAGAACTATAAAGCCCATTTGCTTTAAAGCAGCATTACATCGTATGAAATAAAACATATTTGAAAAATTCAATTTTTACGTATGGGTAGCAATGCTGCTACACATTCTAACATTATACTTTGTATGCTTATGTTCATTTGGTAAACAGTGTTTTTTTGCGATAAAACAAACTCGAAACCGAAAGTATGACTTTCCGAGTCGATCGGTCACGCACTTGTTTACAACCGGAACGCATCATCCGCATTTGTTTACATTCGGAATGCATCGTCCCCATTTATCCCAAGTTGTCTTTTAAATTAAATTACTTGATATGTTGATTCATACCTCTGTTAGCTAAGTCTTTTAGGGACATTTCTACATCCCCGCGAGGGGTTCGACATTAGAGGAAGATAGATAGATAGTCTTTCATGTTCAAACTATATACGTTGTTTTCTACATCCTCTGTTGTTTCACGCATGCGCGCTGTGCGTGTTTACATTTCGTGTGTCGATAAATAAATTCGCGTATACGACGGTTTAAATTTATTGGAATTTTATCGTTTCTGAGCGACTATTTCGATTTTTGTAAACACACACACATTAGTATTTATATTTTACCCAAAACATCCTTTATTACGATGTAATGCTGCTTTTAATAAACAGATCAATTACAGACTCGACGCAATACATTAAAACGTTAGCAGAGGACAAGCATGATATAAGGCCGTCTTTCATTCTAGTCCCTTTTCGGTAAATTCATGTGTAGTATCATTGTACACACTGTGCAAGATGACATAGAAAAAGCACACTTCCGATCACAGGGATTCGGCACATTTGGGGGTACTAGTATATATATTTAAGTACAGGGATTCTACTCTGTGGGCTGTCAGATTTCGCATCGATCAGTAAAATGTCCCTATCTGAGACAATTTTGTACAAAGCTGTCCAAATATAACGCCTATCCCGAGTCTTTATATTGTTCTTCAAATAAAACACAACTTTAAGCTGCATGCATGTATACTTTGCAAACAATTGCCACAAACATTGGCCATAGCAGGTCACATTTCCGTACTAGGACACGGGTTCTGTCAGCAACAAAAAAAATCTTCGTCGGGAGAGTTTTAACTGTGAATAACATTATCAATACAATGTGTTTCCACTAACGTGTAGGTTTATTCGGCAAAAATGTACGTCAAAAAGAGATTTCGTAGCATTTTCAATTTGTTTTGAAAAATTCTAAAGCGGCGCAATTCGCGTTGAAACGAGCGTTCTGATTGGATTATTAGAATGTAACAAGATGTTTTTTTATATATGAAGAATAATCACAATCCAATCAGAACGCTCGTTTCAACGCTCGTTTTAACGCGAATTGCGCCGCTTTAGAATTTTTCAAAACAAATTGAAAATGCTACGAAATCTCTTTTTGACGTACATATTTGCCGAATAAACCTACACGTTAGTGGAAACACATTTTATTGATAATGTTATTCACAGTTAAAACTCTCCCGACGAAGATTTTTTTTTGTTGCTGACAGAACCCGTGTCCTAGTACGGAAATGTGACCTGCTATGGCCAATGTTTGTGGCAATTGTTTGCAAAGTATACATGCATGCAGCTTAAAGTTGTGTTTTATTTGAAGAACAATATAAAGACTCGGGATAGGCGTTATATTTGGACAGCTTTGTACAAAATTGTCTCAGATAGGGCCATTTTACTGATCGATGCGAAATCTGACAGCCCACAGAGTAGAATCCCTGTACTTAAATATATATACTAGTACCCCCAAATGTGCCGAATCCCTGTGCTTCCGATCAGAGTAGAATCCCTGTACTTAAATATATATACTAGTACCCCCAAATGTGCCGAATCCCTGTGCTTCCGATAAGTGTGTTTTTACATGAAAAACAATAACTATATAAATACATAGTTTTAAACATTTTAGAATTATTTTATTTGTTCAGTTTGTGTTTTGTAATAAAGATGTGATATATCTTTGATGGAATCCTTCGTATTTCGTTTTCATGTAATAATAATCATATAATGTAGGTGTGCGTTTTCTATGTCCTTTAGTATATAATGTAGGTGTGCGTTTTCTATGTCCTCTGGTATATAATGTAGGTGTGCGTTTTCTATGTCCTCTAGTATATAATGTAGGTGTGCGTTTTCTATGTCCTCTGGCATATAATGTAGGTGTGCGTTTTCTATGTACATTACATGTATTTGGAAATATGTTTAAACTAATGCCTCTGCAACGGTGACATTAAAGGAGGGATACCGTATTTTTTAAACAGATGGCTAGAGTTAATTGTTCTCATCGCTACAACGTAATATCCCATGGCAACGACTGTGCGGGAATACGGCTGGGTCAACCCTCTACACGTGACCTTTGGTCCCTCACTTACAGTAACTATACGGCTGGGCAGACCTTAATGAATATGAACACACACAGAAGGATAATCCCTCTGCTTATCTCTACAAGTTACAGATTAGCTCATGGTTTAATCCATTGCCATCACAACAATGTCACATACCAAACTATACAGCTAAATATCGGATCAAGGTCAACATACTATATAGACAGTTTCAAACAAAGGACGTTGTTATTGTATTCTACACCAGTTCGCCTCCTGAAGAGATTAGTCATTATAGATTTTTGGAGGATAGTGCAATGATACAGACAGAGACCCATTCCAGAGTCTCCTCTGGTTCTTTTACGTGCACGGTGTAAAGCACCGACACGAGACCTCGGTTTAACGTCCCATCTGAAAGACTGTTAATTTTATTAAGGTTAGACGGGGGATCGAACCTGTGATCCCTGAATTACCAGTCCAGCGTGTTACACTGGACTACAGATCCGTCTATTCCGGAAGGCATGTGTGATTTAAAGAAGAAAGTCGTTTTATTAGACACACTACTACAAGTGTTCGTCTGGAACGTTCGCCTGTAACATAACTATGTACAACAGATTAGTAACAATCAAAGTCTAACTACGTGTATAAATACAAAGAAAATATATATGAACTCAAATAATATGATTAGAATAAGGTGGGTGACTCTCTAGCTATTATCGGTGGTGGAAGACACTGAGTGGCCCCTCCGAGCTGTATTGCAGGCACAAACCGGCACCCGGAAAGAACCATCGACCTTCCGAAAGCCAACTGACTGGAAGAGTCAAGTAAAGAACTACACAGATGCACATACTAGTAGCAGCACATTAAGCAGTACATACAACTGTTCAATAGACTGTATCCCACCCCTAACAGCCTCCACTACATCACAAAATAGCGATACTATTCTGTGATTAGGTTAGTCGATACCTGCTCCAGTAATCGTATATTCTTGTCACATCTAAACTTGAGGTCGGATAGTTTGAGATATTGTTATTCTTAGTATTGTCTTCAACATCTCCCCCTTGATACCGTTTTAAACAAAACTGTAGCAGAGAATTGAATTCGTTGGATTTGGGAGTGTTGACTTGGTATTGAAAACATATTCAGAGCCAACAACAAACAAGGCTCTAAAAAAGTTCGCAGAAATAAACGTGCCTAAATCAAGGTAAGAACAAAGAAAAACAAAACAAAAGCTTTAGAAAAGAAGTAAAGAGAATGTTCGCTTACCCAGATACGGCTGAGATGCAGAGCACCAGAAAGACGATCAAGTCTCTCTGCCCGTTCATTGCGTTATGGTAAAGTAGGAGGCTTCCGCGGATTAAGCTGTTGATTATTTATATACTATAGAACTAACAACATACTAGATTGTATCTACAGTCTGGTTCAACAATCAACGTCTATATAAACATCTGACCAGCTTATCGGGATTGCTTTTCCAGAAAAATGAAAATGCATGCAATAGTTTCGCGAGTTTTTTTATACATTATATGTCGGAAGATCAAACAACACCAAATGGTAGACTTGGCATTGCAACAGCCAAAATGTTCGCTTTGAAAAATGGTTTATTTATGGACTTCACCGTCTCCGTGGCCTAGTGGTTAAGGCGTCCGCATACGGAGCGAGAGATCGAATGTTCGAAATTCGTCAGGGGTTCGTGCTAATATGATCCGCCAGCTAGTTGGTAATTATAATGGTTACCGATTGCATACCTGCCTGGCGCCTGGCATACACGCATAGGATTCGGGAAGTACAGATGTTCATAAAAAATGTTACTCATAAGTCAGAAATAGTTACGGTGTCCTCATACGGAGCGGGAGGTCGAAATTCGCAAGGGGTTCGTGCTAATATGATCCGCCAGCTAGTTGGTAATTATAATGGTTACCGATTGCATACCAGTCTGGCGCCTGGCATACACGCATATGATTCGGGAAGTACTGATATTCATAAAAAGAGATGTCTCATAAGTCAGCTAGATTTTTGTCAACACAATATTTAACATGGTAGGCCTACTGAGTAGAACCCATTTCAGTGTCCACTCCGTTGTACCGGCAGTTACAGACTCAATAGTTCATAGAGTTAAAACTTGGGGCCCATTTCGACCAAAGTTGGACGTAGTCGTTTGTGATGTATCCTACCCTAATGTGTAATAATGGTCCAAATTGGTCTGCCTAATAAACTGTGCTCTATTAGTAAGTGCCAATAAACCTTTTTTCTCGATTTCGCCTAATAAGTTAAAAGACAGTAACCTAATATTCTCTATTTATCGGTTGGCCTAATATATAAGTGCCTACAATTTCGGTGTAGATGATAGTGAACAACTTCAAATTGCATCTGTTAGCAGGCCCGTAGCCACACTGAGGCGGATGAGGCACTCGCCTATGGTTCTTGTGCCTATGACTCCGACGGAGCCACGTGAGTGCGCAGGCGGAACCAGGTCGGTGCTCCGGCGGTGCCAGATTAGTGCTCTGGCACAGACCGCGTATAATACAGACGGGGGATCGAACCTGCGATCCCTGAATTACCAGTCCAGCGTGTTACCACTGGACTACATATCCGTCTGGTGTATGAGAGGAAGGTATTTAAAGATTTACCTCACCCACTGTCAACCATATTTTTGACGAATCAATACGGCTTGAGCAAATTTGAGAAATTATCACCTAATAATGCCCCACACAATTTTATCACATTCCTGCCAGTAATTATGGAAAAGAATTTCGAAAAGTTGGCTCTCATTTGATCTAGTTTTATGACAACCTTGAAAAAGTATAGCCAAATTATCATTGTCCTTTAATTTAATTTAAACTTTATTTATTTTACAACGATTGCGAAGCAAGTTTTAACAACATATATTAATCACTCTCGTTGGCGCAGATGAAAGCGTAAATGTGGTCATTTGTGTGGGAGGAAACTGGAGTACCCGGAGAAAACCCACCTGTCCGATCTAGCGACCACCTTTATATTATATATTATATTTCGGGTTTTACGCCTGCATCAGCACTATTTCGGGCTATCTCGTCGGCGGGCAGATTACCTAACAATACCTTTCCTGGGCAGGCTTCAGCGGTTAACCAGTACTTGGGTGCACCAACCTCCGTAAGAAACTGCCAACTTGTTCATATAAATGAGACATGGCCTGAGCGGGGCTCGAACCCGTGGCCATCAGTGATGATAGGTTACAGTGGTATACAAGTCAGCGACCTTAACCACTCGACCACGGAGGCGGACGGCGACCACCGTACCATCTCACATGATTCCCGGTCCGAGGATCGAACCCGGGTTGCATTGGTGAGAAGCTAGCGCGCTAACCACTGCGTTAATCGGACAGCCCAATATGTCATATGGAGCTGTAAGGGTGTATAGGTTATCAAATTGATAGTGTTATTGTGATTTGTAAACTGTATTCGTCATTATGGAAAATGTTGCAATAAAATATTATGAAATTAACTTATAAAATTGGTGAATAGTGATGGGGTATTGCCTAATTAATTTTTTTTTATTGAAACAACTTTTGGTCAATTATTGTCTTCGTAAAACATAAAACACAATATATAGGGGCCTATTAAGTAATAATCGAAAGAGTGATATGTTCTTAAAATGGTTAATAAATTATCCAAAATACAAGTGTTTTACCCCAGAAGTTGATCATGTGAGCTGTTTCTGCCGAGTCATAAGACATGGAACAACACAAACACGGTGTATTAAAACACAACATGGAACAACACAAACACGGTGTATTAAAACACAACATGGAACAACACAAACACGGTGTATTAAACCACAACATAGAACATCACAAACACGGTGTATTAAACCACAACATAAAACAACACAAACACGGTGTATTAAACCACAACAACACAACATGGAACAACACAAGCACGGTGCATTAAAATAGCACACAATTGTCCCAAGTATAAAGGAAACATGATATAAAAGATCACTGGTCATTCAAGACGGACCTACAGACGGATATGTAGTCCAGTGGTAACATGCTGGACTGGTAATCCAGGGATCGCAGGTTCGATCCCCCGTCTGACCCTAATAAAATTAACAGTCTTTCAGATGGGACTTTAAACATATGTCTCGTGTCGGTGCTTTACATCGTGCACGTAAAAGAACCATAGCAGACTCTGGAATGGATCTCTGTATGTACAGACTCTGTATCATTGCACTATCCTCCAAAAACCTAAAATGACTAATCTCTTCCGGGGCGTCGCTCATATGGGCAACCGGTAGCGACGATAAATAAACGTAAAACACACACAAGACGGATCAGTAGTCCCGTGGTTAACACGTTCGACTGCGAATCCGGTGATCGCAGGTTTGACCCCCCCCCCCAACCAAAATCCCGTCTGGCTCTAATAATATTAAGTCTTTCAATTGTGACTTTAAACCGAGGTCTCATGTCGGTGCTTTACACCGTGTGCGTGTCGGTGCTAAACACCGGACACGTAAAAAACCAGAGGATACTCTGGAATGGGTATATGTCTGTATCATATTGCACTATCCTCCGAGGTCTTGTTCAGGAGGTATCGCTCATATAGCCAACCGGTAGCGACGATAAAACACACACAGCTATGATTTGTATTAGTTATTAGCATTAGTAATTTATTCAATTCAGTCCACGAGTTCGATACACTTAAGTTTGGCAGTCTTATTTAATTATTTCAATGGTATAAATGCATTGTACAATGATTAATCACCATCAACACACGACGACAACGGCTATACAATTTTCTCCATGCGTGCTTTCAAACGTAGCAGTAATCTAAAGGATATCAAGTAGTACAAACAGAACCTATCACGTTTAGTAAGGTGCGGTATCGGTAACTTTCCGGCTACCTTTCATTAACTATTCCTTCAAGGTTCATTAATGTGGTAAATCATTAACACAATGCAATATTTAAAGGTGAACTATGTTAATTAATTACGTTAAGTTAATTAAATTATATTGTAACACGACCCAGCTAATAACATAATACTTATAGAATAAAATCTACCTCGGGTTATTCTGCGATATACCTACCTTGAACTATGCTGCGCGCACCGTGTTTTGGCTATTCCATTTATACAATGCGTGTAAAGTTTTATGAATGAAAGTCACGTGATGTTTGTAAATACTACCGTGGGAATTCGCGGAAGTGAGCTATTTTTAGAATCAGATAATCTCTTGTCCGTCTTGTTTTTCTGTTAAGTAACGTTTCAGTTACTATTCTGTACAGTTTTATTTGACAACATAAATAAAATTATTGATCAGTTACAACTTTTGTTCATTTATGCACTAGATTGATATTTTCCATAAAAAATAACATCATCACCCCTTACGTGGGAGGAAATTTCGATAGCCAAATGCAGCAGAGTAGCACCGCGTTTGAAGAAAATACTCCTTTGTTTCTCGTCTAAAATTATTAGAAGTAAGTCGTGTTAGAATCGAAATAATAAGTATCAACCGTGGTATATCGCAGAATAACCCTCGTGTGTCGTTCTTATGCGTACAAATATATCACTCAGTCTTCGTGATATATTTCTACGCATAAGAACTTCAAACTCGGGTTATTCTGCGATATACCACGGTTGATACTTATTATTTCTTAATTAAACTGTTGACTGTGTACGTTTAAGTTGACTGGGTTCCTATAGTTGCTATGTTGGACTAAGTTGTACAGTGAAACCTGTGTTAGTGGTCACCTTCATTTACACCAACCATCACCCAACTAGTTATAACATAGCTACACAGTGAAACCTGTGTTAGTGGTCACCTTCATTTACACCAACCATCACCCAACTAGTTATAACATAGCTACACAGTGAAACCTGTGTTAGTGGTCACCTTCATTTACACCAACCATCACCCAACTAGTTATAACATAGCTACACAGTGAAACCTGTGTTAGTGGTCACCTTCATTTACACCAACCATCACCCAACTAGTTATAACATAGCTACACAGTGAAACCTGTATTAGTGGTCACTTTCATTTACACCAACCATCACACACCTAGTTATAACATAGCTACACAGTGAAACCTGTGTTAGTGGTCACCTTCATTTACACCAACCATCACCCAACATCATTAGACTAACTATATTAAATCTTGTAAAATGCATTATGTACATGGTTTCAACTTTTACTACGCCACTTACATTCTGTCGTTTGCAATTTATTATATGGGGAGGGCCAATTACTAATGTTGTTAGAATTTGTGGCCAACCCCATTTGCTAAATTTCTATTTGTACAACGAGTGTGATTGTTAAATGCATGCATATAGTGCAATCAAATATGATCAGATCAAACCAGATCAGACGATTTCAGACGTTTTACATGTTTAAAGTATATGCATAATATAGTTTAGTTTATTTTTATTAAGTTCCAGTAGGCTTTCAAGCCCATGGGGACATACATACATATTATATACAGTTAGCGAACAGTGCAAACATAGAGCATATATGTTAAACAAATGAGCTCCCACAGCCATTTATATCTATGTGTAAATACATGTACTATTTATCTGATATGTGTCTTATAATTAAAGCAAATAGTTCTTTATTTCTAACAAGGAGAAGGTCAAAAGACGCAACAAAACACAAAACCAAACATACAAAATTGAAGTTGTTATATATAATATTGATGGTTACTTGTACTTATGGATGCAGCAGACAAATAGTACATCTATTAATATAGCCAAATTAATTAGAGTAATTAATTAACCAGTTTTTCCAAAAACTGTCACCAGACCCAAAGGCAGAAACAATAGTGTATTTAACCCTTTCAACACCACAGACCTCTAAATTGGCTTACAAATAAAAAAGTGTAGATCCAGATGAGCCGGCTCGTGACGAGCCGTCTCATCAGGATCTGCACTTTTTTCAAGTAATATAACTATTTTTAGAAACAATTTTACCCATTTTGATAAATGAACTGATCCAAATGTAATTTTGTTATTAATTTATTGGTGTAAAAATATCATGGACCAGTCCATGTCATGTACTTGGGGTTGAATGGGTTAAGGATAACACTAACTTTGAAAACTATCTAGCATTATTACCCTGAGCACAACGTTTCAAAATTCAGAAATTTACCACTAGAAGCAGGGCGCTGGAAAAATAGTTACAAGGAATATAATGTTTATATTGCTCAAAAGAGATTGGTGATGAAGTTCATACTCTCCTTGTCTGTAACACATTTAAGAAAATAAGAGAAAATACCGTACCCTCATATACCGGTAAATGTCGAAGTGTCATTAAATACAAGCAACTACATACCTCCAACGACAAACAAACACTTAGAAATATAAGCAAGTTGGATGCTTATATTCTGAAAATAACAAAGTAGCGTTAATAACTTACCACCAAGTTCATAATAAGTTCCATTCCCATATATAGGGGTCCTGAATACACGTGACACAATACTGTACATACTATAGTCAACAAACACGTGACACACTACTGTACAAACTATAGTCAACAAACACGTGACACAATACTGTACATACTATAGTCAACAAACACGTGACACACTACTGTACAGACTATAGTCAACAAACACGTGACACAATACTGTACATATTATAGTCAACAAACACGTGACACACTACTGTACAGACTATAGTCAACAAACACGTGACACACTACTTTACAGACTATAGTCAACAAACACGTGGCACAAAACTGTACAGACTATAGTCAACAAACACGTGACACACTACTATACATACAATAGTCAACAAACACGTGACACACTACTGTACATACACTAGTCAACAAACACGTGACACACTACTGTACAGACAATAGTCAACAAACACGTGACACCCTACTGTACAGACTATAGTCAACAAACACGTGACACACTACTGTACAGACTATAGTCAACAAACACGTGACACAATACTGTACATATTATAGTCAACAAACACGTGACACACTACTGTACAGACTATAGTCAACAAACACGTGACACACTACTTTACAGACTATAGTCAACAAACACGTGGCACAAAACTGTACAGACTATAGTCAACAAACACGTGACACACTACTATACATACAATAGTCAACAAACACGTGACACACTACTGTACATACACTAGTCAACAAACACGTGACACACTACTGTACAGACAATAGTCAACAAACACGTGACACCCTACTGTACAGACTATAGTCAACAAACACGTGACACACTACTGTACAGACTATAGTCAACAAACACGTGACACAATACTGTACATATTATAGTCAACAAACACGTGACACACTACTGTACAGACTATAGTCAACAAACACGTGACACACTACTTTACAGACTATAGTCAACAAACACGTGGCACAAAACTGTACAGACTATAGTCAACAAACACGTGACACACTACTATACATACAATAGTCAACAAACACGTGACACACTACTGTACATACACTAGTCAACAAACACGTGACACACTACTGTACAGACAATAGTCAACAAACACGTGACACCCTACTGTACAGACTATTGTCAACAAACACGTGACACACTACTGTACATTCCATAGTCAACAAACACGTGGCACAATACTGTACATTCCATAGTCAACAAACACGTGACACACTAATGTACATACTATAGTCAACAAACACGTGACACACTACTGTACATTCTATAGTCAACAAACACGTGACACAATACTGTACATATTATAGTCAACAAACACGTGACACACTACTGTACAGAATATAGTCAACAAACACGTGACACACTACTGTACAGAATATAGTCAACACATTACAACATTAAATTCACTTCACCATACGTGTCCGCGCCCTAAAACCAATTTAACATACGCTCGAGATCCACGTGCCGAACTATTTCTTTCATAAATAACGTGTACCATAAAACATAACGGTGAATACTAATTTTAACCAATGATAATTCACCATGCATGAAATCAAGCCGCGACATATGTATGGAGGTTATAAAACTTTCCTCCAATCTCAAAACTCTGTCTCAATCATCTGATTGGTTCAGCTGACAGTAACACTCAGAATCAACAAATCGGATCACTTGAGCTTGAGTTTGAGATCTGAGAAAAGTTTTATAACCTTGGGCCTTATTTTTAAATTTAAAAAAAATATATATATATAGATAACTATATTGTATACGCTCGGAATACTCGTGCACATATCAGCTACGCTATTTAAAAATACTGTTGTCGATAGCAAATATTGAACTAACTTACAGTTCAGTAGAAATCAGGTTATATACGTCACTCAATATGTACTCCCGTTGGCTATGTCCACAACACAAGACAAGTAAGCGGTGTTTCGGATTGAAAATAAAAATAATACATTATCATAATATCGATAACTGTACATTTACCTGAATTACCTGTACTGATATGTATAGCCCTTGTACGTCACTCTCAAGTTATCCTAAACGTACAGTACCATACAATTGACAAATATGCATTATTTATCTATGTCCTTTTAAAAAAATGTATATATATAAAGAAAACAAGTGTATGCTAGCTAGTAACTTTTCAATATTGGAACAAATAACGGCTATTATATTCTTTCTGCATGAAAATAGGAATTAAAACAAAGTTTTAAACACCAACTGTCACTAGGTAATCATTTAGATAGTGTTGCTATGCCATGTAATATTAATTATGCCTGATGAAATAAAACTCCCTGCCCTGCCCTGCCCTGCCCTAGGTCCGTCCGTCCGCCTAGGTCCGTCCGTCCGTCTGTCTGTCGAAAGTTCAATTTTTATTTATTTATGTGTACATGTGTTTCGGAATTCTGGAGTTAGGTGTGTTTTACGTTTATTTATCGTCGCTACCGGTTGCCCATATGAGCGACGCCTCCTGAAGAGATTAGTTATTTTAGATGTTGGAGGATAGAGCAATGATGCAGAGAGAGACCCATTCCAGAATCTCCTCTGGTTCTTTTACGTGCACGGTGTAAAGCACCGACACGAGACTTAATTTTATTAGGGTCAGACGGGGGATCGAACCTGCGATCCCTTGATTACCAGTCCAACGTGTTAACCACTGGACTACAGATCCGTCTGTGTGCCATGCCTCCAGAATCTAAAGTAACTTATTTAAGGCCTGGTTGGATCTGCACATGCGCAGTTTCGAACACACACACAAACACCTGTCCAGAGTTGGCAGCCAATGGGTAAACATAACTTTGGAACCTTCCTCAACAAGAACGCCATAATTCATATATTTTGTATTTAAGTTGCGTAAGCCTGGTTACGGACTTGTCCTAATCTGACACTGTTATAATAGTTGTATATGTACACACATATGTTGTATATGTACACACATATGTTGTATATGTACACACATATGTTGTATATGTGCACACATATGTTGTATATGTGCACACATATGTTGTATATGTACACACATATGTTGTATATGTACACACATATGTTGTATATGTGCACACATATGTTGTATATGTGCACACATATGTTGTATATGTACACACATATGTTGTATATGTACACACATATGTTGTATATGTGCACACATATGTTGTATATGTGCACACATATGTTGTATATGTACACACATATGTTGTATATGTACACACATATGTTGTATATGTGCACACATATGTTGTATATGTGCACACATATGTTGTATATGTACACACATATGTTGTATATGTACACACATATGTTGTATATGTGCACACATATGTTGTATATGTGCACACATATGTTGTATATGTGCACACATATGTTGTATATGTACACACATATGCAACAGAACAAATAAGTAATGCTTAAACTAATATGACACCAATAGCGAAGTTAAAATGGGAATCGAAAGATGTACCAAAGTATTTTCATCGCAATGTCATCCTATTACGAAGACAGACAATCTAGGTAATAGCCCCTGTAACCGGGTATGTTTGCATAATGATTGTCTAACCTGAATAGCAGACGGATATGTAGTCCAGTGGTAACACGCTGGACTGGTAATCCAGAGATCGCAGGTTCGATCCCCCGTCTGACCCTAATACAATTAACAGTCTTTCAGATGGGACGTTAAACCGAGGTCTCATGTCGGTGCTTTACACCAAGTACTGGATAACCGCCTGCCCAGGAAAGGTGTTGTTAGGTAAACTGTCCGTCGCTCAAATGGGCAACCGGTAGTTTATACAAATTTATATTAGCTCGATTGCGAAACACGTTCTTACAAGTTATATTAATCACTCTCGAGACCTCATTCCTGATGGTATCCATCGCCACGAGGGAGAGAGAAGATGAAATGTGGAATTTAAATTAATTGCCTAGGGGCACAATCGTAACGGCTCCAGCGGGGCTCGAATTTCGGGCCTATTGAATTTTCAGGATCATCTATTTGGAATTCATTGCCTCACTCAGTTCAAAATGCTCCAACTATCCAACAGTTCAAAATTCTCTACTTAAGGTGGGACTATAACAATTCAAACTAATCGCGTACTTCTACTGTTATTATAAACGTGTATTGCCATTGCTATATTTATTAGAATCGGAAAATTGCTGTCTTTAAGTTGATTTCATACATATTTTGAAGATACCACTACAAGTCAAATCTGCACATTGTTAGATAGATCTAGTATCATTAATTGTCTCATTCCCATTTTCTACTCTGCTAGCCAATTCCATATATCATCATATTCCATTACATATTAAATATAGTTTCTCTATTTTTCAGCTTTTACATTACTATATTATTCCAATGTGCAGTTCTCACTTATAGTGCTATCTTTTGATTGCATTTGATTGTATATATGTTGAGGGCCTCATGGTAGATTAATTTTTGCTAAATGAGTACTCTCGTTAAATAAAGTCTTTATTATTATTATTATTTATTATTTCGCACCTGAAGCCAACACACTACCACTGCGCTATCACGACCAGTCGTTCTTGCTTGTTCTGAATCAAAACAAAAACTACATAGTTTTGATATAGGAGAGTGTGTGTGTGGTTGACGTTTATCTATCGTCGCTACCGGTTGCCCACATGAGCGACGCCTCTTGAAGATATACGTCATTTTAGATCGTTGGAGGATGGTGAAATGATACAGACAGAGACCCATTCCAGAGTCTCCTCTGGTTCATTTACGTGCACGATGTAAAGCACCGACACGAGACCTCGGTTTAAAGTATTATCTGTAGTGGCTGTCCGATTAGCGCAGTGGTTAGCGCGCTCGCTTCTCACCAATGCGACCCGGGTTCGATCCTCGGACAGGGAAGTATGTGAGATGGTACGATGGTCGCCAGATCGGATAGGTGGGTTTTCTCCCACATGAATGACCACATATACGCTTTCAGCCGAGCCAACGAAAGTGATTAATATAAGTTGTTAAAACTTGCTTCGCAATCGTTGTAAAATAAATAAAGTATATATATAAAGTCCCATCTGAAAGATTGTTAATTTTATTAGGGTCAGACGGGTGGTCGAACCTGCGATCCCTGGATTACCAGTCCAGCGTGTTACCACTGGACTACAGATCCGTGTGTGTATATGGGAGAATATTGAATTACAACCCATATATATAGACGTTCAGTGATTATATACTAGCCTGGGAACAGGCGTCGATATATTTTGCCTGGTCAGTCAAATAAATATATTTTAACACCGAGACTATTAATTGGGCCGTATTAAGTTTCTGATCATATCATTTTGCCAGAAGTTAAAAAGTGAAAAATCGACAGACTGGAACCCAGGCTAATACTATACTAAAGGTTAGCAACACCAATAAACTGATAATCCATTCCAAAAATATATTTAGATAACAGGTAATAAGAATTTTACAGATTATAGGGTATAGGGTTTTTGTTGTTGATAGATCTGAGGATTTGTACTTAGTTTAAGCAATATTGTATTCAAGAATAACATAGGAATAGTTGCAACAGCAGTTAACAGGCGGATCTGTAGTCCAGTGGTAACATGCTGGACTGGTAATCCAGGGATCGCCCGTCTGACCCTAATAAAATTAACAGTCTTTCAGTTGGGACTTTAAACCGAGGTCTCGGGTCGGTGCTGTACATCTTGCACGTAAAAGAACCAGAGGAGACTCTGGACTGGGTGTCTGTCTGTATCATTGCACTATCCTCAAAAAATCCAAACTGACTAATCTCTTCAGGAGGCGTCGCTCATATGGGCAACCGGTAGCGACGATAAATAAACGTAAAACACACACACAACAGCAGTTAGGATTGGGGGGAAAGTTACATAGTAACTTATTCGAATCCCTTTGATTTGTATTTAATTCCAACTTTCAACAACCCGTGTTATTTAAGTCTTATTCCTGATCGTATATCGATCTGTCTTATCAAAATAAACGTACAGAAATTAAGAGTAATCAGTGAAGAAATAGATATGCTCGTCAAAATGAACTAAGCGCATTGTGGAGCGGACACCATCATAGGAAAACTGAACACAGACTGACTTAATAAGTTTATTTAAAGTCGCCACCGCATTTATAAATGCATTTGGGCGTCTGAATTTTCTAAGAAGATTAAAATACCCATCATCTAAAAGTGATGGTTTTGCCTATCGTAATTATTATAACTAGATGTTTAGAGTAACTGAACACATTGTGCAGCATGGATATTTTATATAGAATTTTATTCAGCAATTTAAAGGTAAGCTTTATCGATGCATTAATTGGTTGTAAGAGAAATATTTCCCGTTGATTACGATAGGACAATAGAGAAGCCATGGTGCGTGGTTGGTTAAGCAAAGAGAGCGGTATCGTGGAGAATTGATCAATTTAACAAATGGACAGCTATTTAGTAGTTTCAACAAACTGAATGTTATCTTCCGTTTAAAAGATATGGGTTCATATTCATTACTGCACGAAAGTGGTACGAATGAACACTAATTTATTTACTTAATGCGTGTGTTTTAAGTGGATTTCCGTATTGAAAGGGTAAGAAAAACGTTGTTAGTTTGTTGTCTAGTTTGTTAATATTCAGCATTGTGATGCTAAATTAGTATTTCTATTTTGATTCGTATTTGTGCCAAAACCTGTTTTAATATTTTACGAAGGCATAGTCTTTTTATGTGTAAATTGTTTGTGCTAAGATTTTTCTTATATCGTGTCGGAGTGTCCATGTTTTATTTATTCTGACAAGCAGCTGCTAATTAGGTCACCCTCAAACTGATTGAAAATGAAAATTGGTTTTCTAAAACCAGTTCTTAATTGCTCATTAGTGCCCAAATTTCCTTCTCTTTCTTAGCACTATGTATTGTAATTGATGTTTAGCTTTCAATTCGATTGCTCCTCGTGTTTACCATGTATGTAATGCTTTGATTGAATGTAATGATGTCGGTATCTGTGATAAAAGTCTCTTGTAATTCTACTTATTGAATGGCTAGGTACGTTGTTAATTTGATGTGTGTTTATATTTATTAATTACATAGATGAGACTGAAATAAAGATGAAAACTCAACATTTTATTAACAAGTAGTATTTTTGGAAAAATTATAGACACTTTTAATAAGTATATAACAAATAAAATGCCCGATACGGAAGCGTTTTATGAACATTACAAACGTGTAAATTCAAATGCAGACCATTTAAATACAAACTCGAGCGATTTCGAATTTGGCTTGTTGTTGTTGTTGATGATGATGATGATGTGTGTGCCTTATTATTACATGCATGAGTGCGTTCACCCATGTAGATAGGGTTAACACAAGCATATCGAAATTGTTTCGAATTATTCTACAGCTATTTCTAACGTCATTAGTTTTCATCTTTAAAGCTCATCCATGTACATTGCATAAAATATATACATACATGCTTAATGTGTTTTACGTTTATTTATCGTCGCTACCGGTTGCCCATATGAGCGACGCCTCCTGAAGAGATTAGTCATTTCAGATTTGTGGAGGATAGTGCAATGATACAGACAGAGACCCATTCCAGAGTCTCCTCTGGTTCTTTAACGTGCACGGTGTACAGCACCGACACGAGACCTGGGTTTAAAGTCCCATCCGAAAGACTAATAATTTTATTAGTGTCAGACGGAGGATCGAACCTGCGATCCCTGCTTAAACACTAACAACAGTACATATATGTGATTCCCTGTAGTGGCTGCTTAATACATGGTTGACTGTATATGTATAAACTGTATCAGAAACTTGAACGTAGAAACAATTAGATCGATTTCGAAAATTTATGATGACATCTTATTTTGTTACGATGATATAATGTACTCTAATCTCATAAATGGTAGCTTTGTGCGACAGAGTCGTTAATAACATGACACATAGACAAGCTCTATGTACAATTATTAGGCAATAGTAGAGATCGCCATCAAAGGTTATACCTATTAGCCGATTGCTAATAAAAATTGAAATTGAATTGAACAAATTGCTATTCTCATGCGCGGTGATAAAACGATTGCTTTCCATATCGAATTACGCACATGTATACAGTTTGAAAATGTGATCATCATTTTGAATATGAATATGACATTAGCAATTACATAGAGAATATTTACGCAGTTCGAAAACGCATTTCAATGTACGTTTAAACTTTACTTATTTTACAATCGAAGTAAATTCTACCAACTTATATTACTCACTCTCGTTGGCGCGGATGAAAGCGTAAGTGTGATCATTTGTGTGGGAAGAAGCCGGAGTACCCGGAGAAAACCAACCTGTCCGATCTGGCGACCACCGTACCATTTCACATTCTTCCCGGTACGAGGATCGAACCCGGGTTGCAGTGGTGAAAATCGAGCGCGCTAATCGGACAGCCGATGTACATTACACTAAGTATACGTTATTAGTATTTGTCCGAAAAATAGTTAAAGTTAGGGATAACCCCCCCCCCCCCCCCACACACACACACACACATTTTTCAAAATATAAATGTATACGATTAGGATGTGTACGTCACCCTCCCCCATAGACACACGCCAACTGTTTATATGTTCTATTCAGCGCTAATGCGACCCGGCAATTTGTAGTTTTAAGTTCTAACAACTTATATTAATCACTCTCGTTGGCGCGGATGAAAGCGTATATGTGTTCATTCGTGTGGGAGGAAAGCAGAGTACCCGGAGAAAACCCACCTGTCCGATATGGCGACCACCGTACCAAATGTACAGATACTGGTCCCTGAATACCCGTTAAGGAGGTTGTGTGTACAATGGTATGCATTGGTCAGTTACTGGGCCCCTGAATACCCATTATGGAGGCTATGTGTGTACAATGGTATACATTGGTCAGTTACTGGCCCCTGAATATTCATGAAGGAGGTTATGTGTGTACAATGATATACATTGGTCAGTTACTGACCCTCAATGCCCATTAAGGAGGCTGTGTGTGCACAATGGTATGCACAACACCCCAACATTGGTCAGTTACTGACCCTCAATGCCCATTAAGGAGGCTGTGTGTGTACAATGGTATACATTGGTCAGTTACTGGGCCCTGACTATTCATTAAGGAAGCTATGTGTGTGTGTGTACAATGATATACATTGGTCAGCTACTGGCCCTCAATACCCATTAAGAAGGCTGTGTGTGTACAATGATATACATTGGTCAGTTACTGGGCCCTCAGTACCCATTAAGGAGGCTGTGTGTGTGTGTACAATGATATACAGTGGTCAGGTACTGACCCTGAATACCCATTAAGGAGGCTGTGTGTGTACAATGATATACATTGGTCAGGTACTGGGCCCTGCATACCCATTAAGCAGGCTGTGTGTGTACAATGATATACATTGGTCAGGTACTGACCCTCAATACCCATTAAGGAGGCTGTGTGTGTACAATGGTATACATTGGTCAGTTACTGACCCTGAATACCCATTAAGGAGGCTGTGTGTGTACAATGATATACATTGTTCAGTTACTGGGCCCTCAATACCCATTAAGGAGGCTGTGTGTGTACAATGATATACATTGGTCAGTTACTGGGCCCTCAATACCCATTAAGAAGGTTGTGTGTGTACAATGATATACAGTGGTCAGGTACTGACCCTGAATACCCATTAAGGAGGCTGTGTGTGTACAATGATATACATTGGTCAGTTACTGGGCCCTCAATACCCATTAAGGAGGCTGTGTGTGTGTACAATGATATACATTGGTCAGTTACTGGGCCCTGAATACCCATTAAGGAGGCTGTGTGTGTACAATGGTATACATTGGTCAGTTACTGGGCCCCTGAATACCCATTAAGGAGGCTGTGTGTGTACAATGATATACATTGGTCAGTTACTGACCCTGAATACCCATTAAGGAGGCTGTGTGTGTACAATGATATGCATTGGTCAGTTACTGGTCCCTCAATACCCATTAAGGAGGCTGTGTGTGTACAGTGATATACATTGGTCAGTTACTGGGCCCTCAGTACCCATTAAGGAGGCTGTGTGTGTGTACAATGATATACATTGGTCAGTTACTGGGCCCTGAATACCCATTAAGGAGGCTGTGTGTACAATGATATACATTGGTCAGTTACTGGGCCCCTGAATACCCATTAAGGAGGCTGTGTGTGTACAATGATATACATTGGTCAGTTACTGGGCCCTGAATACCCATTAAGGAGGCTGTGTGTACAATGATATGCATTGGTCAGTTACTGGGCCCCTGAATACCCGTTAAGGAGGCTGTGTGTGTACAATGATATACATTGGTCAGTTACTGGCCCATGAATACCCATTAAGGAGGCTGTGTGTGTACAATGGTATACATTGGTCAGTTACTGGGCCCCTGAATACCCATTAAGGAGGCTGTGTGTGTACAATGATATACATTGGTCAGTTACTGACCCTCAATACCCATTAAGAAGGCTGTGTGTGTACAATGGTATACATTGGTCAGTTACTGACCCTGAATACCCATTAAGGAGGCTATGTGTGTACAATGATATACATTGGTCAGTTACTGGGCCCTGAATACTCATTAAGGAGGTTATGTGTGTGTACAATGGTATACATTGGGCAGTTACTGGGTCCCTGGATACCAATTAAGGAGGCTGTGTGTGTACAATGATATGCATTGGTCAGTTACTGGGTCCCTGGATACCCATTAAGGAGGCTGTGTGTGTAAAATGATATACATTGGTCAGTTACTGGGCCCCTGAATACCCATTAAGGAGGCTGTGTGTGTACAGTGATATACATTGGTCAGTTACTGGGCCCTGAATACCCATTAAGGAGGCTGTGTGTGTGCAGTGATATACATTGGTCAGTTACTGGGCCCTGAATACCCATTAAGGAGGCTGTGTGTGTACAATGATATGCATTGGTCAGTTACTGGGCCCTGAATACCCATTAAGGAGGCTGTGTGTGTACAATGATATGCATTGGTCAGTTACTGGGCCCCTGAATACCCGTTAAGGAGGCTGTGTGTGTACAATGATATGCATTGGTCAGTTACTGGGCCCTGAATACCCGTTAAGGAGGCTGTGTGTACAATGATATGCATTGGTCAGTTACTGGGCCCTGAATACCCGTTAAGGAGGCTGTGTTTGTACAATGATATACATTGGTCAGTTACTGGGCCCTGAATACCCGTTAAGGAGGCTGTGTGTACAATGATATGCATTGGTCAGTTACTGGGCCCTGAATACCCGTTAAGGAGGCTGTGTGTGTACAATGATATACATTGGTCAGTTACTGGGTCCCTGAATACCCGTTAAGGAGGCTGTGTGTGTACAATGATATGCATTGGTCAGTTACTGGGCCCTGAATACCCGTTAAGGAGGCTGTGTGTGTACAATGATATACATTGGTCAGTTACTGGGTCCCTGAATACCCGTTAAGGAGGCTGTGTGTGTGTACAATGATATGCATTGGTCAGTTACTGGGCCCTGAATACCCGTTAAGGAGGCTGTGTGTGTACAATGATATACATTTGTAAATTACTGGTCCCTGAATACCCATTAAAGCAGCATTACATCGTATGAAATAAAAGATATTTGAAAAATTCAATTTTTACGTATGGGTAGCAATGCTGCTACACATTCTAACATTATACGTTGTATGCTTATGTTGATTTGTTTTTTTGCGATAAAACAAACTCGAAACCGAAAGTAGGACTTTCCGAGTCGATCGGTAACGCACTTGTTTACAACCGGAACGCATTGTCCGCACTTGTTTACATTCGGAATGCATCGTCCCCATTTGTCCCACGTTGTCTTTTTTAATTAAAGCAGCATTACATCGTATGAAATCAAATATATTTAAAAAATTAAATTTTTACGTATGGGTAGCAATGCTACTACACATTCTAACATTATACTTTGTATGCTTAATATGTTAATTTGGTAGACAGTGTTTTTTTGCGATAAAAGAAACTCGAAACCGAAAGTAGGACTTTCCGAGTCGATCGGTAACGCACTTGTTTACAACCGGAACGCATTGTCCGCACTTGTTTACATTCGGAATGCATCGTCCCCATTTGTCCCACGTTGTCTTTTTTTAATTAAAGCAGCATTACATCGTATGAAATCAAATATATTTAAAAAATTCAATTGTTGCATATGGGTAGCAATGCTGATACACATTCTAACATTATACTTTGTATGTTTATGTTCATTTGGTAAACAGTGTTGTTTTGGCGATAAAACAAACTCGAAACCGAAAGTAGGACTTTCCGAGTCGATCGGTCACGCACTTGTTTACAACCGGAACGCATCGTCCACACTTGTTTACATTCAGAATGCATCGACCTCATTTGTCCCACGTTGTCTTTTTTAATTAAATTACTTGATATGTTGATTCATACCTCTGTTAGCTAAGTCTTTTAGGGATAGTTCTACATCCCCGCCAGGGGTTCGACATTAGATGAAGATAGATAGATAGTTTTCTACATCCTCTGTTGTTTCACGCATGCGCGCTGTGCGTGTTGACATTTCGTGTGTTGATTCAAACAAATTCGCGTATACGACGGTTTAAATTTATAGGAATTTTATCGATTCTGGGCGACTGTTTCGATTTTTTGTAAACACACACACACACTGTGTGTGTGTGTGTGTGTGTGTGTGTGTGTGTGTGTGTGTGTGTGTGTGTGTGTGTGTGTGTGTGTGTGGTGTGTGTGTGTGTGTGTGTGTGTGTGTGTGTGTGTGTGTGTGTGTGTGTGTGTGTGTGTGTGTGTGTGTGTGTGTGTGTGTGTGTGTGTGTGTGTGTGTGTGTGTGTGTGTGTGTGTGTGTGTGTGTGTGTGTGTGTGTGTGTGTGTGTGTGTGTGTGTGTGTGTGTGTGTGTGTGTGTGTGTGTGTGTGTGTGTGTGTGTGTGTGTGTGTGTGTGTGTGTGTGTGTGTGTGTGTGTGTGTGTGTGTGTGTGTGTGTGTGTGTGTGTGTGTGTGTGTGTGTGTGTGTGTGTGTGTGTGTGTGTGTGTGTGTGTGTGTGTGTGTGTGTGTGTGTGTGTGTGTGTGTGTGTGTGTGTGTGTGTGTGTGTGTGTGTGTGTGTGTGTGTGTGTGTGTGTGTGTGTGTGTGTGTGTGTGTGTGTGTGTGTGTGTGTGTGTGTGTGTGTGTGTGTGTGTGGTGTGTGTGTGTGTGTGTGTGTGTGTGTGTGTGTGTGTGTGTGTGTGTGTGTGTGTGTGTGTGTGTGTGTGTGTGTGTGTGTGTGTGTGTGTGTGTGTGTGTGTGTGTGTGTGTGTGTGTGTGTGTGTGTGTGTGTGTGTGTGTGTGTGTGTGTGTGTGTGTGTGTGTGTGTGTGTGTGTGTGTGTGTGTGTGTGTGTGTGTGTGTGTGTGTGTGTGTGTGTGTGTGTGTGTGTGTGTGTGTGTGTGTGTGTGTGTGTGTGTGTGTGTGTGTGTGTGTGTGTGTGTGTGTGTGTGTGTGTGTGTGTGTGTGTGTGTGTGTGTGTGTGTGTGTGTGTGTGTGTGTGTGTGTGTGTGTGTGTGTGTGTGTGTGTGTGTGTGTGTGTGTGTGTGTGTGTGTGTGGTGTGTGTGTGTGTGTGTGTGTGTGTGTGTGTGTGTGTGTGTGTGTGTGTGTGTGTGTGTGTGTGTGTGTGTGTGTGTGTGTGTGTGTGTGTGTGTGTGTGTGTGTGTGTGTGTGTGTGTGTGTGTGTGTGTGTGTGTGGTGTGTGTGTGTGTGTGTGTGTGTGTGTGTGTGTGTGTGTGTGTGTGTGTGTGTGTGTGTGTGTGTGTGTGGTGTGTGTGTGTGTGTGTGTGTGTGTGTGTGTGTGTGTGTGTGTGTGTGTGTGTGTGTGTGTGTGTGTGTGTGTGTGTGTGTGTGTGTGTGTGTGTGTGTGTGTGTGTGTGTGTGTGTGTGTGTGTGTGTGTGTGTGTGTGTGTGTGTGGTGTGTGTGTGTGTGTGTGTGTGTGTGTGTGTGTGTGTGTGTGTGTGTGTGTGTGTGTGTGTGTGTGTGTGTGTGTGTGTGTGTGTGTGTGTGTGTGTGTGTGTGTGTGTGTGTGTGTGTGTGTGTGTGTGTGTGTGTGTGTGTGTGTGTGTGTGTGTGTGTGTGTGTGTGTGTGTGTGTGTGTGTGTGTGTGTGTGTGTGTGTGTGTGTGTGTGTGTGTGTGTGTGTGTGTGTGTGTGTGTGTGTGTGTGTGTGTGGTGTGTGTGTGTGTGTGTGTGTGTGTGTGTGTGTGTGTGTGTGTGTGTGTGTGTGTGTGTGTGTGTGTGTGTGTGTGTGTGTGTGTGTGTGTGTGTGTGTGTGTGTGTGTGTGTGTGTGTGTGTGTGTGTGTGTGTGTGTGTGTGTGTGTGTGTGTGTGTGTGTGTGTGTGTGTGTGTGTGTGTGTGTGTGTGTGTGTGTGTGTGTGTGTGTGTGTGTGTGTGTGTGTGTGTGTGTGTGTGTGTGTGTGTGTGTGGTGTGTGTGTGTGTGTGTGTGTGTGTGTGTGTGTGTGTGTGTGTGTGTGTGTGTGTGTGTGTGTGTGTGTGTGTGTGTGTGTGTGTGTGTGTGTGTGTGTGTGTGTGTGTGTGATACATTGGTCAGTTACTCAGCCTCTAAATACCCATTAAGGAGGCTGTGCGTACAGTGGAACGCACGCACGCACAACTGGTAGCGACGATAAATAAACGTAAAACACACTCCATTACGCACTCATATCAATTATGCAAAATGAATAGTTATATTGCAGAGCTATGAATAAACATAGACAGAACGTTTTATTTATTTATTTTTTTAAACTTTATTTTTTTTACAACGATTGCGAAGCAAGTTTTAACAACTTATATTAATCACTCTCGTTGGCGCTGATGAAAGCATATATGTGGTCATTCTTGTGGGCGGAAACCGGAGTACACGGAGAAAACCCACCTGTCCGATCTGGCGACAACATTACCATCTCACATACATCACATTTATTTATATCTAGTGTCTGTCGGGAGACAAGAAACATGTACATAGTTGGCCTTACGTTTAATTTACCAATAGCATTACGTGTAACACATGTATAAACCATATGTAGACCAAACATACACATTCGTGATCCACAAAAGAGGTTTTATCGCACACACATAAAAAGTAAATTATTAATGACGCTTTAGATAATCGTGCTCGTGCAATCAATATTGAAAGAAATGTTTATTACAAAGAACTTTTCGTTTTACGTTTATTATGTTGACAAAATAAATGGTAGAGTGTCTCTTTTATATATGTTGTAAATGGCTCGGCGTGCTCGGGATACTAAGTTCTGTCTAGTCTGAAATGTGGAAGTCGTGATAGTTCAGTGGTTACGCGTTCGCTTCATGTGCGAAAGGCCCGGAGTTCGAGCCCCGTTGGAGCCGTTACGATTGTGTCCTTAGGCAAGGCATTTAAATTCCGCATGCCTCTTCTCTCTTCATCGTGGCGATGTATTCCATCAGAAATGAGGTCTCGAGAGTGATTACTATAAGTTTGTAAGAAATTGTTTCGCAATCGAGCTCAAATAAATTTGTATAAACTTATCTGAAATAACAGGGAATTAGTTATATGTTATATTTCGGGTTGTACGCCTGCATCAGCACCATTTCGGGCTATATCGCCGGCGGGCAGTTTACTTAACAACACCTTTCCTGGGCAGGCTCAAGCGGTTAACCAGTACTTGGGTGCACCAACCTCCGTAAGAAACAGCCAACTTTTTTTATAATTGTAATTGTTTCACTGTAACCTATCATCATTGATGGTCACGGGTTCGAGTCCCGCTCAGACCGAGTCTCATTTATATGAAAAAGTTGGCAGTTTCTTACGGAGGTTGGTGCACCAAGTACTGGTTAACCGCTGGAGCCTGCCCAGGAAAGGTGTTGATAGGTAAACTGCCCGTCGCTCAAATTGGAAACCGGTAGCGACGTTAAATAAACTTAAATAAAAAAAAATTGTTTCATCATATTGATACGTGTTTTTATCGTACGTTACACCGTGCAAGTAAAAGGACCAGGGGAGACTCTGGAATGGGTCTCTGTCTGTATCATTGCACTATCCTCCAACAATCTAAAATGACTAATCTCTTCGGGAAGCGTCGCTCATATGGGCAACCGGCAACGACGATAAATAAACGTAAAACACACATTTGGAATTGGCTAGTAGAATTGAAACGTGGAATGAGACAATTAATGACAACAAATCTACATTGGTCAGTTACTGCAGTGCAGATATATGACATATATAGGGATATCTTCAAAAGATGCATGAAATCAGCTTAAGAACAGCAATTCACAGAATTTAGTAAATATAGCAATGGCAATACACAATTGTGTTAAAGACTGTGCACACATCATATGAAGTAAATAGCAGACGGATCTGTAGTCCAGTGGTAACACTCTGGACTGGTAATCCAGGGAAGGCAGGTTCGATCCCCCGTCTGACCCTAATAAAATTAACAGTATTTAAATAAACGTCAAATTGAATGAAGTAATAATAGTAAAAATATGTGATTAGTTTTTACTTTTATTTATCGTCGCTACCGGTTACCCATATGAGCCACGCCTCCTGCAGAGATTAGTTATTTTAGATGTTGGAGGATAGTGCATGATACAGACAGAGACCCATTCCAGAATCTCCTCTGGTTCTTTTACGTGCACGGTGTAAAGCACCGACACGAGACCTCGGTTTAACGTCCCATCTGAAAGACTGTTAATTTTATTAGGGTCAGACGGGGGATCGAACATGTGATTAGTTTGTATTATTCTACCTTATATAATTTTGAACTGTTTGCTTGTTGGAGCATTGTGAATTGAGTGAGGCCATGCATTCCAAATAAATAACCCTGAACATGCAAATGAATTACAAAATAATTAACAACTGATATTCTGCGGTTGATCTGAGAATTCGCATGTACGCTCAAAGTAGATGTAGTCTCAACGAGATTCTCGTGTATCCGGCGAGCGAGATAACGCGCGAGTCAATCGGATCCGCGGCTACAGAATATCGGTCTCTAAAACTGTTCAAGTGGATGCGTGCTCTAGCGAGATATACTAGTCGGTTTAATTCCAGTGTTTGATTATTTCCTCAGAAGTAATAGCATATGTACGTATAAAACCTCATTTAAATGATATGAAATTCAGTGTGTACTTATTAAATGTATTATAAGTGGTAATAT
>CM026393.1:6224032-6293625 GCA_014843695.1 Archivesica marissinica
GACAAACGATTGGCGATATTTGTGAGAGTGTGTGTTTATGGACAATAGATTGACGATATTTGTGAGAGTGTGTGTATATGGACAAACGATTGACGATATTTCTGAGACTACGTGTATATGGACAAACGATTGACGATATTTGTGAGAGTGTGTGTATATGGACAAACGATTGACGATATTTCTGAGATTGCGTGTATATGGACAAACGATTGACGATATTTGTGAGAGTGTGTGTATATGGACAAACGATTGACGATATGTGTGAGAGTGTGTGTATATGGACAAACGATTGACGATATTTGTGAGAGTGTGTGTATATGGACAAACGATTGACGATATTTGTGAGAGTATGTGTATATGGACAAACGATTGACGATATTTGTGAGAGTGTGTGTATATGGACAAACGATTGATGATATGTGTGAGAGTGTGTGTATATGGACAAACGATTGACGATATGTGTGAGAGAGTGTATGAATGTATAACGTACATTGCTCTCTTGGTTTTAAAGCAAATTGTGCATGGTGACAAAGCCAGGGTCGTAGCTCGACATTTTGAATTTGTAGGCTTGATTTATAAAATAAAACGAGCGCTGAAAGTACGATGGTACTGGAGGGCTCTGGGGACATGCTCCCTCAAGAAAATTTGACTCCAAGAAAGTCGATGGCAAACTCTTAACACACTTTAATGTACGCATTAGACGTCAAAATATCGAAATGTTCAGAGATGCATTTTTTTTAATGATACCAACTTTTGAGTATAAATTTGCTAGACAGATTCAATACCATGCAGCATCGCCAATACCCACTTAACTTTTAATTGCATGTTTGGCCTATTTGGATTTTTCATATTCGGTGACAATGTGTAGGCCCGGGCTACGTGCCTGAAAGCATATAGAATATTGTATTTAAATAAATTAATATGTAAAACCATATATAAAAAATATATATACTAAATTAATATGTATAACCATTATGTGTGTGTTTTACGTTTATTTATCGTCGCTACCGGTTGCCCATATGAGCGACGCCTCCTGAAGAGATTAGTCATTTTAGATTATAGTGCAATGATACAGACAGAGACCCATCCCAGAGTCTCCTCTGGTTCTTTTACGTGCACGGTGTACAGCACCAACACGAGACCTCGGTTTAATGTCCCATCTGAAAGACTGTTAATTTTATTAGGGTCAGACGGGGGATCGAACCTGCGATCTCTGGATTACCAGTCCAGCGTTTTACCACTGGGCTACAGATCCGTCTGTAGATGTATAACCATTATAACGCTTGATATATACCATACCTGTCTTTAATCAAACACTTCAAGTATTTTTTCAAAAAAATGTCCAAGGACAGACTCGAATTTCTAAAAGTCATTAAAAGTCGAGGTCAGTTAATTTGTTGTCGATAATTTGATAAAGATCGGGGCCTTGTTAACACATTTCATTTAATCAGTTTTTTACACATGTAATACTAAACTGTTCGGTGACGTTTTAAATCTTTAGTAAGGATTAGTTTATATCATATTTACAATAGCTTTGATTACGCCTTAAGTGTAGTCAAAATATTTATATAGGTTACTCGCGAGCATTGCAATATCAAATGTCAATTCTAGGTCTTCGATTTCGTGATACTGTCATTAGATTTATTGTATTCAAGTGTTTTCACATTTATTTATACCGACACCAAAAAAGAAACCGTGCACTTGCCTTAGAGGTCAAATTTATATCCCGTAATATAGCCTACTCTTTTTAGACAAAAATATAGGCAAATTGTATCAAAATGTGCGAAATATTGTGTAAATTATAGTGCAATGTGTGAAGGATTATTTGCCTCAATCATGATAGTAAAATCCATAATTCTAAACATTGGTAACGAAAAAGTAATGAACAGAACAGAACAGAACAGAACAGAAATTGTATGGAGACTTGTACATGGTACATCGTCAAATACATATATACAAATATATATGATGTAAATATATACAACAATGTTATCGTGGTCATGTGGCATATAGAATCTGATAATAATAAGAAAATGCATCTAATTATGAGGATGAACAATAATTAGTGCTGATATTGGATTTATGTCATATTATTTAAGAGTGTTATTTTAATATCAAATGCTTTATTATAGAATTAAGCTAAATTATATATGATATTTCTTTTATTAGATTGCAATTTCTTTATGTAAAGTTTTCTCAAATCTGAATAGCTAATGTTCTGGCAGTCTGTCATGTCGTCTGATAACACTTCGTAACTTATGTAAATATTTATTGAGCAAAAAGTTCAAAACCGTCGTAAATACTGCGCGATTTTAATAATTTAATATTGAATAATTGAACCCATATGAAGTTAGCGGGCATTCTCAATTCAGTTTGACTACATGGTATCACAGACAAAGGGTCTGGACAAATGTTTTCGGGTTCAAACCACACACTTTTTAGACCATTCCAAGCAAGTTTAAAAATGACACCTCCATTTAGGCGTCCAATGCAATAACCACCTAGATTTAAGTGAACATATAGCTACATGCTGTGGTCAGACGGATCTGTTGTCCAGTGGTAACACGCTGGACTGGTAATACAGGGATCGCAGGTTCGATCCCCCGTCTGACCCTAATAAAATTAACAATCTTTCAGATGGGACGTTAAACCGAGGTCTCGTGTCGGTACTTTACACCGTGCACGTAAAAGAACCAGAGGAGACTCTGGAATGGGTCTCTGTCTGTATCACTGCACTATCCTCCAAAATCTAAAATGACTAATCTCTTCAGGAGACGTAACCGGTAGCCGGGTAACCGGTAGCGACGATAAATAAACGTAATACACACACAAGCTGTGGTCGGTGGCGTAAATCTTTTTTCAGCATTGTAGACTGTGGTGTTTATAGAAATGGCATGCATTCTGTAACTTGTAATATATATGAATCCATTGTTCTGCCAAAACCATTGTATGGGACCGAATTATGGAACGGTGTCACCGATACCCAGTTATTCCCCTTGCGTAAATTGCATATACTATGTATTCAACGTATTCAATCGATCCCAACATCTACTAGAACAGATATAGCCTCGGTATATATTCGATGGTCCAGATAATAGATAAAAGGACTGTTTTGTCAACTGTGTCAATTAGATACCAAGTTTAACGTCTCCCAAAATTGCAAAAGGCTTTGTCCTTGATATATATATAATTCTAAGAAATTATAACCGTACACAGTTCATCTTAGATTATTTACACGATGGTATATTCCCGAGCGTATATGTATGGAAATATAAGGTCAAATTGGCAGTAAAAAAGCATTATTCGACTGGAATAGTAGGTTACTATGCGATGCAAGTCTAAATACCTTCTCGCTGGTCAGATATATGAAACGTGTAACGGTGCGGCATTTTAGTAGAGAATACCCGGCTACCTACAGCCACACTGTACATCAGCTTGTATCCTAATGTGTAGGGTTTCTCTCATAAATACCATACTCAATGTATGAAGTGTCACTTGGTCACAGATGAGATTAGTAAACATATACTGTTGTTTTGCCCATATAATGACAGATGGAGAACCACACTTTGGATGAAACTCTCAGTGTCTAGATACCAGTCCATTTAAAAGCTTCTGCTCAATCTCGTCAGATCTACAACTCGTTGAAATGTTTCGTGGCTTTACAATATTTCAATTGACAGACGATCAGATAGTCGCAAGTTTTAAAGTGTTTCTAAAGTCTGCCTATTACATGAATTGGTTATAAGTTAGTACTAAACAAGCTTACGTAACAGCATGTCTATCTATTCTACTCTGCACAAAGCTCTCCTGTAGTTTCGTTTCGATAAAGGGGTAACACGTGCAGTAAGGTAAGACTTAATTACACTAATGAATGTACATTGTCTTTTATTGTAATTTACTGTATACCTTATATATGCAATATAAGTGTGTAATACAATACTACAGTGATATGCATACATGTATGTTAAATATCCGGGCGTTATTTTTACTGTCCGATTAGCGTAGTGGTTAGCGCGCTCGCTTCTCACCAATGCAACCCGGGTTCGATCCTCGGACCGGGAAGTATGTGAGATGGTACGGTGGTCGCCAGATCGGACAGGTGGGTTTTCTCCGGGTACTCCGGTTTCCTCCCACACGAATGGCCACATATACGCTTTCATCCGCGCCAACGAGAGTGATTACTATAAGTTGTTAGAACTTGCTTCGCAATCGTTGTAAACATAAATAAAGCTTAAACGTTACATACTATGTTGTGATTATACATAATAGGTTATGTATGTTAAAATAGTGTATATGCATATAATTTAAAATATTTCACCGATGTAAAGGCTCTGATAATTTATATATAAAATGGTTGTATGTTCTTCAATATTGGAGGCTAAATAAAGAATATATTATCGAGGCTATAAACATAAGATGACAAGGTCGCAAATGTAAATAATATAAACGGCGTGCTACACATTCAACGGCAGTAATATGCCAGTATCTAAACCTATTTAAAGCCGCTATTTTAGTTCTCCGCAGCAATCATTTGTCTATCTATCAAACGATGTTGGTTTGGACGTCTACTTGGACCACGGTGTGGCAGTGGTAGAGCGTCGGATTTGGAATCGAACGGTCCCGGGTTCGATACTCGGTCAAGCCACGTATGTGGTGTCATTGAGCAAGGCACCTCACACACATTGCTTAGTACTGGTTACTCGCTTAGGTCGGCTAAGCCTGCCCAGGAAAACATGTCTAAGTCCCCGCGAGGGGTTTGACATTAAAGGAACATACATACATACATACATACTTTCGTCTGTTTATACTCATTTTAAAAATAAACAAATGTCCTACGATTACCTGCGAGTTGTATGTATAGTGTCAAGCCTATACATATATACATGTATGTCCTCATGGGCTTGAAAGCCTACTGGAATTGAATAAAATAAACTATCAAACTATCATATAATGTATCATAGTGTTCTTAAAAACAACAAACTATGTTTTTTAGTTTTGTGGTTTTGACCTCGAAAACATTTGCCAAGACCCCAAGCGTGTGTGTATTGTTACTTGCTGATAGAGTGAACATAAATCTTCACATTTAAAGCAGCATTAATACATCGTATGAAATAAAAGATATTTGAAAAATTCAATTGTTGCATATGGGTAGCAATGCTGATACACATTCTAACATTATACTTTGTATGTTTATGTTCATTTGGTAAACAGTGTTGTTTTGGCGATAAAACAAACTCGAAACCGAAAGTAGGACTTTCCGAGTCGATCGGTCACGCACTTGTTTACAACCGGAACGCATCGTCCGCACTTGTTTATATTCGGAATGCATCGTCCCTATTTGTCCCACGTTGTCTTTTTTAATTAAATTACTTGATATGTTGATTCATACCTCTGTTAGCCAAGTCTTTTAGGGACATTTCTACATCCCCGCGAGTTTTGGGTGGGTGGGTGGGCGGGCGGGCGGGCGGACGGACGGACGGATGGATGGATGGGTGGGTGGGTGGGAGGGGTTGTAGTTTGGTTTGTGGAATTGGGTGGTTTTGAGTGGGTGGGAAATTGGGTGGGGTTTATGTGGATTTTTGGGTGGGTGTGATTTGGGTGGATGGATGGGATGGGATGTTGGGATGGATAGCTGGATGGATAGATGGATGTGTGATATCAACATTTATGTCCTCCAATAATAGGACAGCACAACAATTTAAATATACATACAATCATTTGTACGCGGGACATTGCAAACTGGTATTCCGTTCAATACACATGTAACTATATTTGGTTATGTGACTTTCAAGCTATACGAAATGTTCAACCTTACCCGGTCAGCTAACAAAACGAGCTATATACCAAAATGTTTGTAAATGTCTGAAGTTTGTCACACATGCAGCATAAAATTGAATTCATTCATTTAAATGCGTTGTAAATTAATTGTAGCCATAAAATGAATTTTAGGTAAATATCATGTATTGGGGAGAGCCGTTTCATAATGTGGAAAGCACTTGTGGCTCAAACCAAATTGCTATGTACATTTTGGCAATAAATTATGTTTAAACCAAAATTGAATTGGCATAAATTGCGGCGTTCGGAGAAATACAAGATGGCGTCCAAAATGGTCGCCATTAATTGATAGTCCACTTAAAGGACTATAAATGGTCCAGAAGAATACAGTTTGTGATTTTATTTATCAATTATAATGTCAAGATGTATCGAATAAACCCAAAATGTACATGCACGGACACTTCTATTCTACTTTCCATTGATATATCATCATCGAACCTTCATTATAGATATACACTATACACGCTCTGGTTCCAAATGAAAACGCGCAATCATGCATTTTCCTAAAACGTTCCAGTAACGTGCGCCATATCTTAGTATTAAAGTCTATGGGGAAAATAACAAAACCACCTGCTTTGTTTTTTATTCCGGCAAACTGGGATAAATCGAAAGATTAGAAAGAGGTCGACTCTGGGAATCGATCGTTCAATGATAATGATACAAATTTACAGACAATTACGTGAATATTTAATCTAAAAATGTCACTGGGTAGACCTGACATACTTTTAGCTAAATTGAACACAAATAAGATAACTTACAATTTACCAGATGTACGTTCATCGTTTCCATCTCGTATACACTTGTTATTCTACAACGAGTGTGAAACAAGTTTTAAGTCGCAGTTTTGCAATGAATTTTCGGTTATATCTGCTTTAAGATTAGTCTCAATTATTGTACAAGTGTGGAAGTCGTGATAGCGCAGTGGATGAGCGTTCGCTTCAGGTGCGAAAGGTCCGGAGTTCAAGCCCCGCTGGAGCCGTTACGATTAGCTTAGGCAAGGCATTTAAATTCCACGTTGCCTCTTCTCTTTCCCTCGTGGCGATGGATTCCATCAGGAATGAGGTCTCCAGAGTGATTAATATAAGTTATAAGAACTTGTTTCGCAATCGAGCTAACATAAATTTGTATAAACTAAACAAGCTTTAACAACTTATATTAATAACTCTCGTTGGTGCAGATGAAAGCGTATATGTGGTCGTTCGTGTGGGAGGAAACCGGAGTACCCGGAGAAAACCCACCTGTCCGATCCGGAGACCACCGTACCATCTCGCATACTTCCCGTCCGAGGATCGAACCCGGGTTGTATTGGTGAGAATCGAGCGTGCTAACCACTGCGATAATCGGACAATCTTCCGTGTGTGTTTCTCCGGTGGCGCATAGACAGATATGATACTATATACCAACTTAAAACACGGTCGTGACGTCATACTTTTGTACTTTCAGTCCATTATTATTAATATTTGACTGGTGTCAATAGGCCAGAGTATTATATTTAATATTACGCGTACATGTACGAAATTAACAATTTCAATTAATAGGATCTTAATTGTTATATAAGTGTGTGTTTTAAGTAAGATATAAGCCTCAAACGGATCCAATATGTAAAATATTGATACTGTCTTCGGCGATACGCCTCACACAGTCCAATATTTTACATATTGGATCGTTTTCGGCTTATATCGTATACATCCAAATGAGACACGATATACGTGCATTTATAACCAATGCTCGTTATGTGCGTGTGTTATTCAAATGTAAGTTTGTCTTACAGCTCTAAATGCGTGAAGGCAGCAGTACGGCTAGATGTGTGACCTCTCCGAGGGTTTCAACCCCAGGACGACCTAGGTCCGTCAGAGAGGTGTATCATCCAGTTGTCCAAGATCTCAGTGATCAGGCAGCAAGAAATGGGGCGAGCAACACAGGTATGTTCATTTGAAACTTGAAGAAAATATGCAATAGAATGAGTTAGGGAGGTTTGTTCCACTTTCACAGAACGGTTCTCAAATGATTATTTATATTGTCAAATCAATCGTTTTTACAACGCACAGCGAATATTGGTGTTCGTCAGGGATCAATTTTATGTCCTAATTCGTATACATAATTTGGTTAAACTTTCCTTCTTGTGCATGCTCAAACCTCATTAACACATAACTTATTACACAGCGCGTATCATTGGTGATAATAGCATTATAATACACCATTATACCATTGCTTATTCAACATTATATAATTATGTATTCACCATTACACTCAAGAAAATTCGTAATCGGCACCTGGTGTTTTATAATAGTTGGTACCAAGTTGCAACTAATAACCATGCAATATAAATATGTTCATATTGTCATTTAATGCATGTTATGCTAGATTATACAGCAATTCATTGCATAAAGATCTGTAATAAAATGTATAAAATAAGATAATATGAATATTTTTACTCTATGGTTATTAGTTGCTCCAAATATTGTAAAACACCTGGTGACCGATTAGTTTGATCCAAATATTGTAACACACCAGGTGACCGATTAGTTTGCTCCAAATATTGTAAAACATCAGGTGACCGATTAGTTTGCTCCAAATATTGTAAAACACCTGGTGACCGATTAGTTTGCTCCAAATATTGTAAAACACCTGGTGACCGATTAGTTTGCTCCAAATATTGTAAAACACCAGGTGACCGATTAGTTTGCTCCAAATATTGTAAAACACCAGGTGACCGATTAGTTTGCTCCAAATATTGTAACACACCTGGTGACCGATTAGTTTGCTCCAAATATTGTAAAACACCTGGTGACCGATTAGTTTGCTCCAAATATTGTAAAACACCAGGTGACCGATTAGTTTGCTCCAAATATTGTAAAACACCAGGTGACCGATTAGTTTGCTCCAAATATTGTAACACACCTGGTGACCGATTAGTTTGCTCCAAATATTGTAAAACACCTGGTGACCGATTAGTTTGCTCCAAATATTGTAAAACACCAGGTGACCGATTAGTTTGCTCCAAATATTGTAAAACACCAGGTGACCGATTAGTTTGCTCCAAATATTGTAAAACACCTGGTGACCGATTAGTTTGCTCCAAATATTGTAAAACACCAGGTGACCTATTAGTTTGCTCCAAATATTGTAAAACACCAGGTGACCTATTAGTTTGCTCCAAATATTGTAAAACACCAGGTGACCGATTAGTTTGCTCCAAATATTGTAAAACACCTGGTGACCGATTAGTTTGCTCCAAATATTGTAAAACACCAGGTGACCGATTAGTTTGCTCCAAATATTGTAAAACATATAATCATGAAGTTGACTAGTGATTTCGTTTGAGAAGCCGGCCATATTATTCGGCGACCTTGGCAAGAGTCTTAGCTCATCGTCGAGCACGGTGTACTACAATGCACCAGGGGTGTGGGCGTCTTCTTAAAGAAGGAAGGGCCGTAACTAATATTGATCAAACTTGTGACCCGACCCGTTTGCCTTTATTTAATGTGTCATGTTTTGTATTCACATGTATATGTAAAATGAATCGAGCAATAAAATATGATTAAACTAAACTAAACTAAGTAGTGGTTACTGTGGATGTGCGGCCCACATGGTATCATTTCACCATTTCAGTCTAGGCTATGGGTAGATTTTTCTCCACAGTCTAAGGCAGCGAAATGTATTTCATCATTTCAGTCTAATATTGGATAGACATTTTGTTAAATCCTTCTAGCGTATATGCGGGAGGTCAACATTTATTTGTTTTATGTTATGCATTCCAAATACAACATAGCGCTAAAACAACAGTATAATCAAAGTGAAAATATGTGAATCTATTTTTATTTAACCTGTCCAGATATAGCCCTAGTGATGATTTCCCAATGTGTTGTCAAATCTGTCAAATGTAGGGGCCTGATTGTTCCAGATTTATCTACGGTTAGTTTTCAGTTTGTTATAGACCAGGCTACACCCACCCACTCAAGTTGTCAAGGAGAGCGAAGTGTAACACGCACCCACTCATGTTGTCAAGGAGAGCGAGATGTAACACGCACCCACTCACGTTGCTAAGGAGAGCGAGGTGTAACACGCACCCACTCACGTTGTCAAGGAGAGCGAGATGTAACACGCACACACTCAGGTTGTCAAGGAGAGCGAGATGTAACACGCACCCACTCAGGTTGTCAAGGAGAGCGAGATGTAACACGCACCCACTCACGTTGCTAAGGAGAGCGAGGTGTAACACACACCACACTCAGGTTGTCAAGGAGAGCGAGATGTAACACGCACACACTCAGGTTGTCAAGGAGAGCGAGATGTAACACGCACCACTCAGGTTGTCAAGGAGAGCGAGATGTAACACGCACCCACTCACGTTGTCAAGGAGAGCGAGATGTAACACACACCCACTCAGGTTGTCAAGGAGAGCGAGATGTAACACGCACACACTCAGGTTGCTAAGGAGAGCGAGGTGTAACACCCACCCACTCAATTTGTCAGGGAGAGCGAGGTGTAACACCCACCCACTCAATGTGTCAGGGGGAGCGAGGTGTAACACACACCCACTCAATGTGTCAGGGGGAGCGAGGTGTAACACCCACCTACTCAATGTCAGGGGGGGGCGAGGTGTAACACCCCACACTCAGGTTGCTAAGGAGAGCGAGGTGTAACACCCACACACTCAATGTGTCAGGGGGAGCGAGGTGTAACACCCACCCACTCAATTTGTCAGGGTGGAGCGAGGTGTAACACCCACCCACTCAATTTGTCAGGGTGAAGCGAGGTGTAACACCCACCCACTCAATTTGTCAGGGTGAAGCGAGGTGTAACACCCACCCACTCAATTTGTCAGGGTGAAGCGAGGTGTCACACCCACCCACTCAATTTGTAAAGGCGAGCGAGGTGTAACACCCATCCACTCAATTTGTCAGGGGGAGCGAGGTGTAACACCCACCCACTCAATGTGTTAGGGGGGAGCGAGATGTAACCATAATTATATTGCATGCAATATAACAGGACAACATCCGCTGTATCGCCTAGGTACATATATACATACTGGCAATGTACACGCATACCCATAGTCAACGTTTCAGCGGGCTGACCTATGCCATATGGATGTGTTATCTATCTATTTTTCATTTTTCATCAAACTATTGAAAACTACCAACTCGGCGTAAAGTCTTGATTTCCACGTTTCCAGAAGCAAAATGATATCCTAACTTAGTGCTCTGCTCCACGTGTTACATATACACCCTCACTTTAATGTCATCCAATTGATATGCCGGTGGTATAAACAGAAAATTGCCAATACATACAATCTGTTCTCCCAATTAAAATATAGGTTATAATTACAAGTCACCCGCGTCTTGCCATTCATACCATTTTTGAAAATGATGTCCAGGTCCGGGCCTACAGTGTCTATGCGGACGCAACCACTAAGGACTTATTCAGGACAAGAGGACCTGCTGGGGGCCCTAGCGGAGGTGCCCCACAGATGCCCTAAATCACATACATGGAACACCTGTAGGCACAAGGCACCATCAATTACTTATATGACCTATGGGCGGCTTATAATAGTATAAGATATGTATCCTGGACAAGTCTCTCTCGAATATAACACAGATAGTAGCCAATTATAAAGCGCAGTGTGTGACGTGTGTAACGTCACTAATCAGATAGAACTCCACTTCACAAGTTGTGTGGTGCACCCGTGGATATGGAGCGGGGTTTATGTCCGTCCTCATGCACCGATGCTGGTCTGGTATGTATAGATTATCGCTATATTTAATTATTATATCAAAGTACTCGTGTAACATTTCAATTGTGTCCACAGAGGAGGCGATCCTTAGTGTAGTGAGCACGTGCACTCCGCGAGGTTCCAAGTCAAGTACAGACACCTACAGCGAGAAATTGTATTCTCCAAATCCATTAATCAGACAGTTCAGTCCAGAAGAGGCGATAAAATGTTCGCCCACCGCCCAGTTGTGCTTTAACAAGCATAATAAAGAGTTTGAGGAGGATCTCCATCGTCAGCGCGTGCTCGTCTCTGCCAATCAACGCCGGAGGTTACAAACGCGCATGCGCCGTTCAAAATCTACACCGCCTAGCGCAAGTCAGACGACAAGTTCTACGGACGTGCACGATAAATATAGAGATTACTGGCAAGATGACAACAAAAACCGATTGGAACTGGTGGTCACTAATAGGTCACAAATAAATGAAAAAGATTTCAAAGAAAGGTTGGTTGTTACTGAACGCTTGGTAGATGTAGGTACTAATAGGTTACAAATAGATGAAAAAGATTTCAAAGAAAGGTTGGTTGTTACTGAACGCTTGGTAGATGTAGGTACTAATAGGTCACAAATAGCTGAAAAAGATTTCAAAGAAAGGTTGGTTGTTACTGAACGTTTGGTACTAATAGGTTACAAATAGATTAAAATACCGTTACTGAAAATGATTATTTGGTTTTACTAATGTGTCAAAATGCCGAGAAGAACTGATTTCAAATGTTCAAAGCAGGTTGGATGTCACTAAAACAGAAGTGTCATTTCAAAGACACGGTAGTACATGTATTCCCTAATGAATCAAAATAGAGGAATCGACTACAGAGAAACGTTCGTGGTCACTAACGGACGAGGGCTATCGCATATCATTCTAAACAGGAAGTTGGGTGGTGGGTGATTTCTCAACAGCATAGCCCCAAATATCACATAGGTATATTACTCAAGTTAAACATGTGTATAATTGTTAATTTTGGCGGCCATTTTGTCTTGGAGTTCTGGAAAATTGATCTGTTAGGAGTGATGGAACCAAACAACCCTATGGCTTGTATTATTGAGGTCCCCACAAACGTGTATGCTTCTCCAAATCAAACAATTATTTATTTCAGAATCAACTATAGGCTCACAAATCGCACAAAACCAAAATCAGCGCCGCACGGGACCTTGATGTCGAATGGTGCACCTTTATCCATGATGAATGGCTACACACAGACACTGATCCAACACAATCCGATATACTCACAAACATACAGCAACTGGCTTACAAATGGATTAAAAGTGCAGAGTTTCCGGTCACATACCCTTTCCCAGAACTACAATCATTCCCATCCACCTCCACCTCTTCTCCAGTATATAAATAGGCCAAAAACTGTGCATGGCAGATTAGGTGCCCGGAAATGCTATGGAGGTATGGACTTTAACATAATCGGTGTGCAGAAGAAGTGAATTATAGCGTGCGTTTTATCATAATTAATTCGAGAGTGTTTCGCCCTAATTCGCGAAGAACTCTCGCATAGATTCTGCTAAAATATAAGGTCAGATGGTGTTATTGATATAGTGGTCTGGGATTGGTTGAAAACGTGTAGGGAAGCCCTTAAGAGTTATTGATACATGAACTGATTGGCTGAGTAGGTATTGTCACAAATAGTGAAAATGACGTCTAAATATTAAAATACAATATATGAGCTGCATTTGGGAATATTTAAAAATATTTGCAGACGATATGGTGACAAATAAACAGCATATTATAAATGCAGGTGTCAGTGCAACATTCACCACTAAATTACCTTCAGAGTAGGGGGTGGGTGCCTTTAGTGGGAAATTAAAAAAACCGCAATCGGTCAACCTCATTGAAATTTGACATTTTCCTGTGGCTCAAAGGCCAGTCTGTTGAAAACTACTGTCTTTTGTGCCAAACTATTTTGGGGGGAAATATAATGGCACTGTATGTTATAATGGTGACCTATGGAAATTGCAATAGCGGTGTCTGACCATATCCTGAATGCGAATTTGGGTGTCGACACAAGCGAATTTAGAATGTTGCGATACAATACGATGCTTGAAAATGTGCAGGAAAAACACGTGCGTGAATGTTCATTCTACGCAACTTCTTTATGGGTAATTAACCCCCCAGCTGTTAGG
This sequence comes from Archivesica marissinica, assembly GCA_014843695.1. Classification (NCBI taxonomy): domain Eukaryota; kingdom Metazoa; phylum Mollusca; class Bivalvia; order Venerida; family Vesicomyidae; genus Archivesica; species Archivesica marissinica. The sequence goes on from CM026393.1 coordinate 6,237,766, forward strand.
GACACGGTTGTTTTCGGCTGCGTCTGTGTGTCTGTCAGTATACATGACAACTCGAATGTTGTTCATGAGTGTTGATGAAACTTTGCAGATATATATATATCTACGGACTGATATTTCAAGGTCATGTGAAATCTACCGTGTTAAATACCAGTGCGGGGATTTGCATCTCTGCGGCAAGTGCTATAAACTCTAGTTTATTGTTATTACCTGTACTTGAATTATCATCAACTGTACCTGGAACTCGGGCTGCCAAACTACGCAAAACATTGGAGGTTTGATAGATTAAGTGGTATGCTAAGGATATTGTAAATAATTTCATTAATTAAAATAATTGCTTAGAGGTAAATATACGGCATCGATATGTACATGTATATAATATTTAATAATCATCTAATAATTTTAATCACATGGGCTTTTTATTATATATTTTATTTTATCCACAAGCCACCAAAAGCCTTGTACCTCTATCCTAGGACCCCCACTCCTCTATAAAAAACAAATTAATTTTAGATAGAGGTACAAGGCTTTTGGTGGCTTTAATATGGTTACAATTTCAAGCTCCCGTGTTTCAGTTAAATTCTAGAAATGATTGATTGATTGATTGATTGATTGATTGATTGATTGATTGTAAATAGAACTACATAATAGTTGTTACCGTACTACAACAAATGATTGATTGATTGATTGATTGATTGATTGATTGATTGATTGATTGATTGATTGATTGATTGATTGATTGATTGATTGATTATAAATAGAACTACATAATAGTTGTTACACGTACTCCAACAAATAGGAGTAGTTTTCACAATGTCAACATTTTATATATTTTATTTATGGGGGGTAAAATTTTACATATTTATCCATAATAAACTAATACTTAATACGAAATAATAATACCTTATATAATAATGTTATATATATTATTTATAATATTGTCTGATTACAGCTCTATAGCATGTGCAAGACACAATACTTTGATACAATACTCAAAGACATGTAATATAACAGGGCTAAGACGAAAATCACAACGACGATGATAACAACAAACACGACAGTAACAACAACAACAAATACGACAATAACAACAACAAATACAACAATAACAACCACAACAAGCACGACAATAACAACAACAAACATGACAATAACAACAACACATACAACAATAACAACCACAACAACAACAACAACAACGAGAACATACACACCATGGTTGCATAGGACAGTTTATCTGCAACACATTATCTCAATCTTTGAATGTAGATTATATGTTAGAGATTGACTGTGATTCGTTGGCAATATATACTTTCATAGCAACCCATTACTTTTAGTTTATACACATTTATTTGAGCTCGATTGCGAAACAAGTTCTTTCAACTTATATTAATCACTCTCGAGACCTCATTCCTGATGGAATCCATCGCCATAAAGGAGAGAGAAGAAGCAATGTGGAATTTAAATGCCTTGCCTAAGGGCACAATCGTAACGGCTCCAGCGGGGCTCGAACTCCGGACCTTTCGCACCATTACGTTTACTAACATGAGGCACTACAAATACCTATGTTTGTGTACTACAAATACCTATGTTTGTGTACTACAAATTCCTATGTTTGGGTACTACAAATACTGATTAATCGTAACTTTATTTCATTGTTTATGACCACCCGGTTGTAGCGTGTGACAGACTTGACAGTTTGTTGCTTTAATGGCTTCCGGGACAATTAACCGTCTGCTATTGTGCCGTCGTGTAATACAGTCTATGTCAAAGTCGGTTATGTCGAATTCTCCGGTTATCTCGAAGTCGGATCAAAATTCTGTTACATATAACTGGCTTCGTTTATATCGAATTTCGTAAAGTCTAATTTCGGTTATGTCAAAGTATTTTGTTCGGTCTGACGGAATTCGACATAGCGGATGTAGACTATAGTTCATTAGAATTACTAGTGTCTCAGACATGTTGTGAAGGTTTTTGTGGCCTATTTAGATAATATTGAAACATTCGTGGGGACCGATTTTTGAGCAGTTTTTGGTGTTTCACACCGGTCTTCTGAGTCAAAAATGGGTCCATGGCAGTCAGGTCGACAGTTTTAGCAACACTTACGGTAACAGTCTGTAATACATTGTACAACTAAATAGTTATAGAAAACATACCCATGTAGATATTTCAAATAAACATATAGGCAGATGTATTACTTGGCAACATTAAACTGAGACTCATTAATCTCCGCCAAAGCCTTCGTAAGTTTCCGTGAACTACGACCAGGACATACGTTAGGTTTTTACCGTTAATATTTGAATCAATTACGTATGTGTACCATAATCGAAAGCTGATATTTTACTTCGGAAATCCGATTATTAACGAAGTAAGTTCACGGAATATGCAAATGTCTCAGTTTAATATTGCCAAACAATTTTAATACTGTGCTTTCAAAGTAAAGTAATAATACCGTTGGAATATTACACTACTGTATAGGTAAGGCAATATACGATAGCTTACAGGTAGTGTGATTTATTGTTTAATAGGTTATACCTGACTTACCTATAATGCAATAGTGTATGGAATGTTTGTTTACAACCCTTATTACTTTACTTTGAAAGCGCAGTAGTTGTATTTAATGAAAGTAAATATAAATGCATAAAAGCTATCTGAAAAGTCTTCGACATTTACCAGCATACACATGTATACAAAGTTCACTGTAATAAACATTACATCACCAATACAACAATTGTGTTCCGTAGTATGTCCAATCAGATCTAGGTCAGTTTTTCAGTACCTTAAGGGTGTCTCAAGACCTGCACCCGGCACACCAGGAATCGTCACCATGACTACCTGGCAATGGATACTAGAGGAGAAGAATTATATAAGACCCTGTCTTCCATTCTAATCCTGTTTCTGTATTCTGATTATGCGTGGTGTATGCATTGTTCAATATGTATTATATTGGGAAATAAAATATGTTTAAACTAACTAATGGATACTCCGTGGAATGGGTACTTGACAGCTGGACACATCAACAGCAATGGCTTGTTAAATAACTGCTACTGTAGCCTCGCTCAGTACGTTCAGGCGGTATGTAGAAGATGGACTAACATGCTATTGACCGTGTACACTCCTCCCCCTTCCCCAACTCATTCACAAAACCTGGGTGCTCTGAATTGCTATAAGCGACGCTCAGTCACGTCAACAAACAACTTCGATGAACTAATATACATTGACAAACTGGCTCTGGATTTTGAGTGAACTAAAAAGGCAACTACGATGGTCACGAAAAGTGCACGTGTACATTATGGTGATACATATTCATTTTAAGTTTCATAAAATTCCACCAATTAGTTACTGAGAACTGGATCTTGACGGACGCACGGATGGACTACGCTAAACACAATATCCCTCACCGAAACAGCGGGAGACAATAATATATAATAAAAGCACATGCAATGTATTCTCGGTGGCATGCAGTTGCGTACCTGCGTATAGGGCCCGTGGCAGATGGACCCTACATATAATCAATCCTTGACAGCAACGTGCTGCCCTGCGTATACGGCCCGTGGCAGATGGACCCTACATAGATTCAATCCTTGACAGCAACGTGCTGCCCTGCGTATACCGCCCGTGGCAGATGGACCCTATATATATTAGATTCAATCCTTGACAGCAACGTGCTGCCCTGCGTATACGGCCCGTGGCAGATGGACCCTACATAATTATCAATCCTTGACAGCAACGTGCTGCCCTGCATATACAGCCCGTGGTAGATGGACCCTACATATAATCAATCATTGACAGCAACGTGCTGCCCTGCGTATACGGCCCGTGGCAGATGGACCCTACATAGATTCAATCCTTGACAGCAACGTACTGCTTCCACAGCGCAATATTGGATTATTATTTACTTTAATTAAGTCTCTTAACCCATTCAACACCAAGTAACTCACAAGTAACAAAATGAGACGGCTCATCACGATCTGCACTTTTTGCCAGTAATAATACTATTTTTAGACAAAAATTACCCATTTTGATAAATGAACTGGTCCAAATGTAATTTTCTTATTCATTTATTGGTCTAAGAATATCATGGACCAGTCCATGTCAGTTACTTGGTGTTGAAAGAGTTAAGAGGATTCAGTGCATAATATGTATTAAATTAATCTCATAGAAAACTACCAGTATTTGACAAGGGTAACTAGAAATGTTATCTCTTCTGCAATATATTTAAGATTGCAAACTTGGAATAAAGAAAATACATTTAACCCTTTCAACACCACAGACCTCTAAATTGGCTTACAAAAAAGTGTAGATCCAGATGAGCCGGCCCGTGACGAGCCGTCTCATTAGGATCTGCACTTTTTGCAAGTAGTATTACTAATTTTAGACAAAATTACCCATCTTGATAAATGAACTGGTCCGAATGTAATTTTCTTATTCATTTATTGGTCTAAGAATATCATGGACCAGTCCATGTCAGTTACTTGGTGTTGAATGGGTTAATGATATATCAATGTAAAACGTGACCGTTTGACCGTTTGCATAGAATGTACAGGTGTCACCAAACGTCTAACTCTGATGTTAAATTTTGCATTGAAAAATAATGTGTTCTATATGATTTTCTAACTGGCCCATGCGCCAAGTACTTCAGCATCTTAAACAGAAAGCAGAGTTTTCATTCAACCCCAAGTAACTGACATGGACTGGCCCACAATATCTTTAGACCAATACATTAATATGATAATTACATTTGGACCAGTTCATTTATCAAAATGGGTAATTTTGTCTAAAAATAGTATTATTACTGGCAAAAAGTGCAGATCCTAATGAGATGGCTCGTCATGAGCTGGGCTCATCGGGATCTACATTGCTTGTATGTCTATTTAGAGGTCTGTAATGATGAAAGGGTTAAAGTTGTTACAAAGTGACAATATACAAATGCATAATGTTTCAGGCGGACAAGCGGCTGTATCATCGGGATCTACACTTTTTGTAAGCCTATTTAGTGGTCTGTAGTGTTGAAATGGTTAATATGCATACTAAAAGAGTCATGTGAATATCGAAGAAATTCCTTCACAATTCTCCAATGGATGCCATCTGCATAGCAACCAAGTATTTGTACTGTCCAACTACACTGGACATACCCGACTGTGACATTCACTTTTAGGATATACAGTCAAACCTGTGTTAGTGATCATCTCCATTAAGCAGCCAACCTGTATTATGCAGCCAGATTCCTGATATGTTGTTTTGTGTCACATTGTCTGTCGAGATATTGACATCAGATGGACAAACCTCATTACAAACAAATATTCATTGGGGGTTGCTTTTTATGTGTGTTCCTTTAGATATATTAAACCAGAATTAGCCACAAAACCATTACAGAATCAATCTATTGTTCAAGTATGGGTTTGTATGTACAAATGACCTAACAGAAAACATATACAACCAGAATTAGCCACATAACTATTACAGAATCAATCTATTGTTTCAAATATGGGTTTGTATGTACAAATGACCTATCAGAAAACATGGAAACAGGAACAACAGTACAAACAGAACCTGTTATAGTGCCATCTATTATTTCCGTATATTCCTCTGAAAGCTTAGACAGGTATATAAACACTGCTAATCGACATGCAAGTTTTAACGATTGCGAAAAAAGTTTTAACAACCTATATTTCGTTGGCGCGGATGATAGCGTAATGTGGTCATTCGTGTGGGAGGAAACTTGAGTACCCGGAGAAAACCCACCAGTCCGATCTGGCGACCACCGTACCATCTCACATACTTCCCGGTCTGTGTATCTAACCCGGGATACATTGGTGAGAAGCGAGCGCGCTAACTACTGTGCTAATAGGACAGCCAAAAAGTTTTATTGGTACAGTAACTGCAAATCAGCTGGTCAGTTTCATCATCAAAATGTGGTGACTTAGCTGTTTCTCACAGAATACATATAGTTGTTACAGTCTCACCTGTGTTAGTGGTCACCTCTATTCAGCAGCCAGCCTGGACTAAGCAGCCAGTTTTCAGATTCCCAATATGTTTGTTTTTATTATACAATTATACATCTGACCTCTATTAAGCAGCCACCTGTGCCAAGCAGCCACTTTCTGTGATTCCCTTGGCTGACTGTTAAGACAAGTTTGACTGTATGCTCTCAAAATATTTTCGGGGAGCATAAACATTAATTATCTAATTGATGTGTACAAAATAGTTTTAGGGATAGAGTTTTACAAACAACAATGAAATAGTGGAATATTTAACGTGTATTTCATGATACATGTATTTAACAAATAAACGGGGAGGGCTGTAAATAATGTTGTTATAACTTGTAGCCCAACCCATTTGCTTTTTTCCCCTTGACAAAACAAATATATCGTATACTGCAATCATATAATTACATATTAATCTCTGATTTGTTCTTAGCATTGTATGTATATATGTAATGTATTGTATAAAAAAATGCAATAAAATATTATTAAAAAAACAAAAACAAAAAAATAAATAGAATTCACCACCAAATTAATATATTGATTACCCATATAACCAGGGTTCATTCTAGGTCAGAATTTTTGGGAGAAGTGAGAAAGCGCGTGATCGCTTCCTTAAATGGTGTTCTTTAATATACTTCTACAAAATAGGGTTAAAATGCACCGTACAACAATTAAATACAACATTTGAATAAAAGGAGTGCTTTATAATGGGCCAGTTTATCTTAATAGACAACTTTTTTTTTTAGGTTTTTAGGGAGAAGTGGGGCCCCCAGAGAGCGAAGTCAGGGTCGCTAGGGTGACAATTTCGCCCACATCGCCCTCTAAACTGATCCCTGTATAACAACCTATTTACTGGAGACAAATTTTAACATGTTTTCTTCCACTGTTAAACTTTATTTATTATTTAAGTTAATTTAACGTCGCTACCGGTTGCCCATTTCAGCAACAGACAGTTTATCTAACAACACCTTTCCTGGGCAGGCTCCAGCTGTTAACCAGTACTTGGTGCACCAACCTCCATAAGAGACTGCCAACTCTTTTTATATAAAGAGACACGGTCTGATTGGGGTTCGAACCGTTAGTGATGATAGGTTACACTTAACAGTGTCATACAAGTCAGCGACCGTAACAAGTTAACAACTCGACCACGGAGGAGGACAATTAGGGTTTTAAGGTCTTACCAACAACTTAGGTCATATGGCGACTATCCAAGTATTAATGATGGAGGGAGGAAGACCCCTTTTCAGTATTTGGGCACCCGTGTAGAACCACCAACCCCCAGCAAGCCAGTTGGATAGCTTCCTCACTTGAAAGAATTTGACACCCTCAGTGGGATTTGAACATACAGCGGAGAGGGGCATGTGATAAACATGGTATTGATATTGCACTTCACTAGGAACGCCCACATAGGTGTCCCTATTTAGTTTATACAAATTTATTTTAGCTCGATTGCGAAACAAGTTCATACAACTTATATTAATCACTCTCGAGACCTCATTCCTGATGGAATCCATCGCCATGAGGGAGAGAGAAGAGGCAATGTGGAATTTAAATGCCTTGTCTAAGGGCACAATCGAAACGGCTCCAGTGGAGCTTGAACCCTATTTGATATACAATATCTATATACACAATAACAAACAAGTACCAGAACGTTCATGAATTCATCCTCTCGTAAAATGACATTCAATAGCAGATTCACGAAATTACGACCCCGTGAATTCCACCAATTATACGGTAGAGTTTATTTAAACTTGACTAGTATTTCAAAAGGACATGTGACATTGTCCTCACTGGATTGTCTAAAGAGTTGCGTATGTTGCCAGGCAACGTTGCCCTTCCCGCCGGACAGTGATGCCGTCAATGTGAAGCCTGTCTGACCTTCAAGATTACCTACCGTCTGTAATGATGGGCCGCCTGAAACATTATGCAAAACAAAATTTATATATTACCATTTTGTAACAACTTTAACCCTTTCAACAATACAGATCTCTAAATAGACTTACAAAAAGTGTAGATCCAGATGAGCCGGCTAAATACTAATACACTTATTGGTACAAAGCACTACAGTGGAAGATGATATTTTCTTTCCAACTGTTTGTGTTCGGTATTACTCCTCCGGTTGGATGTACAGTCAAACCTGTGTTAGTGGTCACCTCTATTAAGCAACCACCCTGGTTTAAGCAGCCAGTTTCAAGATTCCCTATATGTTGTTTTACTATACATTTGACCTCTATTAAGCAGCCACCTGTGCTAAGCAGCCACTTTCTCTAACTCCCTCAAGACAGGTTTGACTGTACTTTTCTATTTTAGCTATTTAATCATAATAAAATCATTATAAAGTAGTATGTTCTGCTGTGGAAGTTGTGACAGCGCTGTGGAAGCGCTGTGGAAATGCGTTCGCTTCAGGTGCAAAATGTCCAGAGTACGAGCCCAGCTGCAGCCATTATGACTGTGCCCTTAAATTCCACAGTGCCTCTTCTCTCCCTCGTGGCGATGGATTCCATCAGGAATGACGTCTCGAAGTGATTAATATAAGTTATAAGAACTTGTTTCGCAATCGAGCTAAAATAAATTAAATAAAATAAAACTAATATGTTCTAATGAATTTATTTTGTCTTTCGTTTTTTAATTTTGACAGCAGAGAGAACTAACTTGAATATAATTTGATCATACACTGAAACTACCGCGTGTGTTTTACGTTTATTTATCGTCGCTACCGGTTGCCCATATGAGAGACGCCTCCTGAAGAGATTAGTTATTTTAGATTTTGGAGGATAGTGCATGATACAGACAGAGACCAATTCCAGAATCTGCTCTGGTTCTTTTACGTGCACGGTGTAAAGCACCGACACGAGACCTCGGTTTAACGTCCCATCTGAAAGACTGTTAATTTTATTAGGGTCAGACGGGGGATCGAACCTGCGATCCCTGGATTACCAGTCCAGCGTGTTACCACTGGGCTACAGATCATCTTTATTATTATATTTTAAACATGGTACCTTTAAGCATTGCGCAAGTCTCATCCGAACAGATTAGCCAGCTTATCTTGCCGTCCTCGTACGTGGCACAGTCTACCTTCACTTCCACACTCTCTATCTTCATATCACTACCTGGAGGGAATGAGAGACATCTATAATTTTCTATTACCTCCCTTAGTTTAAACAATATTTTATTTCAATGAATATACATAGTATAATTATCACAATAAGAAAATACATGTAGGATTGAGGAGAAAGCAACTTGCTTATATGGCTACCTCTTTCCTACCTCCCTTGGCAGATAAAGTCTGATTTATTCCAAAATGTGAATGTATGTATGTTCCATTAATGTCAAACCCCTTGCGGGGACCTAAACATGTTTTCCTGGGCAGACCTAGCTGACCTAAGTGGTTAACCAGTACTAAGCAATGTGTGTGAGGTGCCTTGCTCGAATGACACTACATACGTGGCCTGACCGAGTATCGAACCCAGAACCGTTCGATTTCAAATCCGACGCTCTACCACTGGACCGCGGACGCCACCATGAATAGGTCCTTTCAGTTAGAATCCTTTGTTTTTACTGTTGTGCCCTAACCAGATGTTGCGGTATGATAAATGTGATTTTATCAAAAACGTGTTAATTAAGTGATAACATTATTTTACAAATAAGTACCCATTGCATATACTGTAGGAGATCTGTCGAGATATAGTAATTTAATAATCATAAGAAGCGATAGTGAGATAACATTGCTAGCATGTTGTGCAAAGGAAACAACGATAAAAACAGAGGGAACCACTTAATAGGACCTATCTACTTTTAGGGAGTATTCAGGGGCAGTAACTGGCCGATGTCACTCATTAAATCTGTTATCTGATCACCTTTATACAGAATATTGCTACCTGGTGGGAATTACATTGGCTACTTGATTACCTTTCTACAGAATATTGCTACCTGGTGGGAATTACATTGGCTACCTGATTACCTTTATACAGAATATTGCTACCTGGTGGGAATTACATTGGCTACCTGATTACCTTTATACAGAATATTGCTACCTGGTGGGAATTACATTGGCTACCTGATTACCTTTATACAGAATATTGCTACCTGGTGGGAATTACATTGGCTACCTGATTACCTTTATACAGAATATTGCTACCTGGTGGGAATTACATTGGCTACCTGATTACCTTTATACAGAATATTGCTACCTGGTGGGAATTACATTGGCTACCTGATTACCTTTATACAGAATATTGCTACCTGGTGGGAATTACATTGGCTACCTGATTACCTTTATACAGAATATTGCTACCTGGTGGGAATTACATACATGTAGGCTACCTGATCACCTTTATACAGAATATTGCTACCTGGTGGGAATTACATACATGTAGGCTACCTGATCACCTTTATACAGAATATTGCTACCTGGTGGGAATTACATACATGTAGGCTACCTGATCACCTTTATACAGAATATTGCTACCTGGTGGGAATTACATACATGTAGGCTACCTGATCACCTTTATACAGAATATTGCTACCTGGTGGGAATTACATAGGCTACCTGATCACCTTTATACAGAATATTGCTACCTGGTGGGAATTACATACATGTAGGCTACCTGATCACCTTTATACAGAATATTGCTATCTGGTGGGAATTACATAGGCTACCTGCATAATCATAATATCAACTAAAAAATACAGAACCCAAAGAACATAATCTATCATTCCCGGCATAAATTCTTAAAGAGACACAATATTGGAATAAAGGATGTTTTTTGGTAAAATGTACCAAATATTTAAAGAATATAATTTCCAATGACCGTGTTTAAAAAATATGAAATATTCGCACAGCAATGGTAAACAATCAACTAAGCAGTGTAAATGCATCTTACTTATCAACAAAAGTATGTTAACGATGCTTAATATGCGGATGTGACGCAACAACGGATGTTGAAACAACTGCCGATAGAGCGCGATGAGTTTCTGAATGTACGCAGGGCGTGGCAAATCGATTCAAGACAGTCGTACTTTCATTTTATGTTGCAAAAAAACAGAGTTTAATTCTTCTATCAAAGCACATAATTATATGTGTTCTATAAAAAAAAAAATTATTATTATTTCTGCACCCATTATCGTCTACCTGTGGTTGGAAGCAAACAAATAACAATCAACATTCAGACATTATCCAACTGATCAAGAACTTAACTGTAAAATGAACTGGACTATTCCTGGTCTATGACTTACCTATAAAATGAACTGGACTATTCCTGGTCTATGACTTACCAGTAAAATGAACTGGACTATTCCTGGTCTATGACTTACCTATAAAATGAACTGGACTATTCCTGGTCTATGACTTACCTATAAAATGAACTGGATTATTCCTGGTCTATGACTTACCTATAAAATGAACTGGACTATTCCTGGTCTATGACTTACCTATAAAATGAACTGGACTATTCCTGGTCTATGACTTACCTATAAAATGAACTGGACTATTCCTGGTCTATGACTTACCTGTAAAATGAACTGGACTATTCCTGGTCTATGACTTACCAGTAAAATGAACTGGACTATTCCTGGTCTATGACTTACCAGTAAAATGAACTGGACTATTCCTGGTCTATGACTTACCAGTAAAATGAACTGGATATTCCTGGTCTTGACTTACCTATAAAATGAACTGGACTATTCCTGGTCTATGACTTACCTATAAATGAACTGGACTATTCCTGGTCTATGACTTACCTATAAAATGAACTGGACTATTCCTGGTCTATGACTTACCTATAAAATGAACTGGACTATTCCTGGTCTATGACTTACCTATAAAATGAACTGGACTATTCCTGGTCTATGACTTACCAATAATGAACTGGACTATTCCTGGTCTATGACTTACCTAAATGAACTGGACTATTCCTGGTCTATGACTTACCAGTAAAATGAACTGGACTATTCCTGGTCTATGACTTACCTATAAAATGAACTGGACTATTCCTGGTCTATGACTTACCTATAAAATGAACTGGACTATTCCTGGTCTATGACTTACCAATAAAATGAACTGGACTATTCCTGGTCTATGACTTACCTATAAAATGAACTGGACTATTCCTGGTCTATGACTTACCTATAAAATGAACTGGACTATTCCTGGTCTATGACTTACCAGTAAAATGAACTGGACTATTCCTGGTCTATGACTTACCTATAAAATGAACTGGACTATTCCTGGTCTATGACTTACCTATAAAATGAACTGGACTATTCCTGGTCTATGACTTACCTATAAAATGAACTGGACTATTCCTGGTCTATGACTTACCTATAAAATGAACTGGACTATTCCTGGTCTATGACTTACCAGTAAAATGAACGGACTATTCCTGGTCTATGACTTACCTATAAAATGAACTGGACTATTCCTGGTCTATGACTTACCTATAAAATGAACTGGACTATTCCTGGTCTATGACTTACCTATAAAATGAACTGGACTATTCCTGGTCTATGACTTACCTATAAAATGAACTGGACTATTCCTGGTCTATGACTTACCTATAAAATGAACTGGACTATTCCTGGTCTATGACTTACCAATAAAATGAACTGGACTATTCCTGGTCTATGACTTACCTATAAAATGAACTGGACTATTCCTGGTCTATGACTTACCTATAAAATGAACTGGACTATTCCTGGTCTATGACTTACCTATAAAATGAACTGGACTATTCCTGGTCTATGACTTACCAATAAAATGAACTGGACTATTCCTGGTCTATGACTTACCTATAAAATGAACTGGACTATTCCTGGTCTATGACTTACCAGTAAAATGAACTGGACTATTCCTGGTCTATGACTTACCTATAAAATGAACTGGACTATTCCTGGTCTATGACTTACCTATAAAATGAACTGGACTATTCCTGGTCTATGACTTACCTATAAAATGAACTGGACTATTCCTGGTCTATGACTTACCAGTAAAATGAACTGGACTATTCCTGGTCTATGACTTACCTATAAATGAACTGGACTATTCCTGGTCTATGACTTACCTATAAAATGAACTGGACTATTCCTGGTCTATGACTTACCTATAAAATGAACTGGACTATTCCTGGTCTATGACTTACCTATAAAATGAACTGGACTATTCCTGGTCTATGACTTACCTATAAAATGAACTGGACTATTCCTGGTCTATGACTTACCAGTAAAATGAACTGGACTATTCCTGGTCTATGACTTACCTATAAAATGAACTGGACTATTCCTGGTCTATGACTTACCTATAAAATGAACTGGACTATTCCTGGTCTATGACTTACCTATAAAATGAACTGGACTATTCCTGGTCTATGACTTACCTATAAAATGAACTGGACTATTCCTGGTCTATGACTTACCTATAAAATGAACTGGACTATTCCTGGTCTATGACTTACCATAAAATGAACTGGACTATTCCTGGTCTATGACTTACCTATAAATGAACTGGACTATTCCTGGTCTATGACTTACCATAAAATGAACTGGACTATTCCTGGTCTATGACTTACCAGTAAAATGAACTGGACTATTCCTGGTCTATGACTTACCTATAAAATGAACTGGACTATTCCTGGTCTATGACTTACCTATAAAATGAACTGGACTATTCCTGGTCTATGACTTACCTATAAAATGAACTGGACTATTCCTGGTCTATGACTTACCTATAAAATGAACTGGACTATTCCTGGTCTATGACTTACCTGTAAAATGAACTGGACTATTCCTGGTCTATGACTTACCAGTAAAATGAACTGGACTATTCCTGGTCTATGACTTACCAGTAAAATGAACTGGACTATTCCTGGTCTATGACTTACCAGTAAAATGAACTGGACTATTCCTGGTCTATGACTTACCTATAAAATGAACTGGACTATTCCTGGTCTATGACTTACCTATAAAATGAACTGGACTATTCCTGGTCTATGACTTACCTATAAAATGAACTGGACTATTCCTGGTCTATGACTTACCTATAAAATGAACTGGACTATTCCTGGTCTATGACTTACCTATAAAATGAACTGGACTATTCCTGGTCTATGACTTACCAGTAAAATGAACTGGACTATTCCTGGTCTATGACTTACCTATAAAATGAACTGAACTATTCCTGGTCTATGACTTACCTATAAAATGAACTGGACTATTCCTGGTCTATGACTTACCAATAAAATGAACTGGACTATTCCTGGTCTATGACTTACCTATAAAATGAACTGGACTATTCCTGGTCTATGACTTACCTATAAAATGAACTGGACTATTCCTGGTCTATGACTTACCTATAAAATGAACTGGACTATTCCTGGTCTATGACTTACCCATAAAATGAACTGGACTATTCCTGGTCTATGACTTACCTATAAAATGAACTGGACTCTTCCTGGTCTATGACTACCTATAAAATGAACTGGACTATTCCTGGTCTATGACTTACCAGTAAAATGAACTGGACTATTCCTGGTCTATGACTTACCAGTAAAATCAAACTTCCATGCCAGTTCCGCCTGGTCAGTGCCCTCGGTGCGAGCAAGGTATGCCATTTTCCAGTCATGTTCCACCTTTCTGAATAGATTCTCTGCCTTCTGTGCTAGAGAATCAAACCCAGTAGTCTTCTCTCTGTCGTCAGATACACGGACATACACATCTGCAGCACATGAATAGGTCACATGGAAACACCTGCTACATTTCTCTGATTCTGATAACTGAAAAAGAGTTTGTCAAATGTACATGTATTAGGCACAATAATGCTTCTTGCCAATACTGGCGCCTGCATATTTAAGATTGAATTGGCTTGCAACAAAATGTGGTTCGATCCCCCGTCTGACCCTAATAAATTAAGTCTTTCAGATAGGACATTAAACCGAGGTCTTGTGTCGGTGCTGTACACCGTGCACGTAAAAGTACCAGAGGAGACTCTGGAGTGGGTCTCTGTCTGTATCATTGCACTATCCTCCGATCATCTAAAATGACTAATCTCTTCAGGAGGCGTCGCTCATATGGGCAATCAGTGGCAACGATAAATAAACGTACAACATGCACACAACAATCATTGGATCTTAAACGCAAGATTGTTCTAAAGCATGATTAGCAAAGACTGAAAGAGCGGACGTCGTCATAGCGCAGTGGATGCACGTTCGCTTCTTCTTCTTTGTTTATACAGCACTCCTTCACTTATGAAGATTAGGTGCTGGAAGTGCTTCAGGTGCAAAAGGTCCGGAGTTCGAGCCCCGCTGGAGCCGTTACGAGTATGCCCTTAGGCAAGGCATTTAAATTCCACGTTGCCTCTTCTCTCTCCCTCATGGCGATGGATTCCATCAGGAATGAGGTCTCGAGAGTGATTAATATAAGTTGAAAGAACTTGTTTTGCAATCGAGCTAAAATCAATTTGTATAAACTAATTAGCAAAGACTAGTGAACTAGCAAAGACTATCCACCACCCACTGACAACTATGTTTGTTGACAAATCGATACAGCTCGAGCAAAACTTTATATAATAATGATTCACACAAAATTCCTTCACATTCGTGCAATTAATTTTAGAGTACATTTTTGAACTGCTGGCATTCATTTGACCTAATTTTAAGACAGAGTGACCCAATTTGAGAATCACCTAATGATCATTGCTATGAAGCTTCACGATGATTGGTTCGCAGTTTGAAGCAAGATGTTGACGTACAATGTCAGATACAGGGAGATCAGCTAAGCTCACACATGTAGGCTAGAAGCATGCTGAGAAATACACAGCAACCTTCAACGACTAAAAAGGTAATATTTATTACTCTATACCAAATTTTATGTTATTAAGAAAAAATGTATTAAGAAAAACAAATATTTGGCTAACATGTATTACCGTGAATACATATGGTTCTGCTGTTTTCGCTGGTTGGCTACCCAGTTCGCCTCGAGCCACTCTCCAAGCCATTGACCCTGTAGTACGACCTAAAACATATACAACAACCCTGTTGCACAACCTAGACCATATACAACCACCCTGTAGTACAACATAGAACATATACAACCACCCTGTAGTATGACCTAGCACATATACAACCACCCTGTAGTACAACCTAGAACATATACAACCACCCTGTAGTACAACATAGAACATATACAACCACCCTGTAGTATGACTTAGAACATATACAAACACCCTGTAGTACAACATAGAACATATACAACCACCCTGTAATATGACCTAGCACATATACAACCACCCTGTAGTACAACCTAGAACATATACAACCACCCTGTAGTACAACATAGAACATATACAACCACCCTGTAGTACAACATAGAACATATACAACCACCCTGTAGTATGACCTAGCACATATACAACCACCCTGTAGTACAACCTAGAACATATACAACCACCCTGTAGTACAACCTAGAACATATACAACCACCCTGTAGTACGACTTAGAACATATACAACCACCCTGTAGTACGACTTAGAACATATACAACCACCCTGTAGTACAACCTAGAACATATACAACCACCCTGTAGTACAACCTAGAACATATACAACCACCCTGTAGTACAACCTAGAACATATACAACCACCCTGTAGTACAACCTAGAACATATACAACCACCCTGTAGTACAACCTAGAACATATACAACCACCCTGTAGTACAACCTAGAACATATACAACCACCCTGTAGTACAACCTAGAACATATACAACCACCCTGTAGTACAACCTAGAACATATACAACCACCCTGTAGTACAACCTAGAACATATACAACCACCCGTAGTACACCTAAACAAACAACCACCTGTAGTACAACCTAGAACATATACAACCACCCTGTAGTACAACCTAGAACATATACAACCACCCTGTAGTACAACCTAGAACATATACAACCACCCTGTAGTACAACCTAGAACATATACAACCACCCTGTAGTACAACCTAGAACATATACAACCACCCTGCCAATGGCGCCAATTGCAACCAAAAACAAATATTGGTGCTAAATTTTGTGAATTGGCGAAAAAAAAATTAACATTTTTGTTGGCACATGTTTTGTCTAATACATGGCTTCTCAATATTTATTTGTGAACTACATGGCTCTTAGTTGGCTCCAAGTTTTTTTAATTGGCTCCCGTGTTTAGGCAGCTGCAGTGAGGTAGCTTGAGGTATAATTTCTCCCAAAATGTCCCCTACCATAAGCCCCGACATTACCTGAGAGATTTTGTCCATCTGTTGATTTTGGCGTCATAAATTCAACTAATTCTATAATCTTCCTATTTAATCGAATGCTGCGTTTGGTTTCTGGCATGGCACTCCATTTCTGCTTGTCCAGGTTATACAAAGCCTTCACTAACCAATCTTCTCGACATTCCTTACGTCTAGCGAGGATTTCGTTGAAATTTGACGTATACCTCCAGGTTACATCCTCTATATCGTCGACAGAAAAAGCAATAACATATGTCAATTTTTTGCCCCATCCCACTTCATACAATAATGGTTTATCACACGTGTTTTCACATGGATCGCAGTGGACCCAACGCTGCTGAGAGTTAGAATATACCTCCGTCCAGACGTGGTCTGTCCAGTCGAGAACGTACCGAGCCTCAAAGTTCATAGCTCGACAACACAGCGTGAAACAGTTCGCCCATTCACCGCACCGTCCCTCCCTAGTCTCCAACAGTTTCTCCGGGTGGTTGTATCTGACAAATTTAGTAAATGTTTGACACGAAGGACACTTGTAATTTTCTACTCTATTTCCTCCAGATAGAATTTCATCGGGCGTTGGTTCAATGTTACCATGGAATGCTGGTTTCCCGCCACACCCGTGGCAAGCAGGAGCATCCACCCATTTAAAGAACGAATTCTTGAACCAATTCAGCAAAGCCAGCACCAAACAGTCGTTTAGATCTAGACCTGGGCTAGAACTACTGGAATTGTCCTGTTGCGTTAACACTTCTAGCTGGTTCCTGGCTTCTTCTTGTAGTTGTGCAATAGGAATTACCTCCCTTGCTCGTTGCTGGTTCCTCCGATCTTCATAACGCTGGACATGTTGGATCTGGGACTCTAATTTTCTGTGGAAGTCTTGTTCTTTTTTCTGTAGCAATGAAAAACAAGAGAACTGTGAAGCATGACAATGCCCTTGCAATGAAAAATATATCAGAAACTATTTCCTTCACTGAAGTTGACTCAGATTTTTGGAAATGAAAAACTAATTATATGACAAATTATTAGTTTAAACATATTTTATTCGGATCAAATACATATATACATATATAAACACAATTTTTTATACATTCGAACCGATATGGGTCGAGAAACAAGCTTAAAGCTTATATGAATTCCTTTCCATGTTGGAGTACGTTTAAATGGTACAAAATGCTTGGCGAATAGTAATGGCGAGTTTATGTGTTCAGTATATATAAATTGTAGAGAAACTATTGAATACTTAACAGCAGTGGCAAATGTTTGGACTTGATTTTGCTAAACGTCCGCATATATTTACAGCATCGCGTTATTGTAAATTTAATGTACCGGTAGCAATAAGGAAACGTTATATCCAAATATGTAAACTATCAAAAAAGAATCTGGTATTGTCACACGACGGGCCGGGACCAAAACGGAGAGAACCCCACGTTCACCTAGGTATCAAAACGTTTTGTTGCTGCAATATAGCTCTGGACATTCAGGTAAAGTGTTGTGTTACAGTGACAAATTATTACAAACATTATAACAAAATTATGCCATGGAACGCGCTTATGTAAGCATGATACACTCTTCACAGCAAGTCCCTGTATACCTAAGAATTGACTAGTTGCTAGCTGTACATGGACAATCTTTAGATAATAAAAAGATCCAGTGTATACATTGTATACCGTAAAATAATAAAAGATTCAATTTATACATGGTCCACCTTATACAATAGAAGATCCAGTTTATACATGGTCCACATCATACAAGAGAAGATCCAGTTTATACATGGTCCACCTTATACAATAGAAGATCCAGTTTATACATGGTCCACCTTATACAATAGAAGATCCAGTTTATACATGGTCCACCTTATACAATAGAAGATCCAGTTTATACATGGTCCACATCATACAATAGAAATTATGTATGTACAATGATCTACTATATATATAATAAGTATATATAAAAGATATTTTTATACATGGGCCACCTGTATAATAAAATATCCAGTTACATGCTCTCATTTAGTTCACACACTAGAAGATCCAATCAAATAAAGCTATGCAATCAGTGTTATCAGATTACTTACAACAAACTCTGCTATGTCTACCAAATTGCTCTTGTTGGCCTGGTTGGATGGGGTTGGCACCTGACCACCCGTGGCACCATCTCTTGATGCTGCTCCCGTAGTTTCCAAACTCCTGGGTGTAGCCGGTACAGTGGTTTTCTGTACAACCCCCCTCTCATTTTCAAGCTGTGTCTTGATATGTGACAACACACTTAATGATGCAGATGGTGACAGACTCAAGAATTCTCCATCCTAAAATGAGAACAATAGCTAGATAATTTCCCAGTCTATTAATTTTGTTTATACATGAGTAACAGGACGTATCTAATTAGATATTGCAGTATGTTAAGATATTGCAATATGTTAAATATCTACACTTTTTAAGCAGGCCCTGTGAGGCTGACCTGAGTAAGTTGATATGTACAGTTAGCTACATACACATTTGAGGACAGCCACCCCCACCACCCTGAACCACAGGGATTCGGCACGTTTGGGGGTACTAGTATATATATTTAAGTACTTAAATATATATACTAGTACCCCCAAACGTGCCGACTTAAAAGTACTTAAATATATATACTAGTACCCCCAAACGTGCCGAATACCTGTGCTTTAAGTACTTAAATATATATACTACTTACTAGTACCCCCAAACGTGCCGAATCCCTGTGCCCTGAACGGTTAAAAATGTCTTTATCAAAACCACACTTGAGGGGTCCAAAATGTGCTTGTCAAAATAATAATTCCAAATAATTGGCACTTTTATATATGTTCCATTAAGCAGCAACAGTGCTTGGTGTTTATTTTCAAAGTATTTTGTTTCGGGTCAATATCTAGCACATTTTAGAAGATACTTTAGATAGAGCCCCTTAATGTCAAACCCCTTGTGGGGACCAAGACATGTTTTCTGGGCAGTCTTAGCCGACCTAAGCGGCTAACCAGTACTAAGCAATGTGTGGTGACTTGCTCAATGACACTACATACATGTCCTGACCGAGTATCAAACCCGGGACCCTTCGATTCCAAATCCGAACGACAACATGACATAGCATAAATCAGCCACCATAGTAAATGTAGCCAGGTATGTATGTCACACGGTCCGTGCAAGTGGGTTGACATTAATGGCACACACATATATATATATATATATATATATATATATATATATTAATATATATATGTATATACCGGTACATACAATACACACACACCTCAGTGAATCCCATTTCAAACAAACACTCCATTGCTCCACTGACAGGAAGTAGTTTGTTCTCCACAGTGGCGTTACCCAACCTAATTCGTCGGTATTTCTGGTCATTTGGATGCTGCAGTACATTGTTGGCAAACTTCAGCAGGATTTCAGATGCCGTCATAAAAGCGATTGAAGAATTTTCATTCACTAATTGTTTCACAGAGGAAAGAACAGGTGCCATCGTCGTTGATTGTTTACAAGGAAGTGACGTATAAAAAAAATGTTATCGTTCTTAGTTTAGATTAACCCCGTACCGGACCGTAGGGTGCTGGTCAAAACGTACCCAAGTCAAAACGTACCCGCATTTTAAGTCAAAACGTACCCATTCTTTGGTCAAAACGTACCCGCAGTTTAAGTCAAAACGTACCCGCATTTTAAGTCAAAACGTACCCAACGATAAGTCAAAACGTACCCATTCTTTGGTCAAAACGTACCCACTCAAGAAGTAAAACGTTGGCCATTTGGAATTTTAAAAAGAACTAACAAGTATATACAGAACAATTGTTTTATTTATTATAATTATGTGTTTTCATATTATTATATTACAAACTTCGAACACACGTATAGGTATAGTGTCTATATGGTCGGCGCATACACTGCTGATAGCTTCTTCAGAAGTCGGGACGTCGAGATCTGCCCTGCCGTATATTCGTCCCAGATCCCGAAGATCGTGGCCTGCATAGACCTGGTCGCCTTCCGCTGGCGCTTCTTCAGTTTCTTTTCTGATACTAATCGGACCTGCAGTGGTAGTAGATTGGCCTCTACGTGAAGGCTTTTCACCAGATGGTAGAATGGCGGAGGTGCCCCCACTACGATAATTAAGACGGCGATGCCACCGTACTATATCATGTAGGATGTTCTTCGTGCCTCAGTAATGCGGTCAGATATGCATCCTGTACCACAAGCCCAGAAACGATACAAGACCGCATTACTGAGGCACGAAGAACATCATACAGTCTCATGAAAGCAGGTTTCCATGGCACAACCGGACTCACCAATGCCTGTTTGAAACGCATGATTGATCTATACATTATACCCAGATTACTATACGGTCTTGAGTCCCTAATAGTAACTGAAAAACAGAAGACTCTACTTGAAACTGCATACAGAGACCTCCTGAAAAGAATACAAGCTCTTCCCCAAAGAACTGCAAACGAGGCACCTTATCTTCTATTCCACTCAACGACAGCAGAAGGCACACTTGATATCCGAACATTAACATTCTTTGGGAAAATCATCAACGATAGCTCATCAATTTTACACCAAATATGCATTCGTCAACTAGCCACTAAAGAATTATCATCCAACTCATGGTTCATCTCAATTGTAAAGCTGACATTCAAGTATGGTTTACCATCTCCCCATGATGTTATACAAAATCCGATGAAATACAATACATGGAAAAGACTGGTAAAGAAAACAGTACACATGTTCTGGAAAGAGGAACTTGAAACAGCTGCTAAAGAGAAACCCACACTCCAGCTAATTCACCAGGAAATACCATCATGGGAACATGTTGAAATGAACCCATATGCTGTTGACAGAGCAAGACTTCAAGCTAGAATCCTAACAGAAACATTCACACTGCAGAAACATAGAGCCAAATTCTACAAAGAAAGCCCAAACTGCCGCCTTTGCCTACTTGAGCCTGAAGATGCTGCACATATGCTACTCAGATGCCCAGCCCTACAACTAACAAGATGCTCGGCACTTCTACCAGTCTACCAGAGAATACAAGACATAGGGAACCAACCCCCCAGATCGGAAAATGAACTCTTAGAAATTCTACTAGGATTTTCAAGAGATGCTGGAATATATAAACTGGCCAGCAATGCTTGCTATGCAATTACGCATCTACGCCAATCACTCTATTCAAATCAAGTCTATTCTATCAAATTGCTAATGTGTGCATTGTCTACTTCATATGTATATATATATATATATTATTTTGTGTTTTCCTATACAAATGGTTACTGTTACAAGCTTACAAGTTTATAAGTTTTTATTGTCAGAATATACAACATATTCCTATGTGCTCTTATGAGAGGTGCCTATAAGAGGCAGATTATACAAAGTCAAGTCAAGTCAAGTCTACATCCACGCGAGGGGTTCGACATTACAGACGGATATGTAGTCCAGTGGTTAACACGTTGGACTGGTAATCCAGGGATCGTAGGTTCGATCCCCCGCCTGACACTAATACAAATTAACAATCTTTCAGATGGGACTTTAAACCGAGGTCTCGTGTCGGTGCTTTACACCGTGCACGTAAAATAATCAGAGGAGACTCTGGAATGGGTCTCTGTCTGTATCATTGCACTATCCTCCAAAAATATAAAATAACTAATATCTTCAGGAGGCGTCGCTCATGTAGGCAACCGGTAGCGACGATAAATAAACGTAATCACAAACACGTAGTATGTACAACCCCTCGGTACAAGCATAGGTAGCTGTGTGCAGTAGTCTGTACTACATCAATATCGAACACACAGGTCAGTGTGTACACTAGTCTGTACAGCACCTAGGTAGAACACAATCATAACATTATATCACTGTGTACAGTAATCTGTACTATCCATAGGTAGAACACAATCGTAAATCACTATGTACAGTGCAAAACCCAATCAAAGGTCAATGTGTACAGTAGTCTGTACTACTGCTAAGTAGAATACAATCATATATCAGTCGACTGTACTACAACTAGGTATCAGTTGAACACAATCATAGATCACTTAAGCACATCGACCAAAGGAATTACCATGCCTAAAGCCATCCACACAAGGAGTTTCCAGAACAAAGGAGTTGCAAGACATAAGGCCATCTACTAAGGGAATTACCAGACCAAATGCCATATAACAAAGGAACTGCCAGCGCCAGATATAAGGTCATCTACCAAAGGGGTTGTTTGACCTAAGTTCATCTGCCAAATGATTTGCAAGACGTAAGGTGTACGGAGTTGTCAGACGTAGGACCATCTACCAAAGTGACTACAAAACCTAATAGCATCTACCAAAGGATTTACCTGGCATAAGGCCATCTACCAAAGTGCTTGCCCGACCTAAGGTCATCTACTAAACGATTTACCAGGCATAATGCCATCTACCAAAGTGCGTGCCCGACCTAAAGTCATCTACCAAAGGATTTGCAAGACCAAAGGGCATCTATCTACCAATATGTTGATATACATAAGTTCATTTGCAAGACGTAAGCTCATCTATCAACGGAGTTGTCAGACCTAGAATCATCTACAAAAGGGACTACCAGGTCTAACATTATCTACTAAAGAATTCGCCTAACATAAGGCAATCTACCAAAGGGCTTGCCAGACCCTACCAAAGGGCTTGCCAGACCTAAGGTTATCTACCAAAGGAGTTGCCAGACCTAAGGTTATCTACCAAAGGAGTTGCCAGACCTAAGGTTATCTACCAAAGGAGTTGCCAGACCTAAGGTTATCTACCAAAGGAGTTGCCAGACCTAAGGTTATCTACCAACGGAGTTGCCAGACCAAAGGTCATCCACTAAATGAGTTGCCAGATCGTAGGTAATCTACCAAAGGGACTACCAGACATAATATTATCTACCAAAGGAATGGCGAAACATAAGGCCGTCAAAACGTAGGGTCATCTACCAACGGAGTTGTCAGACCTAAGGTCATCTAACGAAGGAGCTGCCAGTGCCAAGACATATGGTCATCTACCAAAGGGATTACCATACCTAGAGGCATACACTAAATGATTTGCCAGATCTAAGGACATCTACCAAAGGATTTACCAGGCCGCCTAAGGTCATCTACCAAAGTAGTTGTCAGACCTAAGATCATCTACCAAATGATTTACCATACCTAATGTCATCTACCAAAGGAGTTGCCATACATACGGGCATCTACTGATGTAGATGCTAGACCTAAGATCATCAACCAAAGGATTTACTAGACCTAATGTCATCTACAAAAGGAGTTGTCAGACTTAAGGTCATCTACAAACGGATTCAAAAGACCTATGGTCATCTACCAAATGAGTTGACATACCAAACGTCATCTACCAATGGATTTGTCAGACCTAGTGTCATCTACCAAAGGATTTACCAGACCTAAGGTCATTTACTAAAGTAATTGCAAGACCTAAGATGATCATCCAACGGATTTACCAGACCTAACGTCATCTACCAAGGAAGTTGCCAAATATAAATTCATCTACTAGAGGGATTACCAGACATACTGTCATCTACCAAAGGAGTTGACATCTACAAAAGGAGTTGTAATATATAAGGTCATCTACCAAAGGCCTTACCATACCTAAGGACATCTACAAAAGAAGCTGACAGGCCTAATGCCAACCATCAAAGCAGTCGACATAGAAGAAGAATGCTTTATTAAGACTTAAACAATACAAAAGGTCATCAACCAAAGGAGTTGCCAGACCAAAGGTCATCCACTAAATGAGTTGCCAGATCGTAGGTCATCTACCAAAGGGATGACCATACCTAGAGGCATACACTAAATGATTTGCCAGATCTAAGGACATCTACCAAAGGATTTACCAGGCCGCCTAAGGTCATCTACCAAAGTAGTTGCCAGACCTAAGATCATCTACCAAATGATTTACCATACCTAATGTCATCTACCAAAGGAGTTGCCATACATACGGTCATCTACTAATGTAGATGCTAGACCTAAGATCATCAACCAAAGGATTTACTAGACCTAATGTCATCTACAAAAGGAGTTGTAATATATAAGGTCATCTACCAAAGGCCTTACCATACCTAAGGACATCTACAAAAGAAGCTGACAGGCCTAATGCCATCCATCAAAGCAGTCGACATAGAAGAAGAATGCTTTATTAAGACTTAAACAATACAAAAGGTCATATACCAAAGGAGTTGCCAGACCAAAGGTCATCCACTAAATGAGTTGCCAGATCGTAGGTAATCTACCAAAGGGACTACCAGACATAATATTATCTACCAAAGGAATGGCGAAACATAAGGCCGTCAAAACGTAGGGTCATCTACCAACGGAGTTGTCAGACCTAAGGTCATCTAACGAAGGAGCTGCCAGTGCCAAGACATATGGTCATCTACCAAAGGGATGACCATACCTAGAGGCATACACTAAATGATTTGCCAGATCTAAGGACATCTACCAAAGGATTTACCAGGCCGCTTAAGGTCATCTACCAAAGTAGTTGCCAGACCTAAGATCATCTACCAAATGATTTACCATACCTAATGTCATCTACCAAAGGAGTTGCCATACATACGGTCATCTACTAATGTAGATGCTAGACCTAATATCATCAACCAAAGGATTTACTAGACCTAATGTCATCTACAAAAGGAGTTGTCAGACTTAAGGTCATCTACAAACGGATTCAAAAGACCTATGGTCATCTACCAAATGAGTTGACATACCAAACGTCATCTACCAATGGATTTGTCAGACCTAGTGTCATCTACCAAAGGATTTACCAGACCTAAGGTCATTTACTAAAGTAATTGCAAGACCTAAGATGATCATCCAACGGATTTACCAAACCTAACGTCATCTACCAAGGAAGTTGCCAAATATAAATTCATCTACTAGAGGGATTACCAGACATACTGTCATCTACCAAAGGAGTTGACATCTACAAAAGGAGTTGTAATATATAAGGTCATCTACCAAAGGCCTTACCATACCTAAGGACATCTACAAAAGAAGCTGACAGGCCTAATGCCATCCATCAAAGCAGTCGACATAGAAGAAGAATGCTTTATTAAGACTTAAACAATACAAAAGATCATCTACCAAAGGAGTTGCCAGACCAAAGGTCATCCACTAAATGAGTTGCCAGATCGTAGGTAATCTACCAAAGGGAATACCAGACATAATATTATCTACCAAAGGAATGGCGAAACATAAGGCCGTCAAAACGTAGGGTCATCTACCAACGGAGTTGTTAGACCTAAGGTCATCTAACGAAGGAGCTGCCAGTGCCAAGACATATGGTCATCTACCAAAGGGATGACCATACCTAGTGGCATACACTAAATGATTTGCCAGATCTAAGGACATCTACCAAAGGATTTACCAGGCCGCCTAAGGTCATCTACCAAAGTAGTTGCCAGACCTAAGATCATCTACCAAATGATTTACCATACCTAATGTCATCTACCAAAGGAGTTGCCATACATACGGTCATCTACTAATGTAGATGCTAGACCTAAGATCATCAACCAAAGGATTTACTAGACCTAATGTCATCTACAAAAGGAGTTGTCATACTTAAGGTCATCTACAAAAGGATTCAAAAGACCTATGGTCATCTACCAAATGAGTTGACATACCAAACGTCATCTACCAATGGATTTGTCAGACCTAGTGTCATCTACCAACGGATTTACCAGACCTAAGGTAATTTACTAACGTAATTGCAAGACCTAAGATGATCATCCAACGGATTTACGAGACCTAACGTCATCTACCAAGGAAGTCGCCAAATATAAATTCATCTACTAAAGGGATTACCAGACATACTGTCATCTACCAAAGGAGTTGACATCTACAAAAGGAGTTGTAATATATAAGGTCATCTACCAAAGGCCTTACCATACCTAAGGACATCTACAAAAGAAGCTGACATGCCTAATGCCATCCATCAAAGGAGTCGACATAGAAGAAGAAGAATAATGCTTTATTAAGACTTAAACAATACAAAAGGTCATCTACCAAATGAGTTGCCAGACCTAGGATCATCTACCGAAGGATTACCAGACCTAATGTCATCTACCAAGGAGTTGTCAGATCAAGTGGCATCTTTTTCTCTACCAAAGGAGTTGCCAGACACACGGTCATCTACTAAAGGGTTACCAGACCTAATGGCGTCTACCACACGATTATCAGACCTAAGACCATCTACCACAGGAGTTGCCAAACATAGGGTCATCTACTGGGGGGGGGGGGGTTTAACTATTGACTCATTAATACAATAATTTCTGAAATTCTTTAGCATATACCTAGACTATATTTCACGTATATATAGTATTATCTTGCCTATTGTATATCAACCAATTGATAGGGAGAAGAACTATATAAGTTTTCTTTCATTCTAATCCCTTTCAGTCTACTGCTGTTAAATTATATGTAAAGTGTTCAATTCTTGATTACATGTACAAATACTGAAATAAATAAAGAGTTCTTTCATTCTAATCCCTTAACGTCTACTGCTGTTAAATTATATGTAAAGCGTTCGTTTCTTCATTACATGCACACATACTGAAATACATGATGTTTAAACTAAACGAGTCTTACCGAAGCTAGTGTGGCAAAGCTAAATAAGCACTTAAAACCAACAATAATGTTTAAACGAAGAAGATGGATGCTGCCCTTAATGTCAGTTAGGGTTGATAATGTAGCTACCTAATCAATATTGAAGCAATTAAATTAGATACTCTGTTTGGCAAAGTGGGTGCTGCTCTTGCTGAACTTACTCACTGTTATACTCTTTAAATATAAATTGGAGGCTGACTCTGTTCAAGCAATTCAAATGCGATAGGTTTTCCGAGGAACATTCCATTCGTGTGCTTAATATTGACATACATATATAATTATATATCGTGGAAGTCGTGATAGCGCAGTGGATGCGCGTTCGCTTCAGGTGCGAAAGGTCTGGAGTTCGAGCCCCGCTGGAGCCGTTACGATTATGCCCTTAGACAAGGCTTTAAATTCCACATTGCCTCTTCTCTCTCCCTCATGGCGATGGATTTCATCAGGTCATGAGAGTGATAAATATAAGTTGTAATAACTTGTTTCACAATCGAGCTAAAATAAATTTGTATAACATTTTTTTATATATACATTTTATTCTCATATAAATTATGGACATATTTGGTGATTTTGAAGGACTGAAACTTTGAGAGAGAAAACATAATATGGAAGATTTTACCATAACTTCTGCACCAGTAGATAGATAGAGATCTATTTCGACAAGGAATGCACACATGGACATCTAAAACATGTACAGTATCTTGTGCAAAAGATAGAAAAAACAAACAATATATTTGCACGAATAAATTATTGTCATATATAAATAGAAATGTATTATATAAATACATTTATCTATTTATATATATGACCCATTGTTAACCATGCAATATTAGGATTATTATGTATAATCGTCTGCTATTATTTTCGCGCATAAAAGATCAGTTCTCTGTTTGCGCGGGAAATGAATTATATTTTGACAGCCGAGTGCAGCTGGTCAGTTATGTAAGATAATCGCCGCCACTCTTGATGACATATTAACACGTAATAATAGTGTATAACATCACAGATGTTTAGCGCCGTAATGTCTGTTATAGTTGCTAATTCTGCTATTTAAGAAATGAAAAATTATTAAGAAATTAGTGCATTCTTATCCAGTTATGGAGGCGTTGAGGAAATGATGTTGCTCACTATTAGAATATAAACTGTTTCTATGATAGTTAGACTGGTAATCCAGGGATCGCAGGTTCGATCCCCCGTCTGACCCTAATAAAATTAACAGTCTTTCAGATGGGACGTTAAACCGAGGTCTCGTGTCGGTGCTTTACACCGTGCACGTAAAAGAACCAGAGGAGACTCTGGAATGGGTCTCTCTCTGTATCATTGCACTATCCTCCAAAATCTAAAATGACTAATATCTTCAGGAGGCGTCGCTCATATGGGCAACCGGTAGCGACGATAAATAAACGTAAAAAACAAGTTAGAAAAATTAATATTTAAAGAAGTATTAACTCTTAAATATTAAAGTCGTATTAAATACGTGAACGGAAGATAATTAGGCCTTTTAGGAAACGATTGTTTTGGCTAATATATCTATTGGAATAGTTTGATAAAGTGAAGGAAATTAGTATAGTAGTAGGACTGTTATGAACACATTGAAATAGTGAGGCGAATAATAAGATACGAGAAATCATGAATAAATGATACATGTTATAGATATGAAATAAAGCGAGATTGTTGTGGATGATATTATACAAAGGAAAATGAAAGACTGTGTTGAGTTATAGTATTTGAAGGACCGTAGAGAAACCCCCTAGACAACTCCAGCGAGTCTACGATAGGATAGACCCTGGTTAGAGCATTGATATCGGAATATAGACATAAGAAGAAAGAGAGGCTCGTGACAATATAAAGACAAATGAGAATAAATAATTATACAATGGCATGCACACTAACATCGAGGATAACACAAAAAGAGAGAACTCTTATTTCCATTGCGGTGTTTGTGGTGTTTTACGTTTATTTATCGTCGCTACTGGTTGCCCATATGAGTGACGCCTCCTGACGAGATTAGTCATTGCGGTCCTCTGTGCTAGTGGCAGGACACAGGGTGGCATATAAATTATTTCAAGTATCCAATGTTTCTGGACGGATTATTTAAATAAGATATTGGCATAGGTTGATTTGTTTTGTGCCGAAATTACATGTAAATTACGCATAATTTGGATGGCAAAAAATTACCATACATAATCTTAAACCAATTATAATATATATATATATATTGATCGAACGCATAACTGTGTAAAGCAGGCCCGTAGCCACACCGAGGCAGCTTCCTCGGTATAAATGTGCAAAGCAAAAAAAATAATTAAAAATTAAATAAAAATATACCCCGTTGCTATATAACATGTTGACTGCTATAGAGCTGAATGGTCAGTCAATTTTAAAGGGGAACATTGCCTCTGACCCCATAGATTGTCTAGGTTGAAATTTGCCTCTGGCTACGGTACTGTAGAGATATTGACATAATGTGTGTATTACTTATGATTGATATGTATTATATAAAATAAGCTATTGTTCTAGCGTGTCATTAATTATATATATCTATCTATCTTCCACACAGCCAAACACCAATAATGAGATCGTAGACTTTCCTCGTCAACCAACAAGAACAATTAGTTGAAGTAAACGTTCACAACAACAGCTAGATATACAAAAGATAACACTGATTTAACAACTTATGGTATGGTGAAAGATGTGCTCCACCCGGCTAACAGCCTGGTTGAACTGGCATAGCTCTACAAGAACTGGTTCATGTGGAAGGACTACTGTGTCTGTGCTGGTCTACTTGGTACTTTAATATTTATATAATGTGATAAACGGATGACAACATGGTTATGAATGCTCTTATAAATAAAACATTACTAGCTGCTTATCAACCCACCGAAGATCAAGATGTCTCTAATCCAGGTAGTCGACCATGTGCTGGCAGACAGACAGGTGGGCAGGCAGACAGACAGGCAGGCAATTACAGTCTCACCATTGTACAGTAAATTGTTCTGTGTATCGGCTGCCGGATCCCCCGGACCCCCCCCCCCCCAATGACCACCAGATATAATAGCAGGGACCATATCGGACGTTTCGCCAATTAATAGTATTCCAGAAGGATTTGACCTAGTTTAACGTTTGACCTCCATAATATGAAGTTTGAATAAGAGTAATTTCATGGCTGACCTTATCGAACGCTTTACTATAACCTAAGTATATATTTTAGCATTGATATACAATGTACTCCACTACTACGAGCATCAGCTGTTGTCATTTTAGATTGTTGGAGGATAGTGCAATGATACAGACAGATACCCATTCCAGCGTATCCTCTGGTTCTTTTACGTGCATGGTGTACAACACCGACACGAGACCTCGGTTTAAAGTCCCACCTGAAAGACTGTTAATTAGGGTCAGACGGGGATCGAATCTGCGATCCCTGGATTACCAGTCCAGCGTGTTACCACTGGACTACAGACCCGTCTGTTCAGATGTTGGAGTATATATATATATATATCTAAAACCGGGCAGCCTGTGTAAAAGGCTTAAAAGGCTTGGAAATACTAGAAACAATCATATATGCAATTGCAAGCGATTTGCATAGGATATCAGTACGGTAGCCAGAAGCAAATTTCAACCGAGGAAATATTGGGGGTCCGGGGGCATGTTCCCCTTAAACTGGTTGGGATATAGAAGCGTTTTCTGATTTAATGAGCTTAGACGCATACTTATGTATTGACCTTTCAACTCTCTAGCGGTCAACATTTTCAACAGCAAAGGGATATTTTTTGCACTTTATTTATTTAATTTTTCAATTCTTTTTTTTTGGCTTTGGAACTTTTAACCGAGGCAGCATCCTCGGTGTGCCTCAGTGTGGCTACGGGCCTGGATACATGTAAGATATATGTACGAGATTGTAGTTTGCAGGGTCGGTCTTTGGTATTTTCTTGTATGGCTACATTGGTCATTATTTAAATTTAAGATATCTTCCAAATAATCTCTGATAGGCCTGCTACTGCGACATAGATGTTTAAAGCGACACTACATCGGTGAAAACGCAAATATCTGCAGAATGTAATTTGTTATTATATGGTATAAAAAAAATTCAAATATTTGCCTCAAAAACTGAGTATTTCAACAAATAACCGAACGTCGTGTACGCGGTTTGTTGACATAATAAAATAATGTAAATAGGGTCGACATGCATGCGTAATATAATGCGTGTATCCTGAATAACACAATTTATCGTACATATTTACCGTCATATCTCACATGTGTGCCTATGCATGTTTTTGTAGACTAATCTTAGGTAAATTTTCTCCAAAGTATTGACTCCAATGATAAACAAACGTCAATTCAGGAGTGCGGATGACCGTTATATGAAATGCTACTTTCACTTTTGAAAGTTTGTTGATCACAAACACACTGTTTATTGATTCAAATGTAGTGTTCGGGTGTAATCAGAATAATGTGTAGTGAAAAAAATGTATTTGCTTTTTGCAATGTAATGTCGCTTTAAGATCTACGTTATTCTGTGTATCACTCTGGTTTACTGAATGTTATGTAGGCCATAACACGTTCGCTAAGGGAGTACATGTATTTTCAAGACATCTTTAAGTTAGGGGAATGTGTTGTTAGAATATTACAGCTTGGGTTGTATGAAAAACAGATTATAGTTTCTTGTGTAATACATTCTTAAAATATATTCCCGATATCAGTTACGGATCCATTTGCGTACATGGGAGATTGCATTGTTCACGAATCTCTAAAACCCAATCTGTTGTTTAGTAAATGGATATCTCATGGTGGTTTTTTTGTGTAGGGGCCTATATGCTGTTGTATTACTATTAATGAGAGACATTACTGGTTTTTCTATTACCTCCCTTGATGGATAAAGTCAGATTTATCCCTAAATGTATATTGGTCCTTTTAGTTGGAATCCTTTGTTTTACTGTTGTCGTCTAAACAGATGTTGCGTTAGGATAAATGTAATTTTATCAAAATCGTGTTAATTATTTGAAGCAATTTTTACAGTAAAGTATCCATTGGACATGCTAAAGGAGATCTGTCGAGATTTAATAATTTCATAATTATAAGACGCGAATATGGATATGAATGGAAAACATGTGGTGCAATGGAAACAGCGATAAAAACAGAGGAAACAAATTAAGAGGACCAATATACTATTAGGAGTATTCAGGGGCAGTAACTGACTAATGTGTCTCATTATTAGCCTGGGAACAGACGTATTATCGATATATTTTGCCTGGTCAGTCAAATAAATATATTTTAACACCGAGACTATTAATTGTATTGGGCCGTATTGAGTTTCTGAACATATCAATGTCATTTGGCTAGAAACTAAACAGTGAAGGATAGGATTTGGAGGATAGTGCATTGCTACATACAGATACCCATTCCAAAGTCTCATCTGGTTCTTTTACGTGCACGATGTAAAGCACCGACACGAAACCTCGGTTTAAAGTACCATCTGAAAGACTGTTAATTTTATTAAGGTCAGGCGGGGGTCGAACTTGCGATCCCTGGATTACCAGTCCAGCGTGTTACCACTGGACTACAGATCCGTCTGGGCTTCATAACAGCATACATTTCCCAATTATATATATATATATTAAAGCAATATTCATGAACAGATTATATATATATAACCATGTCTCTTCATATGAATAATATGATGTTGGTGCACAAAGTACTGGTTAACCGCTGTACCTTGCCCACTGCCCAGGAAAGGTGCTGCTAGGTAAACTGCCCGTCGCTCAAATGAGCAACTCGTAGCGACGTTAACTACAACAATAACACAGATTGTATAGGCCTACAGCGTTATACTTCCATCTGGCTCTATTGGGACGTAGTGAGCCTGCCTAGCATAGCCTACTGCTACGTGTGTTTTCACGTTTATTTATCGTCACTACCGGTTGCCCATATGAGCGACGCCTCCTGAAGATTAGTCATTTTAGATGTTGGAGGATACTGCATGATACAGACTGAGACCCGTTCCAGAATCTCCTCTGGTTCTTAGCACCAAACACGAGACCTCGGTTTAACGTCCCATCTGAAAGACTGTTAATTTTATTAGGGTCAGACATGGGGTCGAACCTGCGATCCCAGGATTACCAGTCCAGCGTGTTACAACTGGACTACAGATCCGTCTGTAAGCGACGTTAAATACCACAAAAACACACATTGTATACAGCGTTATACTTCCATCTGTCTCTATTGGGACGAAGCAAGCTTGCCCACCATGCTGCTACGCTCTCGTAACGATATGTGTATCTGTATATATGACGTCACAGGTGACTAACTTTGAAAAGCAGTCACGGTGTGTGAAAACGTACAGGAAGTTTTGTCACACTGTGGCCATTTAAATTGACAAATACAGCGGAAATTGGTAAGAATTATATTTGTTTTCGTCAAACATTTGTCATAATTATTAAACCTGGTTTATTTGCACATAGGCCTACTGTCACCGCCTTGCAAACTTCCTCAACTTCTGAATTAAAATTTTAAGTTTGACAGTAGACAGACAAGCCTTGCAAGGTGGTTTAATTAGTTTAATTGCATGTAAGAAGTGAAGTCGTAATGTCAATGAATGAATGTTGCAAACGTACATAATGATGTAACCACCTTCCGTATGTGGGGGTGACGAAGGTCGGGGGGTGGGTGTACAATTGTATTATTGTTTTGAGGCGACATTGAAGAGTTTCGATGTATTGACAGTGTTTTGAGCTAAATGTGTATCAATTATTTTGTGCACATATTTATATCCATGCCATGATATACATTGTATATGAGGTTGATTATAATGCCGAAGGACTCTATTCTTACGTTGCTTTGGCGATTAACTGCTACTAGCCTATTTGTTGTATGTAACCATGTAACATTTTCCCAGGCCACCATCAATTCACCATAATCGCTTGTATACTGTATGTGACACATGTGTGCGAGTTTCGTGTTATAGTCGTGAACGGATTGGTCATGTTAGGTTTTTTAGAGAATGGTACAGGGCCCCGTTTCGGGCACTAGCAGTATTTCGGCATGGGTAGAACATCAACCCAGCTAGCTCAGTTGGCATGTATGTTCCTTTAATGTCAAACCCCTTGCGGGGACTTAGACATGTTTTTCTGGGCAGGCTTAGCCGACCTAAGCAGTTAACCAGTACTAAGCAATGTGTGTAAAGTGTATTTGCTCAAGGACACTACACATACGTCCCCTGAACAATTATCGAGCCACGGACCCTTCGATTCCTAATCATCGGTGTTCTACCACTGAACCACGGATGCTAGTTTTCAGAGTATGGTATAGAGGCCCGTTTCAGTTGCTCCTGTACTGTTGCAGTAGAACATCAGCCTGGTTAGCTTTGTTGGCTGCAGGACTAGAGTTCAGATGTGTCAGCGGATCGAGCCCCACATCGGATCACTAGTCTTTCCACTCTTTATTTACTTGATCACTAGTCTTTTCACTCTTTATTTACTTGATCACTTCGCTTCTCAGGGATCATTCTAGAGGGCGGTGTGGGCGAAATCGCCCTAGGGACCCTGACTTCGCCCTCTGGGGGCCCCACTTTTCCCTAATAAAAATTGTCGAGTAAGATACACTGGCCCATTATAAAGCACTCCTTCTATTCAAATGTTGTATTTAATGGTTGTACTGTGCATTTTAACCCTATTTTGCAGAAGTATATTAAAGAACACCATTTAAGGAAGCTATCGCGCGCTTTCTCACCTCTCCCAAAAATTCTGACCTAGAATGAACCCTGCACTTCTGTGTTTTACCGAGCATGCACGTGTATAGATCCTATAGCTACATATGTAGAAAAAATGTAGATGATACCTCGGTTTAAAGTTTCTCCCGAAAGACTATGATATTATGTTAGTTTTGTATAGCTGTGGAACGAACCTACTATCCCTGGATTACCAGTCCAGCATGTTAGCCGATGTGAGATGGTACGGTGGTCGCCAGATCGGACAGGTGTGTTTTCTCCGGGTACTCTGGTTTCCTCCCACACGAATGACCACATTTACGCTTTCATCCTAGCCAACGAGAGTGACTAATATAAGTTGTTAAAATTTGCTTCGCAGTCGTTGTAAAATAAATAAAGATACGTAATATGTCTTTCCGACGTCTAGAAAGGACGTCAAAAGAACGTTGTATCAACGTATTTTGTTTGATTGGCACATATTATATGTATTATTTGTGCGGTATCAATCAGCAGAAGCATTCGAGTGTTTCTGGCGATTGCAATTAGATTAGGTGGGTTTTCCCCGGGTACTCCCAGTTTCCTTTCACACGAATGACCACATATACGCTTTCATCCGCGCCAACGAGAGTGACTAATATTATAAGCTGTTAAAATTTGCTTCGCAATAAATAAAGTTTAAGAGGTAGCCACTGACACACACTGATTGATACATGCTTATTAGCATCTAGACATCTTGTGTGTGGGTTAATGCATTCATACATGACACCCAGTTATTTGTTTATACTATTTCCATTATGTCAACCCACCTAGACATATTTTGATGGTCTGGGGCTGGTTTAGCCGACCTAAGTGGCAGAGCAAGTACTAAGCAATGTGTTTGATGTCCTTGCTAAAGTACATACATGTATGTACACTGCATTATGTCCCCTTACTCCCCTCATACATGTATGTACACTACATTATGTCCCCTTACTCCCCTCATACATGTATGTACACTACATTATGTCCCCCTTACTCCCTCATACATGTATGTACACTACATTATGTCCCCTTACTCCCTCATACATGTATGTACACTACATTATGTCCCCTTACTCCCCTCATACATGTATGTACACTACATTTTCCCCCTCATACATGTATGTACACTGCATTATGTCCCCTCATACATGTATGTACACTACATTATGTCCCCTTACTCCCCTCATACATGTATGTACACTGCATTATGTCCCCTTACTCCCCTCATACATGTATGTACACTACATTATGTCCCCTTACTCCCCACATACATGTATGTACACTACATTATGTCCCCTTACTCCCCTCATACATGTATGTACACTACATTATGTCCCCTTACTCCCCTCATACATGTATGTACACTACATTATGTCCCCTTACTCCCCTCATACATGTATGTACACTACATTATGTCCCCTTACTCCCATACATGTATGTACACTACATTATGTCCCCTTACTCCCTCATACATGTATGTACACTACATTATGTCCCCTTACTCCCCTCATACATGTATGTACACTACATTATGTCCCCTCATACATGTATGTACACTACATTATGTCCCCTTACTCCCCACATACATGTATGTACACTACATTATGTCCCCTTACTCCCCTCATACATGTATGTACACTACATTATGTCCCCTTACTCCCCTCATACATGTATGTACACTACATTATGTCCCCTTACTCTCCTATAAACGGGGGAACCCCTCAACTTGAAATCCGAAGCTCTACCACTGGACCACAGATGACACAATATCAGTGATTGGACCACGGATCAGTGATATAATATAGTTAGATATGATATGACCAGGTCAGATGGAGAGCTGTAGTGAAGGCCCTATGCCCCAACAGGGGTGCAGAGGATTAAGATAAGAAGAAGATATGATATGACATAATCAAGGATCTTGAATATCACCTTAACTACAGTTGTCGAGGCCTTTCCAAGAAATAATTCAGAGCGCTTGATTCTGCTTCGTGAACACCAATTTCTATTGACCGAGAATTTAAAAGTAACATGTTTAATATGTTAGCGCGCTCGCTTCTCACCAATGCAACCCTAAAATATAGTACATGTATATATAATGCTTATTTCACTATACATTATTAGTTGAACTTAGTATCAGCAGTTTTAATACAGACTTAATGAATTCTTAATTTTTGACTCAAGCGCTGTATTTTAGACAATTTGAAATTCAGGTTAGGGTTCATTCTAGAGTGGGGAAAAAGGGTATGGTGGATCATAAAAGGGCAGGGT
Organism: Archivesica marissinica; assembly: GCA_014843695.1. Lineage (NCBI taxonomy): Eukaryota > Metazoa > Mollusca > Bivalvia > Venerida > Vesicomyidae > Archivesica > Archivesica marissinica. The sequence goes on from CM026393.1 coordinate 6,275,610, forward strand.
GGGTCAGAAAGGGGCTGGGTTGGTCAGAAAGGGGCAAGGTGGGTCAGAAAGGGGCAGGTGGGTCAGAAAGGAGCAGGTGGGTCAGAAAGGGGCAGGTGGGTCAGAAAGGGGCAGGTGGGTCAGAAAGGGGCAGGTGGGTCAGAAAGGGGCAGGGTGGGTCATAAAAGGGCAGGGTGCATTTTCAGCCGCGATGAGAGGCGGGAGGGGGTATATTGGGATTAACCCCTAGAAAAAATGATCAAATTCCTTAAAGAGAGGAAGTTATCCAGCTGGCTTCCAGAAGGTCTGTGGTTGAATCCGGGGTGTTCATCCACCAGTCATGATGAAGAGCCTCAAAAAGAAACAAACACTGCGTTCTACTTCCTCCTATCTTCCCATACAATTAAATATTTTGGATGGAAAATACATTTTACAGCTCGGTTACATTTAATTTTGAGTCACACTACTTTTGATTGTCATTTGAATGGGTAAACTTCAAAAGAAACACAAAACAATCTCTTTTTATTCAAATTTCCAAATAAATGTTCTCACGGAGACGGACGTTTCACATCCATTGAAATGAATGCATGTACAGTGTACGCTATATCATGTACAGTGTACGCTATATCATGTACAGTGTACGCTATATCATGTACAGTGTATGCTATATCATGTACAGTGTACGCTATATCATGTACAGTGTACGCTATATCATGTACAGTGTACACTATATCATGTACAGTGTACTCTATATCATCATGTACGTGTACGCTATATCATGTACAGTGTACGTAATCTGTACAGTGTACGCTATATCATGTACAGTGTACTCTATATCATGTACAGTGTACGCTATATCATGTACAGTGTACGCTATATCATGTACAGTGTAGCTATAATGTACAGTGTACGCTATATCATGTACAGTGTACGCTATATCATGTACAGTGTACGCTATATCATGTACAGTGTACGCTATATCATGTACAGTGTACGCTATATCATGTACAGTGTACGCTATATCATGTACAGTGTACGCTATATCATGTCCAGTGTACGCTATATCATGTACAGTGTACGCTATATCATGTACAGTGTACGCTATATCCAGCCCAATACAACAAATGAATATGTGTACAGTGTATGCTATATCCAGCCCAATACAACAAATGAATACATGTACAGTGTACACTATATCCAGCCCAATACAACAAATGAATACATGTACAGTGTACGCTATATCATGTACAGTGTACACTATATCATGTACAGTGTACGCTATATCATGTACAGTGTACACTATATCCAGCCCAATACAACAAATGAATACATGTACAGTGTACGCTATATCATGTACAGTGTACGCTATATCATGTACAGTGTACACTATATCCAGCCCAATACAACAAATGAATACATGTACAGTGTACACTATATCATGTACAGTGTACGCTATATCCAGCCCAATACAACAAATGAATACATGTACAGTGTACACTATATCATGTACAGTGTACGCTATATCCAGCCCAATACAACAAATGAATACATGTACAGTGTACGCTATATCCAGCCCAATACAACAAATGAATACATGTACAGTGTACGCTATATCATGTACAGTGTACGCTATATCATGTACAGTGTACACTATATCATGTACAGTGTACTCTATATCATGTACAGTGATCATGTACAGTGTACGCTATATCATGTACAGTGTACGCTATATCATGTACAGTGTACGCTATATCATGTACAGTGTACTCTATATCATGTACAGTGTACGCTATATCATGTACAGTGTACGCTATATCATGTACAGTGTACGCTATATCATGTACAGTGTACGCAACAACAACCAAACAACCTATATCATGTACAGTGTACGCTATATCATGTACAGTGTACGCTATATCATGTACAGTGTACGCTATATCATGTACAGTGTACGCTATATCATGTACAGTGTACGCTATATCATGTACAGTGTACGCTATATCATGTACAGTGTACGCTATATCATGTCCAGTGTACGCTATATCATGTACAGTGTACGCTATATCATGTACAGTGTACGCTATATCCAGCCCAATACAACAAATGAATATGTGTACAGTGTATGCTATATCCAGCCCAATACAACAAATGAATACATGTACAGTGTACACTATATCCAGCCCAATACAACAAATGAATACATGTACAGTGTACGCTATATCATGTACAGTGTACACTATATCATGTACAGTGTACGCTATATCATGTACAGTGTACACTATATCCAGCCCAATACAACAAATGAATACATGTACAGTGTACGCTATATCATGTACAGTGTACGCTATATCATGTACAGTGTACACTATATCCAGCCCAATACAACAAATGAATACATGTACAGTGTACACTATATCATGTACAGTGTACGCTATATCCAGCCCAATACAACAAATGAATACATGTACAGTGTACACTATATCATGTACAGTGTACGCTATATCCAGCCCAATACAACAAATGAATACATGTACAGTGTACGCTATATCCAGCCCAATACAACAAATGAATACATGTACAGTGTACGCTATATCATGTACAGTGTACGCTATATCCAGCCCAATACAACAAATGAATACATGTACAGTGTACGCTATATCATGTACAGTGTATGCTATATCATGTACAGTGTACACTATATAATGTACAGTGTACGCTATATCATGTACAGTGTACACTATATCATGTACAGTGTACGCTATATCCAGCCCAATACAACTAATGAATACATGTACAGTGTACGTTATATCCAGCCCAATACAACAAATTAATACATGTACGCTATATCATGTACAGTGTACGCTATATCCAGCCCAATACAACAAATGAATACATGTACAGTGTATGCTATATCATGTACAGTGTACGCTATATCATTACAGTGTACGCTATATCATGTACAGTGTACGCTATATCATGTACAGTGTACGCTATATCATGTACAGTGTACACTATATCATGTACAGTGTACGCTATATCATGTACAGTGTACGCTATATCCAGCCCAATACAACAAATGAATACATGTACAGTGTACACTATATCCAGCCCAATACAACAAATGAATACATGTACAGTGTACGCTATATCCAGCCCAATACAACAAATGAATACATGTACAGTGTACGCTATATCATGTACAGTGTATGCTATATCATGTACAGTGTACCCTATATCCAGCCCAATACAACAAATGAATACATGTACAGTGTACGCTATATCCAGCCCAATACAACAAATGAATACATGTACAGTGTACGCTATATCCAGCCCAATACAACAAATGGTATATCTATAGTTTGTACAGATTTATATTAGCTTGATTGCAAAACAAGTTCTTACAACTTATATTAATCACTCTCGAGACCTCATTCCTGATGGAATCCATCACCACGAGAGAGAGAGAGAAGAGGCAATGGCACAATCGTAACGGCTCCAGTGGAGGCTCGAACTCTGTGCCTTTCGCACCTGAAGTGAACGCGCTACCACTGCGCTATTATGACTTCCACACATATATATATAGTGTACATTGAAATACCTGAATGCTAATTGTACCATCCATACTTCTCTATAAAGATGACTTTCCCTACTTTGACAGTTAGTTTTTGTTTTTTTAAACTTTATTTATTTTACAACGATTGCGAAGCAAGTTTTAACAACTTATATTAATCACTCTCGTTGGCTCGGATGAAAGCGTAAATGTAGTCATTCATCCAAAGAAAAGCCACCTGTCTGATCTGGCGACCATCGTACCATCTCACATACTTCCCGGTCCGAGGATCGAACCCAGGTCGCATTGGTGAGAAGCGAGCGTGCTAACCACTGCGCTAACAGTTTGATAAATGTTTAGTGTCAGAGTGATTTCTTTTCTAAAACATAATTATCGATAACATTTAACACATTAAAAATTAAATTAATAATTAATTTTTAGCACCCACTTTGAAGTGGTAACAAAATCTGGGCGTCTTATAGGCGAGTAAGGACGGTAATTGTTTTGTTTATTTTTTATTGTTTTGGTTTCTTTGGGGTTTTTTATTATTATAATTGATTTTCAAGTTATGTTATATCAACTTTTCACAGTAAAGATGGTTGGTTGTATCATATAATTATGATGCCGGGTGATATCCGTGGTATATTGTAAGTGAACAAGATGGGTTGTATCATATTAGTCATAGTGTGCACGGCTAATAGGGAAAACCTAGAAATCGCTACTTCGCCCTGTTATTGTGATTTGTAAATTGTATTCGTCATTATTTTCCCTAAAAATGTCTTATAACTTTCATACTCTAAAAAACTCCTTCCAATTGAATGTATTTAATTAATAGTGATATTGTGTATTTTAAGTTTTTATCCCTATATTGTTGAAATTTATTAAGTTCAGTCAAACCTGTCTTATTGGTCACCTCTATTAAGCAGCCAACCTGCATTAAGCAGCCAGTTTCCAGATTCCCAACCTCTATTAAGCAGCCAACCTGCATTAAGCAGCCAGTTTCCAGATTCCCAATATGTTATTTTAGTATACATTTGCCCTCTATTAAGCAGACACCTGTGCTAAGCAGCCACTTTCTGTGATTCCCTCAGCTGGCTGCTTTAGACAGGTTTCACTATAATACTAGATAAACCCTTTGCTTGCTGAGTAAATAAAATCACATTTGCAAACAACATAGATCCAGATCAGCCATGGCGTAACGCCGCATCTGATCAGGATCTATGTTGTTTGCTATTAATCCAAGTGTCTTAGCTCCACTATCCGAATAGCAAACAACATAGAGCCTGATCAGAATATGTTAACATCTGGAATTGTTAATGAGATACATCGGTCAGTTACTGCCCCTGAATACTCCCTAAAAGTAGATAAGTCCTATTAAGTGTTTACCTCTGTTGTTATCGTTGCTTCCTTTGCACAACATGCTAGCAATTTTATCCCACTATCGCTTCATACGATTATTAAATTACTATGTATCGACAGATCTTCTACAGTATATGCAATGGGTACTTATTTGTAAAATAATGTTATCACTTAATTAACACGTTTTTGATAAAATCACACTTATCATACCACAACATCTGGTTAGGGTACAACAGTAAAAACAAAAGATTCCAACTAAAAGGACCTATTCACATTTTGGAATAAATCAGACTATCTGCCAAGGGAGGTAATAGAAAATTACAGATGTCTCTAATTGAACTTGGCACCAATTTTTGCAGTCGTGTCCCATATGGTTCTTACCAAACATGTAGTTTAGGTCTAAATTTTTGTTTAAAATTAATACAGACAGAAAAGGTATTTTAAACCCTTAAATCGGAAGGAATTTGCAACCTGGCTCTGTGCGTTTTTGCAATAGTGATTTTTATTTGCCGCTAGCGTGCAAAGCATTAATGAGCACAATTGTGCGCATTCTCACTTCTCCCAATAATTCTGACCTAGGATGAGTACTTCGGATTGTAATCGTGGTATATAGAGCGTATTTTGATGGTTGTCCTTAAATGATATCATTAGATGTATATAAAGATTGGGACAGCCAACCGACCAACAAGGAAATTATTTTTAAGTTGTGTTTTCCTGTTTGTATATACCAGTAGTATGTATTCAGTTTGACTACGCAGTTAATAGATTGCTTAATGGATTTGATATCGGTACTGGTAGTTGATTTTATTTTCACTTTGTGCATGTATAAATGTATAATAAGTGTTAAGACACTTGGCTATGTAGCAAACAACATAGATCCTGATCAGCATGCAGTGTCACGCTGCAGCTGATCTGGATCTATATTGTTTGCAAAAGCCTTTAAATGTATCCACAATGAAATTGGTTAAAGGACAAAATGAAAATATTTATATTGTAGGATTATTAATTGGTGCAAATATTATAAAACACCAGGAATTTTGCTTGAGTGTAGATTTGGTGTTATATACTTTTGCACTGCTTTGGAATAATTAGATATCTTGACCCAACTGTATAGAGCAAGTACACAAGACATATAGAGCAAGCTACAGAGCAAGTACAGAGCAAGTACATAGCAAGTATAGAGCAAGTACAGAGCAAGTTATTTAAAGTACAGCTATAATACCAATTAAAATAGTGTATTATTGGGTTATAGTTTATTGGCAATTTGATAAGCTTTTTTTTGGTAATAATAGCATTCAACATTAGAGTGATTAATCATAGACTGAAATAAACAGACTGACTGTATCACTTTATTGTACAGCGCTGAGTCTTTAAGCCTAATATTGATTTACTAATACTGAATTACTTATCCGAATATATTCTTAACTAACATGTAATATTTAAATTTCTATAAAAAGAGAGTTAGTATTGATATTTCAATGTGTGTAATGGTAATAACTATGTATTGAATTTGGCTTATACTCAAAGGTTGTGGACTTGTATGAATTAAGGGTAGGTTTTCCTTCTTACCCATTTCATTCTGGATACATTTAATGGCTTTTGCAAACAACATAGATCCAGATCTTATGAATTAAGGGCAGGTTTTCCGTCAATGATAAACTAACGTAGATTTGTAACTTTTTTCCCAATCCTAACTGTGCTGTTGCAACTATTCCTATGTTATGTACCATTCTTGAATAAAATATTGTGTAACCCATTTCATTCTGGATACATTTAAAGGCTTTTGTAAACAACATAGATCCAGATCAGTCGCAGCCTAACGCTGCATGCTGATCAGGATCTATGTTGTTTGCTACATAGCCAAATGTCTTAGCAAGATCATCTGAACAGCAAACAGCACACCATCATGGAATATGCCGTCTGATCAGGATCTATGTTGTTTGCTACATAGCCAAATGTCTTAGCAAGATCATCTGAATAGCAAACAGCACACCATCATGGAATATGCCGTCTGATCAGGCTCTATATTCTTTGCAAATACTGTTTGAACGGTATCCAGAATCAAATGGGTTAATTAGGCCGTGGTGATAGACTACTTGTAAGTTTTTATGCTTAGCTTAATTGGTCATGCGTATTTCAAGTTCTAATAGTAATATGGATGCAGAAAATGAGCTACATTAAAATGCGAGGGACCAGTTGTACTGTATGCGAGGGACTAGTTGTACTGTATGCGAGGGACCAGTTGTACTGTATGCGAGGGACCAGTTGTACTGTATGCGAGGGACCAGTTGTACTGTATGCGAGGGACTAGTTGTACTGTATGCGAGGGACCAGTTGTACTGTATGCGAGGGACCAGTTGTACTGTATGCGAGGGACCAGTTGTACTGTATGCGAGGGACCAGTTGTACTGTATGTGAGGGACCAGATGACCAGTTTATCATGCTGTGTGCGAGGGACCAGTTGACCAGTTTATCATGCTGTATGCGAGGGACCAGTTGACCAGTTTATCATGCTATATGCGAGGGACCAGTTGACCAGTTTATCATGCTGTATGCGAGGGACCAGATGACCAGTTTATCATGCTGTGTGCGAGGGACCAGTTGACCAGTTTATCATGCTGTATGTGAGGGACCAGTTGACCAGTTTATCATGCTGTATGCGAGGGACCAGTTGACCAGTTTATCATGCTGTATGCGAGGGACCAGTTGACCAGTTTATCATGCTGTATGCGAGGGACCAGATGACCAGTTTATCATGCTGTGTGCGAGGGACCAGTTGACCAGTTTATCATGCTGTATGCGAAGGACCAGTTGACCAGTTTATCATGCTGTATGCGAGGGACCAGTTGACCAGTTTATCATGCTGTATGCTAGGGACCAGTTTATCATGCTGTATGCGAGGTGACCAGTTTATCATGCTGTATGTGAGGTGACCAGTTTATCATGCTGTATGCTAGGGACCAGTTTATCGTGCTGTGTGCGAGGGAGCAGTTTATCATGCTGTATGCGAGGTGACCAGTTTATCATGCTGTGTGCGAGGGACCAGTTTATCATGCTGTATGCGAGGGACCAGTTTATCATGCTGTATGCGAGGTGACCAGTTTATCATGCTGTGTGCGAGGTGACCAGTTTATCATGCTGTATGCGAGGTGACCAGTTTATCATGCTGTATGCGAGGTGACCAGTTTATCATGCTGTGTGCGAGGGAGCAGTTTATCATGCTGTATGCGAGGGACCAGTTTATCATGCTGTATGCGAGGTGACCAGTTTATCATGCTGTGTGTGAGGTGACCAGTTTATCATGCTGTATGCGAGGGACCAGTTTATCATGCTGTATGCGAGGGACCAGTTTATCATGCTGTATGCGAGGTGACCAGTTTATCATACTGGTTTATCATGCTGTATGTGAGGGACCAGTTTATCATGCTGGTTTATCATGCTGTATGCGAGAGACCAGTTTATCATGCTGTATGCGAGAGACCAGTTTATCATGCTGTATGCGAGGGACCAGTTTATCATTCTGTATGCGAGGTGACCAGTTTATCATGCTGTATGCGAGGTGACCAGTTTATCATGCTGTATGCGAGGGACCAGTTTATCATGCTGTATGTGAGGGACCAGTTTATCATGCTGTATGCGAGGGGACCAGTTTATCATGCTGTATGCGAGGGACCAGTTTATCATGCTGTATGTGAGGGACCAGTTTATCATGCTGTATGCAAGGTGACCAGTTTATCATGCTGTATGCTAGGGACCAGTTTATCATGCTGGTTTATCATGCTGCATGCGAGGTGACCAGTTTATCATGCTGTATGCGAGGTGACCAGTTTATCATGCTGTGTGCGAGGGAGCAGTTTATCATGCTGTATGCTAGGGACCAGTTTATCATACTGTATGCGAGGGACCAGTTTATCATGCTGTATGCGAGGGACCAGTTTATCATGCTGGTTTATCATGCTGTATGCGAGAGACCAGTTTATCATGCTGTATGCGAGGGACCAGTTTATCATGCTGTATGCGAGGGACCAGTTTATCATGCTGTATGCGAGGGGACCAGTTTATCATGCTGTATGCGAGGGACCAGTTTATCATGCTGTATGTGAGGGACCAGTTTATCATGCTGTATGCGAGGGACCAGTTTATCATGCTGTATGCGAGGGGACCAGTTTATCATGCTGTATGCGAGGGACCAGTTTATCATGCTGTATGCGAGGGACCAGTTTATCATGCTGTATGCGAGGGGACCAGTTTATCATGCTGTATGCGAGGGACCAGTTTATCATGCTGTATGTGAGGGACCAGTTTATCATGCTGTATGCGAGGGGACCAGTTTATCATGCTGTATGCGAGGGACCAGTGTATCATGCTGTATGTGAGGGACCAGTTTATCATGCTGTATGCAAGGTGACCAGTTTATCATGCTGTATGCTAGGGACCAGTTTATCATGCTGGTTTATCATGCTGCATGCGAGGTGACCAGTTATCATGCTGTATGCGAGGTGACCAGTTTATCATGCTGTGTGCGAGGGAGCAGTTTATCATGCTGTATGCTAGGGACCAGTTTATCATGCTGTATGCGAGGGACCAGTTTATCATACTGTATGCGAAGTGACCAGTTTATCATGCTGTATGCGAGGGACCAGTTTATCATGGTGTATGCGAGGGGACCAGTTTATCATGCTGTATGCGAGGGACCAGTTTATCATGCTGTATGTGAGGGACCAGTTTATCATGCTGTATGCGAGGGGACCAGTTTATCATGCTGTATGCGAGGGACCAGTTTATCATGCTGTATGTGAGGGACCAGTTTATCATGCTGTATGCAAGGTGACCAGTTTATCATGCTGTATGTGAGGTGACCAGTTTATCATGCTGTATGCGAGGGACCAGTTTATCATGCTGTATGTGAGGGACCAGTTTATCATGCTGTATGCGAGGTGACCAGTTTATCATGCTGTATGCGAGGTGACCAGTTTATCATGCTGTATGCGAGGAATCAGTTTATCATACTGTATGCGAGGGACCAGTTTATCATGCTGTATGCGAGGGACCAGTTTATCATGCTGGTTTATCATGCTGTATGCGAGAGACCAGTTTATCATGCTGTATGTGAGGGACCAGTTTATCATGCTGTATGCGAGGTGACCAGTTTATCATGCTGTATGCGAGGGACCAGTTTATCATGCTGTATGCGAGGGGACCAGTTATCATGCTGTATGTGAGGGACCAGTTTATCATGCTGTATGTGAGGGACCAGTTTATCATGCTGTATGCGAGGGAACCAGTTTATCATGCTGTATGCGAGGTGACCAGTTTATCATGCTGTGTGCGAGGGAGCAGTTTATCATGCTGTATGTGAGGGACCAGTTTATCATGCTGTATGTGAGGGACCAGTTTATCATGCTGTATGCGAGGGGACCAGTTTATCATGCTGTATGCGAGGTGACCAGTTTATCATGCTGTGTGCGATGGAGCAGTTTATCATGCTGTATGCGAGGGACCAGTTTATCATGCTGTATGTGAGGGACCAGTTTATCATGCTGTATGCGAGGTGACCAGTTTATCATGCTGTATGCGAGGGGACCAGTTTATCATGCTGTATGCGAGGGGACCAGTTTATCATGCTGTATGCGAGGGAGCAGTTTATCATGCTGTATGCGAGGGGACCAGTTTATCATGCTGTATGTGAGGGACCAGTTTATCATGCTGTATGCGAGGGACCAGTTTATCATGCTGTATGTGAGGGACCAGTTTATCATGCTGTATGTGAGGGACCAGTTTATCATGCTGTATGTGAGGGACCAGTTTATCATGCTGTATGCAAGGTGACCAGTTTATCATGCTGTATGCTAGGAACCAGTTTATCATGCTGGTTTATCATGCTGCATGCGAGGTGACCAGTTTATCATGCTGTATGCGAGGTGACCAGTTTATCATGCTGTATGCTAGGGACCAGTTTATCATGCTGTATGCGAGGGACCAGTTTATCATACTGTATGCGAGGTGACCAGTTTATCATGCTGTATGCGAGGTGACCAGTTTATCATGCTGTATGCGAGGGACCAGTTTATCATGCTGTATGCGAGGGACCAGTTATATCATGCTGGTTTATCATGCTGTATGCGAGGGACCAGTTTATCATGCTGTATGCGAGGGACCAGTTTATCATGCTGTGTGTGAGGGAGCAGTTTATCATGCTGTATGCTATGGACCAGTTTATCATGCTGTATGCGAGGGACCAGTTTATCATACTGTATGCGAGGTGACCAGTTTATCATGCTGTATGCGAGGGACCAGTTTATCATACTGTATGCGAGGTGACCAGTTTATCATGCTGTATGCAAGGTGACCAGTTTATCATGCTGTATGCGAGGAATCAGTTTATCATACTGTATGCGAGGGACCAGTTTATCATGCTGTATGCGAGGGACCAGTTTATCATGCTGGTTTATCATGCTGTATGCGAGAGACCAGTTTATCATGCTGTATGCGAGGGACCAGTTTATCATGCTGTATGCGAGGTGACCAGTTTATCATGCTGTATGCGAGGGACCAGTTTATCATGCTGTATGCGAGGGGACCAGTTTATCATGCTGTATGCGAGGGACCAGTTTATCATGCTGTATGTGAGGGACCAGTTTATCATGCTGTATGCGAGGGGACCAGTTTATCATGCTGTATGCGAGGGACCAGTTTATCATGCTGTATGTGAGGGACCAGTTTATCATGCTGTATGCAAGGTGACCAGTTTATCATGCTGTATGCTAGGGACCAGTTTATCATGCTGGTTTATCATGCTGCATACGAGGTGACCAGTTTATCATGCTGTATGCGAGGTGACCAGTTTATCATGCTGTGTGCGAGGGAGCAGTTTATCATGCTGTATGCTAGGGACCAGTTTATCATGCTGTATGCGAGGGGCTGGTTTATCATGCTGTATGCGAGAGACCAGTTTATCATGCTGTATGCGAGGGACCAGTTTATCATTCTGTATGCGAGGTGACCAGTTTATCATGCTGTATGCGAGGGACCAGTTTATCATGCTGTATGCGAGGGGACCAGTTTATCATGCTGTATGCGAGGGACCAGTTTATCATGCTGTATGTGAGGGACCAGTTTATCATGCTGTATGCGAGGGGACCAGTTTATCATGCTGTATGCGAGGGACCAGTTTATCATGCTGTATGTGAGGGACCAGTTTATCATGCTGTATGCAAGGTGACCAGTTTATCATGCTGTATGCGAGGTGACCAGTTTATCATGCTGTATGCGAGGGACCAGTTTATCATGCTGTATGCAAGGTGACCAGTTTATCATGCTGTATGCGAGGTGACCAGTTTATCATGCTGTATGCGATTAATCAGTTTATCATACTGTATGCGAGGGACCAGTTTATCATGCTGTATGCGAGGGACCAGTTTATCATGCTGGTTTATCATGCTGTAATCGAGAGACCAGTTTATCATGCTGTATGCGAGGGACCAGTTTATCATGCTGTATGTGAGGTGACCAGTTTATCATGCTGTATGCGAGGGACCAGTTTATCATGCTGTATGCGAGGGGACCAGTTTATCATGCTGTATGCGAGGGACCAGTTTATCATGCTGTATGTGAGGGACCAGTTTATCATGCTGTATGCGAGGGACCAGTTTATCATGCTGTATGCGAGGTGACCAGTTTATCATGCTGTGTGCGAGGGAGCAGTTTATCATGCTGTATGTGAGGGACCAGTTTATCATGCTGTATGTGAGGGACCAGTTTATCATGCTGTATGCGAGGGGACCAGTTTATCATGCTGTATGCGAGGTGACCAGTTTATCATGCTGTGTGCAATGGAGCAGTTTATCATGCTGTATGCGAGGGACCAGTTTATCATGCTGTATGTGAGGGACCAGTTTATCATGCTGTATGCGAGGTGACCAGTTTATCATGCTGTATGCGAGGGGACCAGTTTATCATGCTGTATGCGAGGGGACCAGTTTATCATGCTGTATGCGAGGGAGCAGTTTATCATGCTGTATGTGAGGGGACCAGTTTATCATGCTGTATGTGAGGGACCACTTTATCATGCTGTATGCGAGGGACCAGTTTATCATGCTGTATGTGAGGTACCAGTTTATCATGCTGTATGTGAGGGACCAGTTTATCATGCTGTATGCAAGGTGACCAGTTTATCATGCTGTATGCTAGGGACCAGTTTATCATGCTGGTTTATCATGCTGCATGCGAGGTGACCAGTTTATCATGCTGTATGCGAGGTGACCAGTTTATCATGCTGTGTGCGAGGGAGCAGTTTATCATGCTGTATGCTAGGGACCAGTTTATCATGCTGTATGCGAGGGACCAGTTTATCATACTGTATGCGAGGTGACCAGTTTATCATGCTGTATGCGAGGGACCAGTTTATCATGCTGTATGCGAGGGACCAGTTATATCATGCTGGTTTATCATGCTGTATGCGAGGGACCAGTTTATCATGCTGTATGCGAGGGACCAGTTTATCATGCTGTGTGTGAGGGAGCAGTTTATCATGCTGTATGCTATGGACCAGTTTATCATGCTGTATGCAAGGTGACCAGTTTATCATGCTGTATGCTAGGGACCAGTTTATCATGCTGGTTTATCATGCTGCATGCGAGGTGACCAGTTTATCATGCTGTATGCGAGGTGACCAGTTTATCATGCTGTGCGTGAGGGAGCAGTTTATCATGCTGTATGCTAGGGACAAGTTTATCATGCTGTATGCTAGGGACCAGTTTATCATGCTGTATGTGAGGGACCAGTTTATCATACTGTATGCGAGGTGACCAGTTTATCATGCTGTATGCGAGGTGACCAGTTTATCATGCTGTATGCGAGGAATCAGTTTATCATACTGTATGTGAGGGACCAGTTTATCATGCTATATGCAAGGGACCAGTTTATCATGCTGGTTTATCATGCTGTATGCGAGAGACCAGTTTATCATGCTGTATGCGAGGGACCAGTTTATCATGCTGTATGCGAGGTGACCAATTTATCATGCTGTATGCGAGGGACCAGTTTATCATGCTGTATGCGAGGGACCAGTTTATCATGCTGTATGCGAGGGACCAGTTTATCATGCTGTATGTGAGGGACCAGTTTATCATGCTGTATGCGAGGGGACCAGTTTATCATGCTGTATGCGAGGGACCAGTTTATCATGATGTATGTGAGGGACCAGTTTATCATGCTGTATGCAAGGTGACCAGTTTATCATGCTGTATGCTATGGACCAGTTTATCATGCTGGTTTATCATGCTGCATGCGAGGTGACCAGTTTATCATGCTGTATGCGAGGTGACCAGTTTATCATGCTGTGTGCGAGGGAGCAGTTTATCATGCTGTATGCTAGGGACCAGTTTATCATGCTGTATGTGAGGGACCAGTTTATCATACTGTATGCGAGGTGACCAGTTTATCATGCTGTATGCGAGGTGACCAGTTTATCATGCTGTATGCGAGGAATCAGTTTATCATACTGTATGCGAGGGACCAGTTTATCATGCTGTATGCGAGGTGACCAGTTTATCATGCTGGTTTATCATGCTGTATGCTAGGGACCAGTTTATAATGCTGTATGCGAGGTGACCAGTTTATCATGCTGTATGCGAGGTGACCAGTTTATCATGCTGTATGCTAGGGACCAGTTTATCGTGCTGTGTGCGAGGGAGCAGTTTATCATGCTGTATGCGAGGTGACCAGTTTATCATGCTGTATGCGAGTGAGCAGTTTATCATGCTGTATGCGAGGGACCAGTTTATCATGCTGTATGCGAAGTGACCAGTTTATCATGCTGTATGCGAGGGACCAGTTTATCATACTGTATGCGAGGGACCAGTTTATCATGCTGGTTTATCATGCTGTATGCGAGGGACCAGTTTATCATGCTGTATGCGAGGGACCAGTTTATCATGATGTATGTGAGGTGACAAGTTTATCATACTGTATGTGAGGGACCAGTTTATCCTGCTGGTTTATCATGCTGTATGCGAGAGACCAGTTTATCATGCTGGTTTATCATGCTGTATGCTAGGGACCAGTTTATCATGCTGGTTTATCATGCCGTATGCGAGGGACCAGTTTATCATGCTGTATGCGAGGGACCAGTTTATCATGCTGGTTTATCATGCTGTATGCGAGGGACCAGTTTATCATACTGTATGCGAGGGACCAGTTTATCATGCTGTATGCAAGGGACCAGTTTATCATGCTGGTTTATTATGCTGTATGCGAGGGACCAGTTTATCATGCTGTATGCGAGGGACCAGTTTATCATGCTGGTTTATCATGCTGTATGCGAGGGACCAGTTTATCATGCTGTATGCGAGGGACCAGTTTATCATGCTGTATGCGAGGTGACCAGTTTATCATACTGTATGCGAGGGACCAGTTTATCATGCTGTATGCGAGGGACCAGTTTATCATGCTGGTTTATCATGCTGTATGCGAGGGACCAGTTTATCATGCTGTATGAGAGGGACCAGTTTATCATGCTGTATGCGAGGGACCAGTTTATCATGCTGTGTGCGAGGGACCGGTTTATCATGCTGTATGTGAGGTGACCAGTTTATCATGCTGGTTTATCATGCTGTATGCGAGGGACCAGTTTATCATGCTGTGTGCGAGGGACCAGTTTATCATACTGTATGTGAGGGACCAGTTTATCATGCTATATGCAAGGGACCAGTTTATCATGCTATATGTAAGGGACCAGTTTATCATGCTATCACTTTTTAAAATTTAATTTCTTTATTATGAAGAGTTGTTTCGGAAGGTACAAAGAGACCCGAACGGAAAATAGACTAGCTTCTCTCTAAAAAAGATTTATTTTTTTATTTTTTACAATTTTCATGCAAACTTTTGTCCAGTAAGATACACGGGTCCATTATAAAGAACTCGTATTCAAATGATACGGTGCCATTTAACCCTATTTTGTTGAGATTTATTAAATAACGCCATTTAACCCTTTCAACCCCACAGGCCTCTAAATAGGCTTATGAAAAGTGTAGATCCAGATGAGCCGGCTCGTCACGAGCCGTCTCATCAGGATCTGCACTTTTTTGCCAGTAATAATTATTACTATTTTTAGATAAAATTACCCATTTTGATAAATGAACTGATCCAAATGTAATTTTGTTATTAATATATTGGTCTAATGATATCATGGACCAGTCCATGTCAGTTACTTGGGGTTGAATGGGTTAAAGACGTGATCGAATGATTCCTATCTTCTCTCAAACATTCTGACCTAAAATGACCCCTGATATATATGGGAGATATGATATATCAGGGCTCAAGCTACACCCAAATGTTTGGGAGAAGTGAGAAAGCGCGCTATTGCGTAATCTAATGTGTGTTTTACGTTTATTTATCATCGCTACCGGTTGCCCATATGAGCGACGCCTCCTGAAGAGATTAGTCATTTTAGATTTTTGGAGGATAGTGCAATGATACAGACAGAGACCCGTTCCAGAGTCGGTCCTTTCACGTGCACGGTGTAAATCACCGACACGAGACCTCGGTTTAATGTCCCATCTGAAAGACTGTTAATTTTATTATGGTCAGACAGGGGATCGAACCTGCGAACCCTGTATTACCAGTCCAGCGTGTTACCACTGGACTACAGATCCGTCTGTAAGTAATCTAATTGCATTATGTAATAAATTTTAACATAATAGGGTTAAAAAGCACAGTATGACCGCTAAAGACAATATTTGAATAGGAGTGCTAACTATATGAGCCTACATCACTATCTGGGATTTAGGGTTAAATGTACTTCTTCGTCTTCTTCTTGTCGTTCGCGAATCACATGGACAAGCCGGCAGCAAACACGAAATGGGCCTCCCGGCAGCCATGTAACTTCGTCTGGAGAGAAGTATCTGTTGGCCAGGTTGTTTTCCTCAGCCCATGAAGATTGGGACACTCCTGGGGGATGTGTTCTGCAGTCTGGTCCCCTACGTTGCAGCTGCAGGCAGTTGATGGAGCTAGTCCAAGCCTCCGACACCTATGGAAGTTCAGGCGGTTATGCCCTGTTCTAAGCCGGAATATCGTGACTTGCTCCTGTCTGGTGAGAAGGTGGTAGTCATCCTTCTCGACTGTTGGTTTTGATGCAGATTTGATTATGGTGCATTTCTCCTTGTAAATCAAATCTTTGTCTGGTTGCCTCTCGGTAGAACCTTGCTTGGCAAGCTGGTCAGCGGCTTCATTGCCAGGGATGCCTATGTGTGCAGGTACCCACTGGAGGACAGTTCTTTTAGTTAAATGTACAACATAAAACATTACAAGTATTTAACCATATTTCATTCAGTTCTTAACAATAGGTTCATTTCTCTACTTGAAACAAACATAAAACGGGGCTTGTTTTTTCGGGAACAAATCTGAAGTGTTTATAATTATGGTGTCTACTTCACAACTTTCACTGGAGGCTGCAACATTCAGTTCCATTATCAAACAGTGGAAAAGATATAGCTTCATAGCACTGAGATCTAACGATAGTGTAGGTATATGGCCAGACTGATTTCACCTGTAAATACATGATTTATCAGTAAATCCATTTGATGAAAGCAGTTTAACCCTTTCAACACCACAGACCTCTAAATAGGCTTACAAAAAGTGTAGATCCAGATGAGCCGGCTCGTGACGAGCCGTCTCATCAGGATCTGCACTTTTTGCCAGTGATATGACTATTTTTAGACATAATTACCCATTTTGATAAATGAACTTGTCCAAATTTTCTGATTCATTTATTGGTTTATGAATATCATGGACCAGTCCATGTGAGTTACTTGGTGTTGAATGGGTTAAATGTTTCATATTATTCGTGTGGGATCGATTGACAATCCAATGAATCACCAATTATACATATTGGACAGGAAATGTACTATATAGATAGATTACGAATGTTTGTAATCTTATAAACTTCAGTGTTTGTTGATATATATAAATGTAGGAAAATATTATTCATGATTTTAATTGTGTATTCTGGTATGTCTTGTTGTATAGTTATATACTTCATAATTTAGTGTATATTAAAATTTGTGTATATTAAAATTTGTGTATATTAAAATGTGTGTATATTAAAATTTGTGTATATTAAAATTTGTG
>CM026393.1:6294625-6413440 GCA_014843695.1 Archivesica marissinica
TCTATGTCCTCTAGTATATAATGTAGGTGTGCTTTTCTATGTCCTCTAGTATATAATGTAGGTGTGCGTTTTCTATGTCCTCTAGTATATAATGTAGGTGTGCGTTTTCTATGTCCTCTAGTATATAATGTAGGTGTGTGTTTTCTATGTCCTCTAGTATATAATGTAGGTGTGTGTTTTCTATGTCCTCTAGTATATAATGTAGGTGTGCGTTTTCTATGTCCTCTAGTATATAATGTAGGTGTGCGTTTTCTATGTCCTCTAGTATATAATGTAGGTGTGCGTTTTCTATGTCCTCTAGTATATAATGTAGGTGTGCGTTTTCTATGTCCTCTAGTATATAATGTAGATGTGCGTTTTCTATGTCCTCTAGTATATAATGTAGGTGTGCGTTTTCTATGTCCTCTAGTATATAATGTAGGTGTGCGTTTTCTATGTCCTCTAGTATATAATGTAGGTGTGCGTTTTCTATGTCCTCTAGTATATAATGTAGGTGTGCGTTTTCTATGTCCTCTAGTATATAATGTAGGTGTGCGTTTTCTATGTCCTCTAGTATATAATGTAGGTGTGCGTTTTCTATGTCCTCTAGTATATAATGTAGGTGTGCGTTTTCTATGTCCTCTAGTATATAATGTAGGTGTGCGTTTTCTATGTCCTCTAGTATATAATGTAGGTGTGCGTTTTCTATGTCCTCTAGTATATAATGTAGGTGTGCGTTTTCTATGTCCTCTAGTATATAATGTAGGTGTGCGTTTTCTATGTCCTCTAGTATATAATGTAGGTGTGCGTTTTCTATGTCCTCTAGTATATAATGTAGGTGTGCGTTTTCTATGTCCTCTAGTATATAATGTAGGTGTGCGTTTTCTATGTCCTCTAGTATATAATGTAGGTGTGCGTTTTCTATGTCCTCTAGTATATAATGTAGGTGTGCGTTTTCTATGTCCTCTAGTATATAATGTAGGTGTGCGTTTTCTATGTCCTCTAGTATATAATGTAGGTGTGCGTTTTCTATGTCCTCTAGTATATAATGTAGGTGTGCGTTTTCTATGTCCTCTAGTATATAATGTAGGTGTGCGTTTCTATGTCCTCTAGTATATAATGTAGGTGTGCGTTTTCTATGTCCTCTAGTATATAATGTAGGTGTGCGTTTTCTATGTCCTCTAGTATATAATGTAGGTGTGCGTTTTCTATGTCCTCTAGTATATAATGTAGGTGTGCGTTTTCTATGTCCTCTAGTATATAATGTAGGTGTGCGTTTTCTATGTCCTCTAGTATATAATGTAGGTGTGCGTTTTCTATGTCCTCTAGTATATAATGTAGGTGTGCGTTTTCTATGTCCTCTAGTATATAATGTAGGTGTGCGTTTTCTATGTCCTCTAGTATATAATGTAGGTGTGCGTTTTCTATGTCCTCTAGTATATAATGTAGGTGTGCGTTTTCTATGTCCTCTAGTATATAATGTAGGTGTGCGTTTTCTATGTCCTCTAGTATATAATGTAGGTGTGCGTTTTCTATGTCCTCTAGTATATAATGTAGGTGTGCGTTTTCTATGTCCTCTAGTATATAATGTAGGTGTGCGTTTTCTATGTCCTCTAGTATATAATGTAGGTGTGCGTTTTCTATGTCCTCTAGTATATAATGTAGGTGTGCGTTTTCTATGTCCTCTAGTATATAATGTAGGTGTGCGTTTTCTATGTCCTCTAGTATATAATGTAGGTGTGCGTTTTCTATGTCCTCTAGTATATAATGTAGGTGTGCGTTTTCTATGTCCTCTAGTATATAATGTAGGTGTGCGTTTTCTATGTCCTCTAGTATATAATGTAGGTGTGCGTTTTCTATGTCCTCTAGTATATAATGTAGGTGTGCGTTTTCTATGTCCTCTAGTATATAATGTAGGTGTGCGTTTTCTATGTCCTCTAGTATATAATGTAGGTGTGCGTTTTCTATGTCCTCTAGTATATAATGTAGGTGTGCGTTTTCTATGTCCTCTAGTATATAATGTAGGTGTGCGTTTTCTATGTCCTCTAGTATATAATGTAGGTGTGCGTTTTCTATGTCCTCTAGTATATAATGTAGCTGTGCGTTTTCTATGTCCTCTAGTATATAATGTAGCTGTGCGTTTTCTATGTCCTCTAGTATATAATGTAGCTGTGCGTTTTCTATGTCCTCTAGTATATAATGTAGCTGTGCGTTTTCTATGTCCTCTAGTATATAATGTAGGTGTGCGTTTTCTATGTCCTCTAGTATATAATGTAGGTGTGCGTTTTCTATGTCCTCTAGTATATAATGTAGGTGTGCGTTTTCTATGTCCTCTAGTATATAATGTAGGTGTGCGTTTTCTATGTCCTCTAGTATATAATGTAGGTGTGCGTTTTCTATGTCCTCTAGTATATAATGTAGGTGTGCGTTTTCTATGTCCTCTAGTATATAATGTAGGTGTGCGTTTTCTATGTCCTCTAGTATATAATGTAGGTGTGCGTTTTCTATGTCCTCTAGTATATAATGTAGGTGTGCGTTTTCTATGTCCTCTAGTATATAATGTAGGTGTGCGTTTTCTATGTCCTCTAGTATATAATGTAGGTGTGCGTTTTCTATGTCCTCTAGTATATAATGTAGGTGTGCGTTTTCTATGTCCTCTAGTATATAATGTAGGTGTGCGTTTTCTATGTCCTCTAGTATATAATGTAGGTGTGCGTTTTCTATGTCCTCTAGTATATAATGTAGGTGTGCGTTTTCTATGTCCTCTAGTATATAATGTAGGTGTGCGTTTTCTATGTCCTCTAGTATATAATGTAGGTGTGCGTTTTCTATGTCCTCTAGTATATAATGTAGGTGTGCGTTTTCTATGTCCTCTAGTATATAATGTAGGTGTGCGTTTTCTATGTCCTCTAGTATATAATGTAGGTGTGCGTTTTCTATGTCCTCTAGTATATAATGTAGGTGTGCGTTTTCTATGTCCTCTAGTATATAATGTAGGTGTGCGTTTTCTATGTCCTCTAGTATATAATGTAGGTGTTCGTTTTCTATGTCCTCTAGTATATAATGTAGGTGTGTGTTTTCTATGTCCTCTAGTATATAATGTAGGTGTGCGTTTTCTATGTCCTCTAGTATATAATGTAGGTGTGCGTTTTCTATGTCCTCTAGTATATAATGTAGGTGTGCGTTTTCTATGTCCTCTAGTATATAATGTAGGTGTGCGTTTTCTATGTCCTCTAGTATATAATGTAGGTGTGCGTTTTCTATGTCCTCTAGTATATAATGTAGGTGTGCGTTTTCTATGTCCTCTAGTATATAAT
Source organism: Archivesica marissinica (assembly GCA_014843695.1). NCBI lineage: Eukaryota > Metazoa > Mollusca > Bivalvia > Venerida > Vesicomyidae > Archivesica > Archivesica marissinica. The sequence goes on from CM026393.1 coordinate 6,297,922, forward strand.
GTAGGTGTGCGTTTTCTATGTCCTCTAGTATATAATGTAGGTGTGCGTTTTCTATGTCCTCTAGTATATAATGTAGGTGTACGTTTTCTATGTCCTCTAGTATATAATGTAGGTGTGCGTTTTCTATGTCCTCTAGTATATAATGTAGGTGTGCGTTTTCTATGTCCTCTAGTATATAATGTAGGTGTGCGTTTTCTATGTCCTCTAGTATATAATGTAGGTGTGCGTTTTCTATGTCCCTAGTATATAATGTAGGTGTGCGTTTTCTATGTCCTCTAGTATATAATGTAGGTGTGCGTTTTCTATGTCCTCTAGTATATAATGTAGGTGTGCGTTTTCTATGTCCTCTAGTATATAATGTAGGTGTGCGTTTTCTATGTCCTCTAGTATATAATGTAGGTGTGCGTTTTCTATGTCCTCTAGTATATAATGTAGGTGTGCGTTTTCTATGTCCTCTAGTATATAATGTAGGTGTGCGTTTTCTATGTCCTCTAGTATATAATGTAGGTGTGCGTTTTCTATGTCCTCTAGTATATAATGTAGGTGTGCGTTTTCTATGTCCTCTAGTATATAATGTAGGTGTGCGTTTTCTATGTCCTCTAGTATATAATGTAGGTGTGCGTTTTCTATGTCCTCTAGTATATAATGTAGGTGTGCGTTTTCTATGTCCTCTAGTATATAATGTAGGTGTGCGTTTTCTATGTCCTCTAGTATATAATGTAGGTGTGCGTTTTCTATGTCCTCTAGTATAAATGTAGGGTGCGTTTTCTATGTCCTCATATATAATGTAGGTGTGCGTTTTCTATGTCCTCTAGTATATAATGTAGGTGTGCGTTTTCTATGTCCTCTAGTATATAATGTAGGTGTGCGTTTTCTATGTCCTCTAGTATATAATGTAGGTGTGCGTTTTCTATGTCCTCTAGTATATAATGTAGGTGTGCGTTTTCTATGTCCTCTAGTATATAATGTAGGGGTGCGTTTTCTATGTCCTCTAGTATATAATGTAGGTGTGCGTTTTCTATGTCCTCTAGTATATACTGTAGGTGTTCGTTTTCTACGTCCTCTAGTATATAATGTAGGTGTGCATTTTCTATGGACTCTAGTATATAATGTAGGTGTGCGTTTTCTATGTCCTCTAGTATATAATGTAGGTGTTCGTTTTCTACGTCCTCTAGTATATAATGTAGGTGTGCATTTTCTAGGTCCTCCTGTATAGCTGGATCGTCGCCATATGACCACCGCTGTTTGTGCTACATTAAACCCCGAAAAACCAACCAACAACAAGCTCTAAAGTGTAGAGTTGTGTGCGTGTTGGTATCGGCTAGCGGCTGTTAACTTGAACATATTATTAATATATTTATAACTGGAACCCAACTAGTAGATAGATACATGTTTATTTAACGTCTCATTTGTGTACAAGCATTCACAGCATATTGAAACAGTAATATTAAAACAATGTACAAAACCACCCATGTTTGAGTTATAAGAGACAAACTAAGATATAATATAACAGCATCTAAAATCTTACGTTCAATTCAATTTAAAAAATACAGATTTATAAAACAGTAAAACTATACATCACAGGTTAAAATGTTGCATTTGCATATATGTATACAAAAGTTAAATCGTAATAGTATTATAAAGCTGTTTCATTTCTATATCCATGATTCAGGTTTTATATAAAATATTACCTCTTTCCTAGCCTGGATTCCAGTCTGTCGATTTTTCACTTTTTAACTTCTGGCAAAATGACATGGTAATGGGTCGACCTAAATATTGAGTAAATATGTCAAATTAGACGCACATTTTACTTTTTAAAACTATTTATCTTTCCGTTGACCCGTAAACAATGGCGGCCAATTATAAAGTTCTGTCAACATTGCAGTGCCTCGCTTTCGATTCAAGTACGTCATTAATTAAGTCACGTGCTAATAGGCCTATTAATAGGATTAACTATAATCAATAATTACACGGCCATTCCCCCAAGTTTCCCCAGGCGTTTATATGATCAGAAACTCAATACGGCCCAATTAATAGTCTCGGTGTTAAAATATATTTATTTGACTGACCAGGCAAAATATATCGACGCCTGTTCCCAGGCTACCTCTTTCCATTAAAATGCTATTGCAGGTTTTGGCACACAATTTAGCAATATCTGTATCAGACATTAAATAAGTAAACTTTTCAGAGACACTAAAAGTGTTGAATGATGTATTAATAGACTGATCATATAATTTAAGTTCGATGCGTAAATGATCATACACGTTAAGTTTGGTTTGAGACAAGGTTGTAATTGGTCTCCTATACTATTTAATTTAGTAATATGTGAAATGGCATGGCAACCAACTTCTGTCCGTCAGTGGAAAAGCATTGCGAATTTCTGGTGCCGCATTTCTTGTATTAATGTCACCCGGTTGAATAAACGTGTTGAACTTGAGCACAGGCAAAGTGAAGTAAATCATGCACAAATTGGTTCTCTGTTGTAAAAAAGCATATGGTTGAATTTGGTCTATGTTGTTATTCTGATATTTGTGAAAGCAAACACCCATGTATATCATCTGTTGAAAGAAAGTGCATGGATTTATTCATTATTGATTTTCTTGGTTTAAACATATTTATTCGATAATAATGTACATTACATATACATTGTATACAAAACGAAAATGGATTAAATCGGAAGCTTAAAGCTTATTGAGATTTTCTCCATATTGATTGCCTTGAGTCAGTACATTGACTAGATAGCATATCTGGAAATGGCCGTAGCAAACTACGAACCTACCAGCTTTTCAAACTAGATTTCGATGTTGAACAGTAGTGTAAGATTATTATGCCGTTTAGTCACCGTTCTGCATTTACTAAGTTTAGTTGTGGTGTTGCGCCTCTACGCATTGAAACCTGGGCGATGCGAACATCTGACTGTACAGAATCACAAATGTCAATTTTGTAATACAGTTGAGGATGATATTCATGCCATTATAGATTGTTGTATGTATGAGGATATCAGGGATATATTATTTGTTAAAGCTTTCAGTATCTGTGATAATTTTCTTACATTGTCTAAAGCAAATAAATTGATCACGTTATTCACTAATCCGGCACTGATACGTATACACTGAACCAAATTTCTAAACGGCCACCTGTTTTTTTACAGTATTTGGGAAAATCCTACAATCATACAATATCAATAATCATATCATCATTTAATACATTTTATTCCATATGTTTATACAACAATTCACTAAAATTAAAAAAGCGGCTAAAACGTAACAATGAAAACAATAAGGTCACCCTCATAACAAAAAGTCACAAATCTGAAAACATCGCTATTATGGTATTTCAATACCTCGTATGTCCCCCTTCTGCGACAATAACGGCACGACACCTCGCCCTCATTGATACAATGTATCTTTGGAGATAGCGTTGCAGAATTGTTACCCATGCCCGCATTATGTCACGCTCTAAGTCACGCATGTTAAGTTGCTGTGGTTGGGCTCTGACCTTCCTTTTCAACAGGTCCCATACATGTTCTATGGGGTTCAAATCGGGGCTTTTCGCCGGCCATGGGAGAGTTTGCACGTTGTTAGCAGCCAACATAGCCCGAGTGTTCCTGGCAACATGGCAGGGTGCGTTGTCTTTTGCCAAAATCATACCACGATTGCCATTAACATGCGGTACAAGGACGGGTTGTAGGATATCGTTTTGATATTTTCTGGCATTTAAGTTACCTCGAATTGGTACAATGGGTGTCCTAGTATGCATTGACACGCCAGCCCAGACCATCAATGAGCCGCCTCCGTACTTGTCGACCTGTACTACACAGTTTGCGCTGTTTCGCTCGCCACGACGGCGGTATGCTCGGACGCGTCCGTCGGCCCCACGGAGTGTAAACCTTGACTCATCCACAAATATAACATTAGACCAGTCCGCTCTCGTAAACCTGAAATGCCGTCTAGCCCATGCTAACCGTGCCCGTCTATGGTCTCTGGTTAGAATTGGACCCTTTCGTGGTCGTCGGGCTCGTAATCCGACGGCTCTGAGACGATTACGTACAGTTTGTGCATGGATGTGGCGGTTATGTGTGCCAATAGTGACCCTTGCCGTTCTGGTAGCTGGGGTGAAGCGGTCCCGTAAGTGGGAAACAATAATGTACCGGTCCTGTCTGCATGTGGTTACCCTCCCTTTAGGGCGTCGTCGGATGTCGGCTACACTTCCGGTACGTCTAAACTTCGCCCATAGCTGCTGAATGGTGGAATGCTGTCTATTGAAATGTCGAGCAACCTGAAATGATAATAAAAGGGCCATAACTCCGAAGTTCCTAGAGTGATATTGCTGGTTATCGGACTTTCAAAATGGCTGTATAAGAATATAACATTTGATGATTTTTGAAAACATTGAGGTCAACTGGTTAATTTCATCGCAAATTTGTACATACCTGCCTAATTGAAGTACCAGCATCCAGCATGCCAACAGCTCGCCCGCGTTCTTCAATGCTCATTCTCGCCATGTGTTGTGTGTTTTATATTCTGTACTAGACAGGGATTATACTATATATGAAATGGACACTCACCATGCTATGCACATGGCCCTCGTGCCGATTTATACAAATCGGTCTCTCCTTTCCGCTTGATCAAATCTGGCACCAGAAACGTGTTTTCTTTTTAGATATCGATTTATTATAGCGTACAGAACTCCGTTGCAAATTTTAGAATTTATACATATAACCATTCTCTTGAAATCGCATTTTATATATTGGCCGTTTAGAAATTTGGTTCAGTGTATGTACCAAAACCTGCTTTAATATTTGACAGCGTTGTAGTTCTTATCTATGTAAATAATGTGAACAAATATTTATGTGAACTATGTAAAGGCTGCTAATCCATCCATCCCTGATCTGATCAGAGGTGGTTCTGATTTCTTAAAATATATTCTAATTTGCAAGATAGTGCTCCTTTTCAGAATCTTAAAAAACAGTATTTTAAATATTTTTTAGTGTCATGATTAGCTTTTAGAAAGTAAAACATGTTTAACGCTATTGTAATATGCCATTGTCTCTTATAATTCTCATTTATAAGTTTAAACTTTATTTATTTTACAACGATTGCGAAGCAAGTTCTAACAACTTATATTAATCACTCTCGTTGGCGCGGATGAAAGCGTATACGTGGTTATTCGTATGGGAGGAAACCGGAGTACTCGAGAAAACCAACATGTCTGAGCTGGCGACCACCGTACCATCTCACATACTTCCCGGTCCGAGGATCGAACCCAGGTTACATTGGTGAGAAGTGAGTACGCTAACCACTGCGCTAATCGGACAACCTTGGAAAATAATCATAGAATGGCTATGTGCAATGTGTGTGTTATAATATAAATTGAAATGTATGTACTGTACATAGATGAGACAGAAATAAAGATACAATATATAATAATACAATGGACATTTCAACAATACATGCATTTCTCTCTCGATTGTATGTGTTAGTATGTGGATTGCGTCCATCGGTACACATCCAGAACGCAAACCATTAATCTTGAACGTGCTAATTGTACAGTTTGATTTTTGCCTCAGATTCACTATGATATTCTGTACACTATTGGAAACATTAACTGTTTTTATAGCCAGCACTTGATTGATTGGCAGATAATTAACGAATGAACACAGTACAATTTCCCAGTAAATTATTTTACACTTTTTGCAAAATAAAACAATGCCTAATTATTCCCCATTGAAATTAAGTCAGGAATATGGTAATCTCGTTTTCCCCATTTAGAAATTCTAAAATTCTGTCCCGCGGAAATCGCTGGAAATGTAGGGATTCCATGTACAGCATTTGCCGTTATTTCTTTCTATGTGTATCTAAGACAAAGTCTTCAATACCCGATCGATCTGAACACATTCTCATTGCGTCGCTCGTTACAGCTTATAGAGTCGACTGGAGTCGGATGTGCTAACAGACAGCGCACGGACACGTTGATATTGTTCTGATTCTTCAAGGATTTAGTGTGCCGATAAACAGTTTACAACAAGAATTTGCTATTTCTTTTTAAAATCGGAATTATGCATTATTTTTCGCAGACAATTTAGAAATGTCCGATTACTCATGTGTGTGCTTAAGTGACAACTGACAACGCGCTAATCACATTAGTTGGAGTTTTATATAAATAACATAAATTATATATACATTGTATATGTATATATATTAAACATATTATTTAAAAGTACAATCTAACGTATCTAATTAAACTAATTGCTCTGTTCCAATGTTCATTAATTATCAACAGGGTATTATTGAAGACATGTGTTCAAAATAACTGAATATCAATTCAATGTAGAAATACAAATTTCAGTTGTCATATTTTTCAAGTGACTATAATACATGTTTTCGGACATGTTAACAAGAACATGCTTGGTTGTATAATAGTACATATCTTAGATACGTTTGTCCTTCCGCCGGATATCTGTTTTATGCAAATGAGATTAAAGGTGTTCACCTACAACATACTGTAACAGTAATAACAAAAAATATCTTTAATGTCCAGTCTATATTATTAAAGGGTTTACCAGTTCCGGTGTTCTAAATGAACTTTTAGACGGAAGTTCTAGACGCCCTAACCGGAAATAACAACAAAGTAGTTTAAAATAGCTCTTATATAATAGCTCACTAAGCCGTTGTTTTCAATAGATGCTGACAAACGCTTAATTGAATACCTTAGTCAGAACGGAGGAAATTAACGCGTTAGGAACAATAGAAACATTGCTTATCAGTTTGAAAGCTTATAATAAATTGATTGGTTTATTGATTGAAATGCTGAGTCAAATGACAGGGGAAAATATAAAGTAATATGCGGAGCAATTTGAACTTGTGAGGAGCTTGACTGTTACAGATATCTCTCTCTTGGAATCATGTCTGATTGGAACTACAGTTTAACGCAGCCGTGGTGTAAAACCAGTCGGGTTATCTAGACCATATGCATTTAAGCGTGTTGGATATTTTAATATACAGGAAATAATGTACCAAACAGTACTAGCATGACATAAACATATAACATAACTTGGTTTAAAGAAGTACAGTAAATTGTACTAAATAGAAATATATCAACTAGTGAAACGAAGACTTAGTGAAAATATCTATCTCAAGAATTTTGTGCTCATTAAAACTTTGGAAGACCTCTGCACGGTAGGATATTGTAATACGATTGGATTTGATTAAAATGATAGCACGTTGAAGCAGACATATCTTAGGTAACATGGAATTACATAGGTATATATACGTTGTGTACATGATAAGCTTTACTCTACTTAATAATGCAATAACCAAAGATGAAATTAAATTACGCCTGGACGGGGATATAATGTTCGGAGGTTTATTTCCAATGCACGAAAAAGGTAGAAATGGTAAGAACTGTGGTGATATTAAACGCGAAAAGGGCATCCAGAGACTAGAGGCGATGTTGTTCGCTGTGGACCGTATAAACAAAGACCCTAGCATTCTCCCTGGATTGAAAATAGGAGTGCATATTCTAGATACATGCAGTTTTGATACGTTCGCCTTGGAACAATGTATGGATTTCATTAAGGCGCAGATGACGACGATTGACCTTGCCGACTATAAATGCAGAGACGGACTGACACCGAAATACGTGAGACTCAAACCTGTGACTGGAGTGATTGGCGCCGCCGCAAGCACTGTGTCTATTATGGTAGCCAATATTCTACGGTTGTTTAAGGTAAGTGTTAGTTATGTAATAAGCATACTATAATATATGATACAGTAATAATGTATTGTGTGCTTTGTTTTGTCTGCAAACTGAGCAAATGAAATCAAACTTGATGTTCCTGGGTAGCGATGTGAATATATATTTGTGAATCTGTTTCTGCGACTTATGTTTTTATTTTTATTTATTTATTTTTATTTATTTGTTTGTACAAAATGCATTGGCACTGCTGCCGTGGATATGTGCAATATTGCATTCAATAAGGCTTCCAAAGACTGCAACAATCTTGAAGATTGACTAGTGTGCGCCAAATCAACTGAGAGCTTCGTGACAGTTCTTTCAAACAACTTCTCTCTCTCTCTCGCAAGATCGTACCCATTCACATTCATATTATATAAATCGCATTTGCTTATTGGTTTATTCCCAAGTTCTACAGTGTATTTATAGTCATATCAGTTGATTTGTGTATATGTTGAGGGCCTCGTGGTAGATTCACTTTTGTTAAATGAGTTCTCTCGTAAAATAAAGTCTTTAGTATTATTATTATTATTATTATTATTGAACTACCGTTTAATGGGCAAAGTTCGAAATTAAAGAAAATAATAAACTATATTCATACTAAAAATAATTCTTGACAGAAGCCCTAAGTTGCTAAGCTAAATAAACATTGAACAATTAGGTTCTTATTAAATCTTCTAGTAAGAAGTACTCTATTTGGGATATCTAGAAATGTCGTATGTGTGTTTTTACGTTTATTTATCGTCGCTACCGGTTGCCCATATGAGCGACGCCATCTAAAGAGATTAGTCATTTTAGATTTTGGATTCATTGTGCTGTACGGCCAGGAGTGCATGATGCAGCCAGATACCCATACCAGAATCTCCTCTGGTTCTCTTACGTGCACGGTGTAAAGCACCGACACGAGACCTCGGTTTAACGTTCCATCTGACATACTGTTAATTGTATTAGGATCAGATGGGGGGATCGAACCTGCGATCCCTGGATTACCAGTCCAGCGTGTTACCACTGGACTACAGATCCGTCTGTGAAATATCGTATATTCTAGAATTGTTATTTAATTGTAGACTACAAACATGAAAATCAAGAACTTCCCGCTAAAATCCATTTCAAATTGCGCGTGAGAGCCATTTCTCATTCAAATTAGAGGCAATTAAGATCACTGGCATACAAGCAACGGATGTTTGTGCTAATATACGACGGAGATATTTTGCATACAATTTATAGCCGACGTCAACGCGAGAACTGTTGATTATAGGCTGTACTGTAAACGGATACAAAATCATTAGGGTCCTCCGTGATCAAGTGGTGACGGTCGTTGACTTCAATTCAATTACCACTCGACGCTATCTGTTCAAATTTCACTGGGGGATTCCACTTGTTTCAAGTGAAGAAACTATCCATCTGGTTTGTGGATGGTCGATAGTTATCCGTCCGTCCGTGCTTGACGTACTGATCCGATTAGCACCTACGATATTCCTCCGCCGCCAATAATAACTGGAGAGTCGCCACTGTTGATGAGACCTTAACATAGCAAAACAAACAATCAAACAAAATTAAATTGGTTAAAGGAGCTTGAGAGGCATGTGGAATGTATTTCGGAATTTAGATTTACTGCCTAAATCATTGCACTGACGATTGTAACCCAAAAAATGCATTAATATATAAAAAGATAAGAATAATCTATATGATGTGTTCACCAATCTCATGCACCCGTTCACAAGTCTCATGCACCCGTTCACAAGTCTCATGCACCCGTTCACAAGTCTCATGCACTCGTTAACAAGTCTCATGCACCCGTTCACAAGTCTCATGCACCCGTTTCACAAGTCTCATGCACTCCGTTCACAAGTCTCATGCACCCGTTCACAAGTCTCATGCACCCGTTCACAAGTCTCATGCACCCGTTCACAAGTCTCATGCACCCGTTCACAAATCTCATGCACCCGTTCACAAGTCTCATGCACCCGTTCACAAGTCTCATGCACCCGTTCACCAATCTCATGCACCCGTTCACAAGTTCTCATGCACCCGTTCACAAGTCTCATGCACCCGTTCACAAGTCTCATGCACCCGTTCACAAGTCTCATGCACCCGTTCACCAGCACCCTCACCAATCTCATGCACCGTTCACAAGTCTCATGCACCCGTTCACAAGTCTCATGCACCCGTTCACAAGTCTCATGCACCCGTTCACAAGTCTCATGCACCCGTTCACCAAGTCTCATGCACCCGTTCACAAGTCTCATGCACCCGTTCCAAGTTCACACCCGTTCACAAGTCTCATGCACCCGTTCACAAGTCTCATGCACCCGTTCACCAATCTCATTCTCATTCACAAGTCTCATGCACCCGTTCACAAGTCATGCACCCGTTCACAAGTCTCATGCACCCGTTCACCGTCATCACAAGTCTCATGCAAGTTCACAAGTCTCATGCACCCGTTCACAAGTCTCATGCACCCGTTCACAAGTCTCATGCACCCGTTCACAAGTCTCATGCACCCGTTCACAAGTTGCACCCACAAGTCTCATGCACCCGTTCACAAGTCTCATGCACCCGTTCACAAGTCTCATGCACCCGTTCACAAGTCTCATGCACCCGTTCACAAGTCTCATGCACCCGTTCACAAGTCTCATGCACCCGTTCACAAGTCTCATGCACCCGCACCCGTTCACAAGTCTCATGCACCCGTTCACAAGTCTCATGCACCCGTTCACAAGTCTCATGCACCCGTTCACAAGTCTCATGCACCCGTTCACAAGTCTCATGCACCCGTTCACAAGTCTCATGCCCCGTTCACAAGTCTCATGCACCCGTTCACAAGTCTCATGCACCCGTTCACAAGTCTCATGCACCGTTCACAGTCTCATGCACCCGTTCACAAGTCTCATGCACCCGTTCACAAGTCTCATGCACCCGTTCACAAGTCTCATGCACCCGTTCACAAGTCTCATGCACCCGTTCACAAGTCTCATGCACCCGTTCACAAGTCTCATGCACCCGTTCACCAATCTCATGCACCCGTTCACAAGTCTCATGCACCCGTTCACAAGTCTCATGCACCCGTTCACAAGTCTCATGCACCCGTTCACCAAGTCTCATGCACCCGTTCCCAAGTCTCACACCCGTTCAATCATGCACCCGTTCACAAGTCTCATGCACCCTCATGCATGCACCCGTTCACAAGTCTCATGCACCCGTTCAAGTCTCATGCACCCGTTCACAAGTCTCATGCACCCGTTCACCAATATCATGCACCCGTTCAAATGCACCCGTCACAAGTCTCATGCACCCGTTCACAAGTCTCATGTACCCGTTCACCCGCACCCGTTCACAAGTCTCATGCATGCACCCGTTCACAAGTCTCATGCACCCGTTCACAAGTCTCATGCACCCGTTCACAAGTCACATGCACCCGTTCACAAGTCCCATGCACTCGTTCACAAGTCTCATTCACCCGTTCACAAGTCGCATGCACCCGTTCACAAGTCACATGCACCCGTTCACCAGTCTCATTCACCCGTTCATAAATCCCATGCACTCGTTCACAAGTCTCATGTAAATCTCAATGTGTAATCGAGTGAGATATGTTATCTTCTGGAATAATCGATGCACATGTTCACTAACATCTGCACATTTCGCATTATAAATATCCTGTCATTTGTAATTGTAAAAACGGTTCAATTAAATTCAATTAAAACTTTATTTAATGTTGTTTATTGTTGTTATTTACCGATATACAATAAATCAATAATGTTTATCGTAATATGCAAGACATATAATCAATAGAATAATATCAGCATACATTATGTGTCATTAAAATGATTATTTACGTGTCAAGAAACATTGAACACTACATAATGAGATTTAACATGGAGTAAAATGGACACACTGCTATAGGGACAGTCCATACACACAAAGTGCTGTACAGCCAGTCCACACACACACAGTGCTGTACAGCCAGTCCACACACACTGCTGTACGATCAGTCCACACACAGTGCTGTACGGCAAGTCCACACATACAGTGCTGTACGACACGTCCACAAACACAGTGATGTACGACACGTCCACACACACAATAGTGTACGACACGTCCACACATACAGTGCTGTACAGCCAGTCCACACACACACAGTGATGTACGACACGTCCACACATACAGTGATGTACGACACGTCCACACACACAGTGATGTACGACACGTCCACACATACAGTGATGTACGACACGTCCACACATACAGTGATGTACGACACGTCCACACATACAGTGATGTACGACACGTCCACACACACAATAATGTACGACACGTCCACACACACAGTGATGTACGACACGTCCACACACACAGTGATGTAGACACGTCACACATACAGTGATGTACGACACGTCCACACACACAGTGATGTACGACACGTCCACACACACAGTGATGTACGACACGTCCACACATACAGTGATGTACGACACGTCCACACATACAGTGATGTACGACACGTCCACACACACAGTGATGTACGACACGTCCACACACACAGTGATGTACGACACGTCCACACATACAGTGATATACGACACGTCAACACATACAGTGATGTACGACACGTCCACACATACAGTGATGTACGACACGTCAACACACACAGTGATGTACGACACGTCCACACATACAGTGATGTACGACACGTCCACACACACAGTGATGTACGACACGTCAACACATACAGTGATGTACGACACGTCCACACATACAGTGTTGTACGGTCAGTCCACACACACACAGTGATGTACGACACGTCCACACATACAGTGATGTACGACACGTCCACACATACAGTGTTGTACGGTCAGTCCACACACAGTGATGTACGACACGTCCACACATACAGTGCTGTACAGCCAGCCCACACACACACAGTGATGTACGACACGTCCACACATACAGTGTGTTATACGGTCAGTCCACACACACAGTGATGTACGACACGTCCACACACACAGTGTTGTACGGTCAGTCCACACACACAGTGCTGTACGACACGTCCACACACACAGTGTTGTACGGTCAGTCCACACACACAGTGCTGTACGGCACGTCCACACATACAGTGTTGTACGGCCAGTCCACACACACAATGCTGTTCGGCCAGTCCACACACGCACGCACGCACGCACGCACGCACGCACGCACGCACGCACGCACGCACGCACGCACGCACGCACGCACGCACGCACACGCACAGCATAGCATAGCATTCCTGAACATCTATTAAGCAGCATATACAAGGGTTTAAAACCAGTCTCGAATGTTACTATATATAACACAGCATTCCTGAACATCTATTAAGCAGCATATACAAGGGTTTAAAACCAGTCTCGAATGTTACTATATATAACACGCCTTCAATGTGACGAATTTATAAACAGACGGATCTGTGGCCCAGTGGTAAAACGCTGGACTGGTAATCCAGGGATCGCAGGTTCGATGCCACGTCTGACCCTAATAAAATTAAGTCTTTCAGATGGGACGTTAAACCGATGTCTCGTGTCGGTGCTTTACATCGTGCACGTAAAAGAACCAGAGGAGACTCTGTAATGGTTCTCTGTCTGTATCATTGCACTATCCTCAAAAATCTAAAATTACTAATCTCTTCAGGAGGCGTCGCTCATATGGGCAACCGGTAGCGACGATAAATAAACGTAAAACACACACACACGAATGTATGCATTCAATGTGCTGATTGTATGCATAATTCATTGCGTGTTTCTTGCTGAGATATAATTAGGTGATTTTATTTAAGCAATGAATCGCGTGTTAATATTTTCCATCTGGGTATGAACTATATTGGCCGTGGTTAAAGTACGTGGAGGCCGATGGCATGAAACAAGTGGAATAACACATCATTTCACTGATCAATTGCTATATTTCAGTGTAAAAGAAATATAGCATTAGTTTATATTTTATTTTAGCTCGATTGCAATAAAAGTTCTTACAACTTATATTAAATGAACTAATGACTGTCCGATTAGCGCAGTGGTTAGCACGCTCGCGTCTAACAAATGCAACCCGGGTTCGATCATCGGACCGGGAAGTATGTGAGATAGTACGGTGGTCGCCAGAACGGAGAGGTGGGTATTTTCCGGGTACTCCGTTTCCTCCCACACGAAAGACCACATTTACGCTTTCATCCGCGCCAACGAAAGTGATTAATATAAGTTGTTAGAACTTTCTTCGCAATCGTTGTAAAATATATAACGTTGAAACTTTAAACTTATATAAACCACTCTCGAGACCTCATTCCTGTTGGAAGTCATCGCCACGAGGGAGAGAGAAGAGGCGACGTGGAATGTAAATACCTTGCCAAAAGGGCTCGAACGCCATGGCGTACGATCGCACCGGAAGCGAAATCACTACGACTGCGCTATCACGACACCCAAATATATCATTAATAAACAACTGGTTTAAGATAAACTAAGTTAATGAAAAACCATTGAAGCAAATACTATTATTTAATTAAAATCGCATCCCCTATATCCAATTATCTCACATGAATCGCCACACACACAGTATATCTGGCAGACGTAAACCTTTGACTTTGAATGCAAGTGTAAATGCTCATCGACATTGATGTAGACGTGATGAAGTCAATTATCGTAGATAAGGATCTCATTCCATAAAACAGCTTAACCCCATTTGAACAGTGCTTAAGGGAATGCTTATGATCTATCTGATCAACATGATCACGATAAATGAAAAAATATATATATACTCCGACAACAAGGACTTGTGAATGAGATGAAACTAGCCATAGTACGAACTAGTTAGCACACTATAGATGTATAATATGAATTGTCATTATTTCCGCCGTACGGTTGTTAACAGTTTCACAATTAATAATATACAGAATGAACGCAATCAATGCAACATGAAAGGATGTTCAAATATTACAATTATCAACGATCTTTCATTCATGTAATGAATAGTATTATGTGTTAATTTGTTTGTTAACGGTATATGAGTATAATTATAATGCCGGCCAGGGGTGATTGATGTGCACCAGGTCACCAGGGAAATGTAATGACTAGTATTATATGTTAATTTGTTTGTTAACAGTATATGAGTATATAATGCTGTCCAATGGTGATTGATATGCACACAGACGGATATGTAGTCCAGTGGTAACACACTGGACTGGTAATCCAGGGATCGCAGGTTCAATCCCCCGTCTGACCCTAATAAAATTAAGTCTTTCAGATGGGACGTTAAACCGAGGTCTCGTGTCGGTGCTTTACACCGTACATGTAAAAGAACCAGAGGATACTCTGGAATAGAGCTCTGTCTGTATTATTGCACTATCCTCCAAAATGACTAATCTCTTCAGGAGGCGTCGCTCATATGGGCAACCGGTAGCGACGATAAATAAACGTAAAAATCAAACAAATCAGATATAGTGTTTGATTAATTAATATTTACATCACTAGTGAGCGTATATGTCCTGCTTGTAACTATGACTTGCCTTACTAATGATATGTAGCTGACATGGGCATTTTTAAAGTTAGCGTGGAGGCGTTCAACAGTAATTCTAGAAAATGTAGCAATTACATCAATATTACCAATTACATTGCATTTGAATGTGTAGGATTTTCATTAGGAACTATACTAGAGGACATAGAAAACGCACACTTCGGATAAGTGTATGTTTTTACATGAAAAACAATAACTATATTAATGTATAGTTTTTAACATTTTGGAATATTTTTAGTTGTTCCGTTTGTGTTTTGCAATAAAGATCTGAAATATCATTGATGGCATCCTATGTATTTAGTTTTTATGTAATAATAATCATATAATGTAGGTGTACGTTTTCTATGTCCTCTAGTATATAATGTAGGTGTGAGTTTTCTATGTCCTCTAGAATATAATGTAGGTGTACGTTTTCTATGTCCTCTAGTATATACTGTAGGTGTACGTTTTCTATGTACTCTAGTATATAATGTAGGTGTGCGTTTTCTACGTCCTCTAGTACATAATGTAGGTGTGCGTTTTCTACGTCCTCTAGTATAAAATGTAGGTTTGCGTTTTCTATGTCCTCTAGTATATAATGTAGGTGTGCGTTTTCTAGGTAGCTCAAATAATCGACAATAGGGTAAATACAGAACTTAGTCGTATACGCAAGGATGTTGACAGTCGATTGGAATCCTTTAAGGAGGAAATAAAGTCCGACATCTCCGCTGACCTTCATGATATTAATGACAGAGTGATGGTACTATCCAATGGCGTACCAGTCAACTCGGGTCAAACGGATGTGAGCCTCAACATTGTTATTAGAGGTCTTCCAGAATCTTCAAATGAAAACACCAGTGTTAAAGTGAACTCACTTATCCGGGACGGTCTTAAGGTTAGTGATGTAACCTTTAGTAAAGTTGAAAGGAAGAAATCATCATCATCAAAACCTGGTATTGTGATTGTTAAATTTAAGTCACACGATGACAAACGAAAAGTGATGGTGAACACGTCTAACCTGGGTGATAGTCGTCAATACAAGGATGTTTTCATTCACCATGACCAATCACATATTGACAGACTTATGGCTAATAACTTTCGCACCATCTTAAGTGCCATGAAACAACATGAATTTACGGTTAGAGGCTCTCGTGTTGTACGAGTAAATAGTGATAGACCACGTGAGCAAATGAATCATCGGTCATCGGATCGGGAACGTGACTCTTACTCAGGTAGTGATCGAGGGCCAAGTTACGGTGGAAACCGTGGTGATAATCGCGACGGTTGGAACAGAGTAGACAGTCGTGGCAGGCACTACAATAGAAGGAATGGAGGTGGACGGCGTGGTGGTCGTAATTAATATAAAGCCGGTTTTTGGAATGTTCATGGCTTTAATATGAATCCTGATTCTGATAATTTTTTATTAAGATCTGCTTGTATTTTACAGTATAACTTTGATATATTAGCTTTAGCTGAAACTCATTTAATAGATGATAATGTTTTAACTGTTGAAGGTTACCGCTGGTTCGGTCATAACCGGAAACATATTCATAGAAATGCCAGGTCAGGTTCTGGTGGTGTTGGATTTTTAATTAAAGATACACTATGTGATATTTTTTATATTTCTATTTTGAGTGATTCACATGAAGGTATCCTTTGGCTCAAAATGGTTCACAAGTTTGAGCAGTTCACCTTGATGCCATGTGTCTGTTACTTGCCACCAGAAAATTCATCTCGCTATTTTAACGTAAACACCTTTTATGATTGCCTTTTGACAGATATCTATGCTTTTCAGAATGATGGTATGATATATGTATGTGGGGATTTCAACAGTAGATGTGGGGGATTGGACGACTTTATTGCGGGCGTAGATAATATACCGCCTCGTAACATTATAGATTTCACAACTAACTTTTATGGAGAACTGTTCGTTGATTTCTTGATAAACACAAATATGTGTATGCTTAATGGTAGAGGTTCTTCGAATAATGTTACCTCCGTGTCTGTTAAGGGGTCGTCTGTTGTTGATTACTGTATTGCTACTCATGATAATTTATGTAACATGATTGATTTTGAGGTTGTTTTAACATCACAACTAATAAATACATCTGGTGATATCCGGGTCTTAGCACCAACTTGTATACCAGATCATTCATTGCTGTCGTGGAATATTGTTAGTGATACCAGTTCATAGTATACGAAAGATATTTCAAATGAGGGTACGTCTTATGATAGATTTGATCTTAGTAATGTAAATAATTATTTCATGAATAGTCCTTCTGCTGTGTTACAGATAAATAACGTCATTCAAAAACTAGAACAAGGTTTTCGTTCTCAGAATGATATTGATCTCGTATATGAGGACTGGTGTAATGTAGTGAAACAAAACATGTATAAAGATATTCCTTTCAAAACTATAAAGAGTGGGTGCAGGAATAAAAAGCGTAAACCTGGTAAATCTTGGTGGAGTGAAAATTTAACTAACTTATGGTCTAATCTATGCATTTTGGAAGGTAAATGGTTAAATTGTTCCCATCGTAATGCTAAATTAAAATTCAAAACTGAATATGTTCAAGCACGTAAATTTTTTGATCGGGAAGTACAGAAGGCTAAACGATTGTATTGGTATTCCATGCAAAACGAACTTCTAACAAACTGTAATGTGGACCAGACTAAGTTCTGGAAGTCGATTGGGAAAATTGGCGTAGGTAATTGTAAGAGTAAGCAAATACCGATGAAAGTTACATTAGAAGATGGGTCTACTTCTACTTGTGTCGATGATGTTCTATTTAAGTGGAAGAATGATTTCAGTTCTTTATTTAACAAAAACAGTGTAAGTGAGACCGTGGCTACTGAAAATAGTAATAATATTGATGATGTACCATTTAATGAACATATTTCTTTGTTAGAGGTCAAGAAGGCCGTAGATAAGGTCAAACGTGGTAAAGCTTGTGGAGTAGACGAACTTCCATCGGAAGTATTAAAAATTGATGCCACTATATTGTTTCTGCATGCCTTATATAATATATGCTTTGAGAATGGTATTACTCCATCATTATGGAATAGATGTATTATTAATCCAATTCCAAAGTCTACAACAGCTGATCCTACAGACCCCATGTCTTATAGAGGCATTTCTCTTGATTGTACAACATACAAGATATACTGTAATATATTGAATGATAGATTGAGTTCTTGGGTTGAAGACAATGGCATTTTGGCAGATGAACAGACTGGTTTCCGTAAGAAGAGAAGCACTTCCGATCAAATTTCGTCTTTAGTTAATTTAGTTGAAACACGAAAGAAACTTAAGCAATGTACTTATGCAGCTTTTATAGACTTCCGTAAAGCTTACGATTTCATTAATCGTTCTAAATTATGGACAAGATTAAATGATATAGGTATGTCTGGTAAAATGGTTCTAGCCATAAAGTCACTCTATTCATCTGTCGCCTCTTGTGTTAGAATTAACTCATTTAAAACAGACTGGTTTAATGTTCATTGTGGATTGAGACAAGGCTGTGTGTTATCACCTTTGTTGTTTAATTTATATATCAATGACCTAGCTGTATATCTTAAGTCCTTTGATATTGGTATTAATATAGATAATGAAAAGGTTTGCATACTCCTATATGCTGATGACATTGTTTTACTAGCTAAAGATGAATATGACTTACACATTTTGCTAAATGCTCTGAACGATTGGTGTTGTCTTAAGGACATGTCAATTAATGCCGATAAGAGTAAGATAATGCATTTCCGTCCAGATAGCCGGGCGAGGTGTGAGCATATATTTAAATGTGGAAATGAACAGTTATCCGTTGTTGACAGATATACATACCTCGGTGTTGTTCTTCAGGAACACCTAGATTTTAATGTTACAGCTAAGATGGTTGCTCAGAGTGCACGTCGTGCGTTAGGATTATTGATAGCTAAATGTAAAATTTCGGGAGGGGTACCGTATAATGTATTCACCAAGCTATACGACACTGTTGTTTGGCCTTTAATTGCTTATGGTGCCTCAATATGGGGGTATAAATCCTTTCCTTGTATAAATGCTGTCCAAAACCGTGCTATGCGGTTTTATCTTGGTGTCGGCAAGTATACACCCAATGCAGCCGTTTCCGGTGAAATGGGTTGGCAACCTCCCATTGTCCGTCAATGGAAAACAGTTTCTACGTTTTGGGTACGAATTTCCAATATAAATAACTCGAGATTGAACAAACGAATTGCACTTTGGGCAAACGAGAAATCTGCTTCCTGTAAAAACTGGTTCTATTTTGTTAAGAAACATTTTACGGATATTGATTTTGCAGAATTTTGTAACTTATATGCTCCAATTTCTAAGCCTCATTGTATCGAATGTGTGGGAAAATTTGGTATGAACAAATATATAACAGATTGGTATGCCTCTATAAATAGCATTCATGGTACTACTGGACGAGGTCGTAACAAATTAAGAACGTATTGTAAGTTTAAGCATGTATTTGAACCTGAGGAATATTGTAAAATGATTTTACCTACACGACACAGGTCGGCATTTAGTAAATTTAGATGCGGTGTTGCACCAATCCGTATAGAAACAGGAAGGTATGAGAATTTAAGATTAGACGATCGTAAATGTCCCTTTTGTAATGTGATAGAAGATGAACATCACGTTTTATTGGAATGTGCCATATATAATGATCTAAGAACTTTACTATTGCAGAAGGCAATATTTGCTGACCATAATTTCTGTAATATGACAAAACGTGATCAATTTCTATTTCTATTCAGTAATCAATCAGTGATAAGACTTTGTGCCAAAACCTGTTTTAATATACTACAGCGTCGTTACTTTTACCTTTGTAACTAATGCCCTTTTTGTGTTAATTACTATATATCTATGATTTTTACAGACTACAAGAAGCAGCTGCTAATTAGGTCATTCTCGATCTGATCCTGGGTGATAACTGATTTTGTAAGATATTTCTTAATAGCGCACTAGTGCTTGTTTTTCGATTCAGTGTTTTATACCATTTTGTTTTATTTCGTATTTAAATATAAATTAACAACTGTTTCTTGGCTTTAGAATGTAAATAAGCATTAACTAATAGTAGTGTGGGATTTTATAATGTGATATGTTTTGTTGCAATATGTCTCTTATAATTCTATTCAGAATGGCTATGTACTTTTAATCTGATTATTTATATTTGTGTTTGTATTACATGTATGTACATAGATGAGACTTTAATAAAGATTAAAACCTATTCCTCTAGTATAAAATGTAGGTTTGCGTTTTCTATGTCCTCTAGTATATAATGTAGGTGTGCGTTTTCTACGTCCTCTAGTATATAATGTAGGTGTGCGTTTTCTACGTCCTCTAGTATATAATGTAGGTGTGCGTTTTCTATGTCATCTAGTATATAATGTAGGTGTGCGTTTTCTATGTCCTCTAGTATATAATGTAGGTGTGCGTTTTCTATGTCCTCTAGTATATAATGTAGGTGTGCGTTTTCTACGTCCTCTAGTATATAATGTAGGTGTGCGTTTTCTATGTCCTCTAGTATATAATGTAGGTGTGCGTTTTCTATGTCCTCTAGTATAGCATATCTTATGTTGTATGAAATGTAACTATGTTCCATTATGTCTATTGTTCTATGTAAACTGTCCCCAGATAAGAAATAGCATATACCCATAATATCATAATATTAAACTTAATTAGTCATGGTGCTATATTTGTAACCTGATACTAATTGATGTTGTTATTCACATGCAAAGCTATTATTAAATTTGTTAAATACAAAAGATACAAAATTCGACTTGAAATATACTATATTAATAGTGTATGTGACAGCTAATTCCAGACAGTATTCAAGAAATAAACGATTATAATTGGTTGGCTGCAACACTACTTATCTCTTTGAAATGGCCAAAACGTTAGAGCCAATCGACAATATGTTGTCTTTATTTTTTAAAGTGACATACATCGCAAAAAGCAAATAAATGCATTTTTCACGTATAAATTCATTGCTACTACAAATTCTTCCGAGTACTTTCGAACACTAACATTGAAACAATAAACAGTGTTTTTGTTGTCTAATAACTTTCAGAAATGAATGTATTACGTTGTATTACGCATGGATGTCGACCCCTATTTACATTATGTTGCTATGTAAACAAACCGCGTAAGCGACGTTTGTTTATTAGTTGAAATACTAAGTTATTGAGGCAAATATTTGGACAAAAATTATACAATATAATAATAGGAAATTACATTCTGCAGAAATTTGCATTGTCATTGATGTGTCGCTTTAAAAAACATTTTGGAAACAAGCTGATATGTGCAAGCAAATATGTTTAATGGATTGCTGGACCAGCATTGATATAGCTAAACTGACTGCCGCTGATCTTCATCCTGCCAAGAAACAATAACCAGAGGATCTATGAAATGCCCTCCTAACTAGTTCAAATACCACCCTCCAAAACAATGGCTGGTATCTGCATGATACATGGCCCAAGTGGACAACCTTTAACGACGATAAACAAACATAACACGTAAATGCGGATAGAATAGTTACAAACCCTGATACTGTTCAGAGCTAAACTTTCGATTTTGATTTTGATTCTAATTTGTATAGCTGTTGAAAACATCGGGTCTATTCCATACGATACTGTTTTTAAGTAACGCCTACACACTCGTGTCCATCCGCGAACATTTCACAGAATTGTAATAGATTTGAAAATCAAAAATACATCTAAGGCTCTAGTCTAGTAGGTCTTCTGGAGTCTGATTGAAGGTTAGCAGATGCCTGCTAGCAAAATAAACACATCGCATGTCTATTTCCTCATTTAATTATATGTAAGCAATAAATAATTACAGTGCAGGTCGTGTTTCTAAAGTTGGTATGTCTAATAGTCCCAATAGTGAAACACATGGTATGTGTGTTTTGCGTTTTTTATGGTCTCTACCGGTTGCCCACATGAGCGACGCCTCCTGAAGGAATTAGTTATTTTAGATTTGTGGAGGATAGTGCAATGATACAGACAGAGACCCATTCCAGAGTCTCCTCTGGTTCTTTTACGTGCACGATGTAAAGCACCGACACGAGACCTCGGCTTAGAGTCCCGTCTGAAAGGAACAGACTGGGGATTGAAACCCATGGTACAGATGATTGTTGTACATATCAACTACCTGATGCTAACACTGCTTTTTAGCGTCTGGATTTAATGTCTCACCGACAGCTTACGTCCGGTGGTTATGGCCGTTATTTCAAATAATTTGCCCCTTACCGCTGTGAGTTCGAATCCTACTGGGGGTGTTGAATTCTTTTCACCGATGAAGCTATCCTGTTGCATTCCGGAAAGTCAGTGGTTGTATCCGGGTGTTCATACGTTCCTGAAATACTGGATGTTATTGATCTGGCAGTTAACTGAAGACACAACGTAAACTGGTTCATTGAAGACAAATGTATATATTAAATGGCATTACTACAATGTTTAATCATCAAAAGCACATCACACTAAAGTCGAATTTAAAACTCGAAATTTCAACAATAATCACACATGAACTAGATAACAAAATTTAATTGTTTATGACGTCATGCCAACGAGTGTAAGACGTAACGTTTGCAAGGTGAAGCTGACATTGTAATGGTTATCCCGTAAGCAATTTTTGAACACAATATAAGTGGAGTGAATGGATGTTAGCTATGTGTTCAACATATGTTTACACAAACTAGCATTCCAAGTTTCAGAACGTATCCTTTATTATCTAGTAGTTACAACGATACACATTTCGGCGTCGAACGCTGCAGATGATCTAATGCTCTCGCTAAGTATTGAATATCTATTTACAAAACATTACAAGTTTAGTTCAACGGGATGGATTACATTTTCATTTGAAGATATATATTGTCTTATTAAAGACGTACTTGCAAAGCGACTACGCCATCAATAACAAGTAGTGTGATGATGGATTATGAGGATGTCTCCAATGACTGCATTATTTCAAGAGGATGGAGCTGTCCGTAAATAACATGAGCTTCTGTCTCGGTTTCATTCAATGAGAAATGTATTCCTGAAGATAAACAGTTCCCTAACCCCATCGACACGGGCAATCAGTGGCTATCCCTATAGACTATTCGAACTCCATGATATACATACAAACAATACTATAGGACATAGAAAACGCACACCTACATTATGTGATAAAAATATTCCACTATGTATTTATATAGTTATTGTTTTCATGTAAAAACACACTTATCCGAAGGGTGCGTTTTCTATGTCTTCTAGTATATTTAAATTGCAATAATCAATTCATATAAATGAAGTATATAATTATATGCAATTAGACATTGTCCTATTGTACTATACACTCAGTCCGCCTCCGTGGTCGAGTGGTTAAGGTCGCTGACTTGTATACCACTGTAACTTATCATCACTGATCGTCACGGGTTCGAGCCCCGCTCAGGCCGTGTCTCATTTATATGAAAAAGTTGGCAGTTTCTTACGGAGGTTGGTGCACCCAAGTACTGGTTAACCGTTGGAGCCTGCCCAGGAAAGGTGTTGTTAGGTAAACTGCCCGCCGGCGATATAGCCCAAAATGGTGCTGATGCAGGCGTAAAACCCGAAATATAACATAATAAATAATCGTCACCTGGTCTTCTACAGTTTAGTTTAATCATATGTTATTGCATTCATGCTATATAATTATACAATGTACAGAACAAAACAAATAAACACACTTGTATAATTATGCATAGTATATACGATTGATGTCATTGTTGTGAGCAAGAATTGTCAATAAATGTTGAAGGAAATGGGTTGGGCTACAAGTCTTAACAACATTAGTTACTGCCCTCCCCAAAATACTAGATTGTATCAAACAAATCGACGAGTTGTGCAAATACTAACATTGATGATTACTAATATAAAAAGAAAATGAAGACGACAATTAGCAACATATAAATAACAAGAATTTAGAACCTAAAACATAACAACTAACAATACAAACAAACAAAAGTGATTACGAAATGCAAATGATTGTAGCTCCTCCAATAAAGTACCCCCCCCCCACCCACTGTTTTACAGTATTTGGAACACACCTTCAGCTATTTACACTTATATGCCGGCTTCGTCTATATTGGTACGTATACTGTCAGCTATTTACACTTCTATGCCGGCTTCGTCTCTACTGGTACGCATACTGTCAGCTATTTACACTTCTATGCCGGCTTCGTCTCTACTGGTACGCATACTGTCAGCTATTTACACTTCTATGCCGGATTCGTCTCTATTGGTACGCACACTGTCAGCTATTTACATTTCTATGCCGGATTCGTCTCTATTGGTACGCATACTGTCAGCTATTTACACTTCTATGCCGGCTTCTTCATTTAAGCTTATGTCAAGCTTCTGTCACTTCTCATCATCTTTTCTGAGGTAACATTGCAGCTTATGACACTTCAGTACCGGCCTTTTTTCCCTCTTCTTAGCTTGCAATTTAGTATATTATATATCTGCCGACTTCGTCTCCCTTTGTAGGCTTCATTCAAACACATGTTATGCTCTTCTGCAACAAGTATTACAAGCATCATACCAGCTTAATAAACTTGTACACTGACTTGTCTATCGCTTACACTTTCATTCCAGCTCAATATACGTTTCCACCGACCTCTCTCTCTCTCTCTCTCTCTCTCTCTCTCTACGTATTCTTCGCTACAACATTATGACTGACACACTAGCACAATGGCTAAATGCTTTTTACAATAACGCGTTTTACAAGGTAAAATATTTCCACTTTACGCCAATATGATTGCCTCCATTGTGTAGCTGTTATGACAGGAATGATCAATTGTATAGTCATATGGCATGCGATGTTGTTTTGTGGTAGCAAATAGGTTTTGTTTCACAAAGGTAATTACAGATCAGTATATAGGAGTGTGCTAGTTAATGAAATAGAGTTCACGAAAATAGAAAATGTCCATACATGGTTTAACCCTTTCAACCCCACAGGCCTCTAAATAGGCTTATGAAAAGTGTAGATCCAGATGAGCCGGCTCGTGACGAGCCGTCTCATCAGGATCTGCACTTTTTTGCCAGTAATAATTATTACTATTTTTAGATAAAATTACCCATTTTGATAAATGAACTGGTCCAAAGGTAATTTTCTTATTAATTTATTGGTCTGAAAATATCACGCACCAGTCCATGTCAGTTACTTGGGGTTGAATGGGTTAAGCGTTTATCTTAGTCTAAGCATAGCATATTACTATGTAGACTAGATGACATAGCCGCACACGTCAGATAACTGTCATGTAAAACAATAACTATATTAAATACATCGTTTTAAACATTTTGGAATATTTGTTAGTTGTTCAGTTTGTGTTTTGTAATAAAGATGTGATATATCTTTGATGGAATCCTTCGTATTTCGTTTTCATGTAATAATACTCGTATAATATACGTGTGCGTTTTCTATGACCTCTAGTGTATAATGTAGGTGTGCGTTTTCTATGTCATCTAGTATATAATGTAGGTGTGTGTTTTCTATGTCATCTAGTATATAATGTAGGTGTACGTTTTCTATGTCCTCTAGTATATAATGTAGGTGTACGTTTTCTATGTCCTCTAGTATATAATGTAGATGTGCGTTTTCTATGTCCTCTAGTATATAATGTAGATGTGCGTTTTCTATGTTCTCTAGTATATATATCTGAGTTTTTACGAACACGAAACGTAAATGGGTCAGGTCGCAACATCTTGCAACATTGGATGCCTTCCAATGGGAACAGAACAACGTTGTACGTATACTATTGGAGGACATATGTATACATAGTGTCATGTATAAATGCTTTCCCCACAATGTTACAATCTGTACATATATTACACCTATCATATGTATAGCAAAGGGATTAGAATGAAAGACTGAGAGTCTGAAGATACCAGTCTTAACATGGTCTCCACTGCATAAGGTTGTATGTATGCATGTACATTGCAGAGCTTTTACAATTGTTTTTATAATGTTGTGAACGTTTTGAAATTGGATCTGAAAAAAGTAATACATTTAAAATTAACAATTGAATGTTCTATTTTGGCGTTTCATCTAAGTATGAAATGTCAGTTTCTAACACCTAATTAGCATAAAAAGCGAAGACACCCATGTAGAACCAACGATCTACCGCAACCTAGCTGGATTTGAAATCAATGACCGTAACTACTAATTCAATTTCTATCCCATTGCGATGTGTCCGCCTGCAAGGCAATTTAGAGGATAGTACAATAATACAGACAGACACCCAACAGCAAACATATTTATACACCAGGAGATTCGGAATAAAATTAAAATTTTGGAAACAATCATCACCGCCCTCTTCATCGCTCGTTTTAGCTTCCGATTAATTGCGCATATTACAACGACAGATTTTTTGCAATCCGTGATATATGATTGCGCGTGCATGTAACGACTTTTTCAAAGACAATCAGGTATTGTTTCCTTTTACAGAAACGAGTATTAGAAAGGAGCTTAAATCAGATAGTTGCTGTTCCGAACTCGTTAAGGATTATTGTGTTTATGCAAGGTAGAATTGGTCATGCCAGAGAGTCAAGTTTGCCACACGCGTAACATTCACCACAGAATTATACACGTCTGTAGAAAAGAATAAAACATGTTTCGTTTTCAGAATATTGATTATGTCTTAGCTTGGTGTATTCATTTAATTAATAAGTCGAGATTATATACATGATAAACTATACGACATTGCTCTCTGTGGAAGGGGTGGTACCCTGTACAGTAAATATATATATATTTGAGACTATGTCATAGTCATCCAGATTATTCTGGTAGAGTGCAAACAATATAGTTAAAACATATTTTATTTTCAGGTACATTGATAATGTTTTGTATTTGTTGAATTGTGAATATTTTAAATTGTCGATAGCATCATAATTTTGCCAAATATCGACATAATAATTTGTCAATATCACCATAATGTTGCCAAATATCGCCTTAATAAATTGTCGATATCACCATAATGTTGCCAAATATCGACTAAATAAACGGTCGATATCACAATAATGTTGCCAAATATCGACTAAATAAATGGTTGATATCACCATATTATTGCCAAATATCGCCTTAATAAATTGTCCATATCACTATAATGTTGCCAAATATCGACTTAATAGTGTGTGTATATCACCGTAGTATTGCCTAATATCGACGTGTGTGGGATGTGTGAGCGTATGTTTGTGAAGATTACGTTTACCTACTTATTTTTCAATACATCACGTTCTGCTAGTTGTTTTCAAGTGTCAATCTTTTCGTTCTTCTCTTGCACCTAAAACTAAATAACATTTCTATTATATTGTCTATTCAGTCTGCCAATTATTGTAGCATTAATTAATGTTCGTTGTTTTATTTCTAAATTGCATATAATGATTCATACTAATAGTACAGACACTTTGCACACATACACGTTACAGGAAGTAAACCAGTTATCATTGAGTGCGCATGCGTTATTTTCTCATGAGCTGGTAAATTCGGGCACGAGCCGTATCAAACCAGAACACGTGATATCATACAGGAAAACACAGATTATCAACCTGGGCGGTAGACCGTATTGTGGTAGGTAAATAGCGGCAAATATCATTCATATGTAGGTACCAGTCATATTCCATTTATATGGAAAAGTTGGCAGTTTCTTACGGAGGTTGGTGCACCCAAGTACTGGTTAACCGCTGGAGCCTGCCCAGGAAAGGTGTTGTTAGGTAAACTTCCCGCCGGCGATATAGCCCAAAATGGTGCTGATGCAGGCGTAAAACCCGAAATATAACAACATAACTAGTCATATTAGACCATTTAACATCAACATCCGACATGTATCACTTCTTTCATCACATGACTTAGGAGACTAATTTGTATACGTATTGTTACTTGTTTTCGAATCGTATATAAATATATAACACTATAATTATGTTATTTTACTGTGTAATTCTGAAATAAGATATTGTTTAAACGAAATATCGACCGAGCTAGATTTTACCTGTGATTTTTTAATTTTATCTTTAATCGATCGTTGTTCAATGCGTGTCTGTTAAGATATGTATATACCTGTTCTAAAACTAGTCATACATTGTGTATACACATTTATTTTAGCTCGATTGCGAAACAAATTCTTTCAACTTATATTAATCACACTCGAGACCTCATTCCTGATGGAATCCATCGCCATGAAGGAGAGAGAAGAGGCAATGTGGAATTTAAATGCCCTTGCCTACGGGCACAATCGTAACGGCTCCAGCGGGGCTCGAACTATGGACCTTTCGCACCTGAACCGAGTACGTTGCAAGTAACTAGTATGTAGATTTGCTCGTCAGTCAAGTATCCTCGTCTAATCGTTAAGACTGCATGTAAATTAAACGCAATTAACTGCACATTTGGTAGAAGTGTTGGTATAAGTAGCTCCTACGTCTTCCAAATTCATTCAGGTTCGATCCCCCGTCTGACCCTAATAAAATTAACAGTCTTTCAGATGGGACGTTAAACCGAGGTCTCGTGTCGGTGCTTTACACCGTGCACGTAAAAGAACCAGAGGAGACTCTGGAATGGGTCTCTGTCTGTATCATTGCACTATCCTCCAAAAATCTAAAATAACTAATCTCTTCAGGAGGCGTCGCTCATATGGGCAACCGGTAGCGACGATAAATAAACGTAAAACACACACACACAAATTCATTCATTATCACCTACTACCAGTGTTATCAATGCAGCTGCTCGTTGCACTCAAGAGACTGGGATACCATATAACAAACTCAGCGAGTCCGCCTCCGTGGTCGAGTGGTTAAGGTCGCTGACTTGTATACCACTGTAACCTATCATCACTGATAGTCACGGGTTCGAGCCCCGCTCAGACCGTGTTTCATTTATATGGTTAACCGCTGGAGCCTGCCCAGGACAGATGTTGTTAGGTAAACTGCCCGCCGGCGATATAGCCCAAAAATGGTGCTGATCCAGGCGTAAAACCAGAAATATAACATATAACAAACTCAGGAAATTGGTAATATTTCAGATTGTCGGATTCACAATCCGTCGGCAAGTTTCCATGTTCAATATATATTTATTGGACCTCTAGAATGGAGCTTTGTATGAATCAGTGCACTATCCTTCACCTTCCATATCTAAAATTACTAATCGTTTCGGAAGGCGCCGCTCATGCGGTCAACCGGTAACGACTAGACAGTAAATAAACGCAAAACATACACGTAGTCCGCATAGTGATAAGCTTTATAATTGTGTGTAAAGCACCGACACGTGACCTCGGTATAAAGTCCCATCTGAAAGACTGTTAATTTTATTAGGGTCAGCCGGGGGATCGAACCTGCGATCCCTGGATTACCACTGGACTACAGATCCGTCTGTAATATAATTGCTACATTGCATCGCATTTTATTCAATATGGTCGCCTATCTGAAAATTGTTTAACAAACATATATACATATATACATATATACATGTATCATCTAATATGACATGCATAGTCTCTAAATAGCCATACCTATTTATACGACACTAGTACACATATTTATCAATTAAATATTCCTTTTCTGCATTTAATAAAGGTCAACTAACATTTCATACCCTCGATGAAACGCAGAAAAAGAACATTCAATTGTTGTTCTTGTTTGATTCGTCACACAATACAAAAGTAGTCCCGGCTTGCCTAACTTAAGCATCACAGGGAAGCAAAAAGATATTATTTAATGTTAAATATGAAAACTACACAATATTGTCAGTAACATATAGTTTACCATGATAGGAGTTAAAAAGTTCTCATTTTATGGGAAAGATTAATTATGTGCTTCTAAAAATCACAATATTAACGATTTGACATTTCACTGTATACAAATATAAGTAGTATCAGTGATACATTTAAATCTAATAGGGAAGCAATAAGTTTTACTCCTAGAACAACCATTTTTATATCACATTAAAGAGAACAAATTAAACTTTATCGCCATAGGAGTTAAAATTTATAAAAATTAAAAGGTCTCTTCTAAATAAACGATTGAAAATAATTTCCCTGCTCAAAAATGTGCCGATAAGACAATCAATAATGGTTTTCGGGTCATTTTCAAGGGAGATAAGCCGCATCAATAAGCCAGCTGAATTGGCGTGAAAGCTGGGTATGGCTGTGAAAGCTGGGTATGGCTGTGAAAGCTGGGTATGGCTGTGAAAACTGGGTATGGCTGTGAAAGCTGAGTATGGCTGAGAAAGCTGGGTATGTCTGTGAAAGCTGGGTATGGCTGTGAAAGCTGGGTATGGCTGTGAAAGCTGGGTATGGCTGTGAAAACTGGGTATGGCTGTGAAAGCTGGGTATGGCTGTGAAAGCTGGGTATGGCTGTGAAGCTGGGTAGGCTGTGAAAGCTGGGTATGGCTGTAAAGCTGGGTATGGCTGTGAAAGCTGGGTATGGCTGTGAAAGCTGGGTATGGCTGTGAAAGCTGGGTATGGCTGTGAAAGCTGGGTATGGCTGTGAAAGCTGGGTATGGCTGTGAAAGCTGGGTATGGCTGTGAAAGCTGGGTATGGCTGTGAAAGCTGGGTATGGCTGTGAAAGCTGGGTATGGCTGTGAAAGCTGGGTATGGCTGTGAAAGCTGGGTATGGCTGTGAAAGCTGGGTATGGCTGTGAAAGCGCTGGGTATGGCTGTGAAAGCTGGGTATGGCTGTGAAAGCTGGGTATGGCTGTGAAAGCGGGTATGGCTGTGAACGTGGTATGGCTGTGAAAGCTGGGTATGGCTGTGAAAGTGGGTATGCTGTGAAAGCTGGAAGCTGAGTATGGCTGTGAAAGCTGGGTATGGCTGTGAAAGCTGGGTATGGCTGTGAAAGCTGGGTATGGCTGTGAAAGCTGGGTATGGCTGTGAAAGCTGGGTATGGCTGTGAAAGCTGGGTATGGCTGTGAAAGCTGGGTATGGCTGTGAAAGCTGGGTATGGCTGTGAAAGCTGGGTATGGCTGTGAAAGCTGGGTATGGCTGTGAAAGCTGGGTATGGCTGTGAAAGCTGGGTATGGCTGTGCAAGCTGGGTATGGCTGTGAAAGCTGGGTATGGCTGTGAAAGCTGGGTATGGCTGTGAAAGCTGGGTATGGCTGTGAAAGCTGGGTATGGTTGTGAAAGCTGGGTATGGCTGTGAAAGCTGGGTATGGCTGTGAAAGCTGGGTATGGCTGTGAAAGCTGGGTATGGCTGTGAAAGCTGGGTATGGCTGTGAAAGCTGGGTATGGCTGTGAATATCAATGAGAATAGTAGATTGTTGAGATTTATTTCGGCTATGGACGGCGATCACATGGGCTGAATCAGCCAATCAGAATCGCGTTATTGCAAGCAGTTATAATTATATTGTATTTGAAATAACGATGTACGAATACTATTTATAAATGTTGTTAATTAGCATGTGTAGCCATTTTGGAATTAAATATGGCTGTCTTCCCATATTGCAAGATGAAAGGTATATAGAAATGCATAGTGTCTTATACCAATACCAAGTTAACACTAAACATTAAAATCTCTTAAGAGTTATCAAACGTGTGTGTTTATTATAGTGTCACCCATATTGATATGGTCAGCCATTTCTGACGCCTCGTATGAAAACCAGTACTTCTCGAATGATATCCTTGCAAGCCAGGCATCAAACAATCGGTAGCCATTATTTAACTAGCTGGTTAACCACCGGCGATATCAGAATGAGCAATGTCGAGGTTCGAATGTTCGATATTGTGTTCCTTAGGCGGGTGCTATTCATGTAACTCACTCCACGCACTTTTCTGACAAGCTCGTAGCTACTGATAGGCACAATATGCAATTACGTACACATTGTATCGGAAATTTGAACAACGGAATAATCCAAAATCGCAATACGAACATGACCCTAAGGGAGTTGGGTTAGGTACAATTTCCTTTAATAGTATACCGTTGTCAAATCTTGGATCATAAATAGTCTCGACAATCTGCACGAAAGCTGATGTGTCAACCTTTGTTTGTCATACGCTCATAGCAACAAGATGACCACATGTTAGGTAGTTGTATTGCAAGCGCATGGTGGGCGAGTTGGCTTAATAATATTGTATTGCATTTATTTTCATACATTACATTACAATTATACATTCAATGAAATACGGGGAAGACAATTAGAAATTAAAAGTTGGCGTATTTTGCACGAAGTTAAAATATGTGAGAATAGCCGAGGGCATTCAGCGTTTTGGCTACGACCGATTCGTGTGTAATTTTTTTTTTTTTTAATTATGTATTTTGAATCGTAACAATTTTGTGTTCCTTGTTGTGGTTACAAATGTTAGATTTTCAAGACAAGTACAGTCATATTATTAAGGTGAATGTTACACATGCGAAATAATACTTTCAGAAATTTTACCGAAATAGTCACTATATATAAATAGTTTATTGATAAGATATGTGATTCTATTGATAAGATATGTGAACAGTTGATCGTTCCTCGATGCTTAAACCCAGTCGGTCGTTCCTTATGCAAGACACATTAATCCACATTGCCTCTTCCTCATGACGATATATTTCAATCAGGAATACGGTCTTCAGAGCGCTTAATTTAAAGACTTTGCTTAGGTACATATCTAAATAAAAATAATGTCCATAAACTATAGTGTTACATTTTATTGTACCGGGTGTTAAACTTGTCTACCGTGAATTAGACTTGTGTACCGGGCGTTAGACTTGTGTACCGGGCGTTAGACTTGTGTACCGGGTGATAGACTTGTGTACCGGGTGATAGACGTGTGTACCGGGTGTTAGACTTGTGTACCGGCTGTTAGACTTGTGTACCGGCTGTTAGACTTGTGTAGGTGTTAGACTTGTGTACCGGGTGTTAGACTTGTGTACCGGCTGTTAGACTTGTGTAGGTGTTAGACTTGTGTACCGGGAGTTAGACTTGTGTACCGGGTGTTATACTTGTGTACCGGGTGTTAGACTTGTGTACCGGCTGTTAGACTTGTGTACCGGGTGTTAGACTTGTGTACCGGGTGTTAGACTTGTGTACCGGCTGTTAGACGTGTGTACCGGCTGACTTGTATACCGGCTGTTAGACTTGTGTACCGGGTTAGACTTGTGTACCTGGCGTTAGACTTGTGTACCGTGTTAGACTTGTGTACCGGGTGTTAGACTTGTGTACCGGGTGTTAGACTTGTGTACCGGCTTAGACTGTGCGGTGTTAGACTTGTGTACCGGGTGTTAGACTTGTGTACCGGGCGTTAGACTTGTGTACCGGGTGTTAGACTTGTGTACCGGGTGTTAGACTTGTGTACCGGGTGTTAGACTTGTGTACCGTGTACCGGGTGTTAGACTTGTGTACCGGGTGTTAGACTTGTGTACCGGGTGTTAGACTTGTGTACAGGGTGTTAGACTTACAAGAAACCCGGTCAAAATGTTATCCATGTCCTCATTGGGGATGATTTTGTCTCAGTTCCGTCAATGACGTTCGGTTGCTTTATCCCAAGAGAAGCCGCACAGTATTGCCGTATATATTAATACCTAGTGAATGGGACTTTTCCGGACCATACCAGCTGAGCATGGATATGTATCTTTAATCTATTTTAATATCCGGACGGAATCGGATATAGTATCAACTTAAGTATACTATGGCTTCCCAATAGACCAGGAAGTTCTTTTCCTTTTCGCGATATGAGAGATAATGCCGTCAGAATCCCCGCTATATCACTGCCAAATTGCATTGACGTACTCTGATGATATAATATTTAGAGCGTAATCTAATTTGGACGTCAAATCAGGGTTACTGTTGCGAAATAATTAATATGATGAACAGTTCGTCAAATATTAGATTATGGTCCTACTATAGCGCTTATCGTGCAATCATATTCGTACTGCAGCGACACAAAGTCCGCCGTGTTTCCGAGATAATCAGTAGGACGACGTGTCCGTATTCTAAACCCCCTAGGTTATTGGTGATATATTTCAATAATAATCGTGTAAGACATTTGATTGATTAAATTACTTAGAATCGTCCTGCTTTAGTATTGAATGCATATGAAATAGCCTTATGGTCAGATTGGGTAGCTGTGCGCAAAAATATGAATGAGTAGTACCATTTTACGGTGTCTAGTACCATTGGTGTAAAACCACACAACGGAATGCGCTTGGAACATTGAACATGGATACCACAGCATTTACCTGGCTTAAAAATAAATATCGTATATCACACGCATGTAGGGTTGTCGTTATAATACACGATGAAGCACATTTACTGTGTCTAGTACCATTGGTGTATGACCACACAACGGAATGCGCTTGGAACATTGAACATGGATACCACAGGATTTACCTGGCTTAAAAATAAATCTCGTATATCACACGCATGTAGGGTTGTCGTCATAATACACGATGAAGCACATACCATTTATATCTCATTTCACATGCCAGTCGTATTGGTTATTATTATTATTATTATTATTATTATTATTATTATATAGGGCTAAAATACATTTGCATCTGTCTTAGATGCCTAAAGTCACTAACATATGCATACGTATGAATTATAACATCGCTCATGAAGATCGAAATGTGTACCACATATTTATTTTTCAATTCAATATATTTTATTTGGCATAAACATATAAAATGTTCATCGCCATAAATCAAATAACATGGCGGTTATAATAAAACTAACATACGTCATTCTATATTTTAAGAAAAGCGTGTGTATTATTAATTACATGTAATTAGAATGTATTGTATTATTAAAACAATTATGTGAACAAGTTGGCAGTTTCTTACGGAGGTTGGTGCACCCAAGTACTGGTTAACCGCTGGAGCCTGTCCAGGAAAGGTGTTGTTAAGTAAACTGCCCGCCGGCTATATAGCCCGAAATGGTGCTGATGCAGGCGTAAAACCCGAAATATAACAACATATAACCTGAACTAAAGATATTATTTACATACCTAAGTAGCCAAAATATTGTATTGCATTTATGAAACAATTTCTCTCGCAAGTAGTGCGCATCTTTGCTAAGGTTTGACCATATCGTATATTATATTGCTGTAATTAGAATGTATTTCAAATTATCAAAACTACATTTATCCAAGATATATTTCATTTTTGTCGCTTGTAGAATGGCGATAATTACGTGAGTACTGTATAAAATAAAACCAATAAACTAAAATAAATAAAATAATAAATAATAATAAAATAATATTTCGCAATAAAAGGGGTGAAATATCCCGATTACATACACGTATTCAGGGAATAACGTTAAGCTTAACATATAGTATATACATATGGTAATAATAAGGTTGCTTATGTTTCAAGTCATTTCCTTATGTTTAACTTATGACCGACGTTAATACCCTTGTGGCGTGACAGACGGATGCGACATAGCCAGACTCTCCATTTATGCTATGTCTGAATAATGCAAATTCTTGACAGATAATCTGAGTTATTGTGATTTTGAAATCCGTTTTATGTCTGTCGTGTAATCATTTGTATTCCAAGATATACAATTATAACAAAATCACAGTGTCTGTTCTAACGTAATGTTATTCGTCGTGTTCAGTTCATAGCAGTGTAAATAAAAAACTAAATATATATACGTTGATTATTATTATGATGTTACTGTATAATGTATACTAGAGGACATAGAAAACGCACACTTCTATGCGGAGTTTTGAATTTAAAATTATATCATTTAGCAATCGTCTAAATCAATATTTAAGAAATAGTAACTCGTTTGTCGTTCTTATGCGTAGAAATATATCACTCAGGCATTCGGCCTTCGTGATATATTTTTATGCATAAGAACTTCAAACTCGGGTTATTCTGCGATATACCACGGTTGATACTTATTATTTCGATTCTAACACGACTTACTTCTAATAATTTTAGATTAGAATCAAAGGAGTATTTTCTTCAAACGCGGTGCCACACCGCTGCATTTGGCTTTCGAAATTTCCTCCCGCGTAAGGGGTGATGACGTTATTTTTTATGGAAAATATCAATCTAGTGCATAAATGAACAAAGGTTGTAACTGATCAATAATTTTATTTATTTTGTCGAATAAAACTGTACAGAATAGTAACTGAAACGTTACTTAACAGAAAACCAAGACGGACAAGAGATTATCTGATTCTAAAAATGGTTCACTTCCGCGAATTCCCACGGTAGTATTTAAAAACATAACGTAAATTTCATTCATAAAACTTTACCTCGCATTGTATAAATGGAATAGCCAAAACACGGTGCGCGCGCAGCATAGTTCAAGGTAGGTATATCGCAGAATAACCCGAGGTAGATTTTACTCTATAAGTATGTATGTTATTAGCTGGGTCGTGTTAGAATATAAGTTAATCGCTTTAGTAGTACGACTATTCCGTGGGATATGAGGAGGGCTGGTGGTAGCACATATGAGACATTGGCTGAAAGTACTTGCATACGTATGCTAGAGGACATAGAAAACGCACAATTCGGATAAGTGTGTTTTTTTACATGAAAAACAATAACTATATAAATACATAGTTTTAACCGTCCGCCTCTGTGGTCGAGTGGTTAAGATCGCTGACTTGTATACCACTGTAGTCTTTCATCACTGATGGTCACGTCACGGGTTGGAGCCACGCTCAGGCCGTGTCTCATCTATATGAACAAGTTGGGAGTTTCTTACGGAGGTTAGTGCACCCAAGTACTGGTTAACCGCTGGAGTCTGCTCAGGAAAGGTGTTGTTAGGTAAACTGCCCGCCGGCGATATAGCCCGAAATGGTGCTGATGCAGGCGTAAAACCCGAAATATAACATAACATAACATAGTTCTAAACATTTTGGAATATGTTTAGTTGTTGGTTTAAGCATAATTATTTTTATCATGTACATGATTATTTTCAACAATTGAAATAAGGAATTGGACAGAAAGCTATACAGCCTATGTTGTCAACTCCTTAATTTTTAGTTGTTCCGTTTGTGTTTTGTAACAAAGATGTGATATATCTTTCATGGAATCCTTCGTATTTCGTTTTCATGTAATACTAATGATATAATGTAGGTGTACGTTTTCTATGTCATCTAGTGTATAATGTAGGTGTGCGTTTTCTATATGAATGAGTAGTACCATTTTACGGTGTCTAGTACCATTGGTGTAAAACCACACAACGGAATGCGCTTGGAACATTGAACATGGATACCACAGGATTTACCTGGCTTAAAAATAAATCTCGTATATCACACGCATGTAGGGTTGTCGTCATAATACACGATGAAGCACATACCATTTATATCTCATTTCACATGCCAGTCGTATTGGTTATTATTATTATTATTATTATTATTATTATTATTATATAGGGCTAAAATACATTTGCATCTGTCTTAGATGCCTAAAGTCACTAACATATGCATACGTATGAATTATAACATCGCTCATGAAGATCGAAATGTGTACCACATATTTATTTTTCAATTCAATATATTTTATTTGGCATAAACATATAAAATGTTCATCGCCATAAATCAAATAACATGGCGGTTATAATAAAACTAACATACGTCATTCTATATTTTAAGAAAAGCGTGTGTATTATTAATTACATGTAATTAGAATGTATTGTATTATTAAAACAATTATGTGAAAAAGTTGGCAGTTTCTTACGGAGGTTGGTGCACCCAAGTACTGGTTAACCGCTGGAGCCTGTCCAGGAAAGGTGTTGTTAAGTAAACTGCCCGCCGGCTATATAGCCCGAAATGGTGCTGATGCAGGCGTAAAACCCGAAATATAACAACATATAACCTGAACTAAAGATATTATTTACATACCTAAGTAGCCAAAATATTGTATTGCATTTATGAAACAATTTCTCTCGCAAGTAGTGCGCATCTTTGCTAAGGTTTGACCATATCGTATATTATATTGCTGTAATTAGAATGTATTTCAAATTATCAAAACTACATTTATCCAAGATATATTTCATTTTTGTCGCTTGTAGAATGGCGATAATTACGTGAGTACTGTATAAAATAAAACCAATAAACTAAAATAAATAAAATAATAAATAATAATAAAATAATATTTCGCAATAAAAGGGGTGAAATATCCCGATTACATACACGTATTCAGGGAATAACGTTAAGCTTAACATATAGTATATACATATGGTAATAATAAGGTTGCTTATGTTTCAAGTCATTTCCTTATGTTTAACTTATGACCGACGTTAATACCCTTGTGGCGTGACAGACGGATGCGACATAGCCAGACTCTCCATTTATGCTATGTCTGAATAATGCAAATTCTTGACAGATAATCTGAGTTATTGTGATTTTGAAATCCGTTTTATGTCTGTCGTGTAATCATTTGTATTCCAAGATATACAATTATAACAAAATCACAGTGTCTGTTCTAACGTAATGTTATTCGTCGTGTTCAGTTCATAGCAGTGTAAATAAAAAACTAAATATATATACGTTGATTATTATTATGATGTTACTGTATAATGTATACTAGAGGACATAGAAAACGCACACTTCTATGCGGAGTTTTGAATTTAAAATTATATCATTTAGCAATCGTCTAAATCAATATTTAAGAAATAATAAGTATTAACTCGTTTGTCGTTCTTATGCGTAGAAATATATCACTCAGGCATTCGGCCTTCGTGATATATTTCTATGCATAAGAACGACAAACGAGGGTTATTCTGCGATATACCACGGTTGATACTTATTATTTCGATTCTAACAAGACTTATTTCTAATAATTTTAGATGAGAATCAAAGTAGTATTTTCTTCAAACACCGTGCTACTCCACTGCATTTGGCTTTCGAAATGTCCTCCCGCGTAAGGGGTGATGACGTTATTTGTTAAGGAAAATATCAATCTAGTGCATAAATGAACAAAAGTTGTAACTGATCAATAGTTTTATTTATTTTGTCAAATAAAACTGTACAGAATAGTAACTGAAACGTTACTTAACAGAAAAACAAGACGGACAAGAGATTATCTGATTCTAAAAATAGCTCACTTCCGCGAATTCCCACGGTAGTATTTGCAAACATCACGTAACTTTCATTCATAAAACTTTACACGCATTGTATAAATGGAATAGCCAAAACACGGTGCGCGCGCAGCATAGTTCAAGGTAGGTATATCGCAGAATAATCCGAGGTAGATTTTACTCTACACGTATGTATGTAATTAGCTGGGTCGTGTTAGAATATAAGTTAATCGCTTTAGTAGTACGACTATTCCGTGGGATATGAGGAGGGCTGGTGGTAGCACATATGAGACATTGGCTGAAAGTACTTGCATACGTATGCTAGAGGACATAGAAAACGCACAATTCGGATAAGTGTGTTTTTTTACATGAAAAACAATAACTATATAAATACATAGTTTTAACCGTCCGCCTCTGTGGTCGAGTGGTTAAGATCGCTGACTTATATACCACTGTAGTCTATCATCACTGATGGTCACGTCACGGGTTGGAGCCACGCTCAGGCCGTGTCTCATCTATATGAACAAGTTGGGAGTTTCTTACGGAGGTTAGTGCACCCAAGTACTGGTTAACCGCTGGAGTCTGCTCAGGAAAGGTGTTGTTAGGTAAACTGCCCACCGGCGATATAGCCCGAAATGGTGCTGATGCAGGCGTAAAACCCGAAATAAACATAACATAACATAGTTCTAAACATTTTGGAATATGTTTAGTTGTTGGTTTAAGCATAATTATTTTTATCATGTACATGATTATTTTCAACAATTGAAATAAGGAATTGGACAGAAAGCTATACAGCCTATGTTGTCAACTCCTTAATTTTTAGTTGTTCCGTTTGTGTTTTGTAACAAAGATGTGATATATCTTTCATGGAATCCTTCGTATTTCGTTTTCATGTAATACTAATGATATAATGTAGGTGTACGTTTTCTATGTCCTCTAGTATATAATGTAGGTGTGCGTTTTCTATGTCCTCTAGTATATAATGTAGGTGTGCGTTTTCTATGTCCTCTAGTATATAATGTAGGTGTGCGTTTTCTATGTCCTCTAGTATATAATGTAGGTGTGCGTTTTCTATGTCCTCTAGTATATAATGTAGGTGTGCGTTTTCTATGTCCTCTAGTATATAATGTAGGTGTACGTTTTCTATGTCCTCTAGTGTATAATGTAGGTGTGCGTTTTCTATGTCCTCTAGTATATAATGTAGGTGTGCGTTTTCTATGTCCTCTAGTATATAATGTAGGTGTGCGTTTTCTATGTCCTCTAGTATATAATGTAAGTGTGCGTTTTCTATGTCCTCTAGTATATTATGTAGGTGTACGTTTTCTATGTCCTCTAGTATATAATGTAGGTCTACGTTTTCTATGTCCTCTAGTATAGAATGTAGGTGTGCGTTTTCTATGTCATCTAGTATATAATGTAGGTGTGTGTTTTCTATGTCATCTAGTATATAATGTAGGTGTGCGTTTTCTATGCCCTCTAGTATATAATGCAGGTGTGCGTTTTCTATTTCCTCTTGTATATAATGTAGGTGTGCGTTTTCTATGTCCTTTAGTATATAATGTAGGTGTGCGTTTTCCATGTCCTCTAGTATATAATTTAGGTGTGCGTTTTCTATGTCCTCTAGTATAAATACGTTGATTAGTATGTTGTTGCTGCAAGTACTTTAGAAATAAAATATGCGCAAATATGCTCAATTTTGAAAATCAATTAAATGTTCCTTCGTTTTACAAAAACAGTGTAATATAAGTGGTATGAATAATTTACACTTGTCCTTTTGGGGTATAAACCTTTATAGAGTTGTTACGGCTGTTTACTCAAACCTAAGATCGAAATTCATTAAAAGATACTACCATACATGGCCGACTGTACAGAAATAGATTAATCTTTTGTCATGCAAATAAAAAAACATCACCATTGGTCTTTCCAAATTTATATATTTTGCAAATAAGCAACGAAACTAACGCATTTGTACACATATATTTGAACTTGTGATTGTGCTCTTTTGTAAAGTTCCATGTCACTGCCTGTTTTTACTTAATTGCTACAAACATGTATTCTTATTGTATTGTATTGTTTACTTAAAATACATTGCATCCATATCGCTGTATGATTTATTCCCAATGGTGATGTAGAATTCATTCATCTCATAATGCTATCCAGCTGGCTTTCGGAAGGTCGATGGTTCTACCAGGATGCCCGCCCGTGCCCGAAATACTGCTCGGAATTATTCGCACGCCTTAAACCCACCCACCAAACAACACCTGTGAAACGTTTCTAAGGGGTGTGCGGAAACCTTAATCAATATGAAGCAAACTGCAATAGAGCCAGTGTGTAATTTATTGTTAGTAGCTTATAACATTGTCATTGCATTAGTTTTATTGTAAGCGCTACAAATTCATTAGCCGTCAAAATAAGATAAGATATGAAATTAAAATATTTGCAATTGAAAACAACTTCATTGGTACATTAAACATTCAGAAATAATAGATATTATTAAACAGCATTAGCAATTATTATCTG
The DNA here is from genome assembly GCA_014843695.1 of Archivesica marissinica. Taxonomy (NCBI): domain Eukaryota; kingdom Metazoa; phylum Mollusca; class Bivalvia; order Venerida; family Vesicomyidae; genus Archivesica; species Archivesica marissinica. Next base: position 6,339,676 of record CM026393.1, read on the forward strand.
GGAAAAGTATATCCGTCCAATATAATCACTAACGTATTACGTATTAATGAAACGGTTGCCTGAGAACTCGGAAAAGTGCTACATGTAAGAACAACACATGACAAATGCGTAATATGTACAGGTCGATGAACTGATGAAGACACAACTATATCTTGTATGGTCTTGTTAAGAAATATGGCAACTTTGGTATCAAAATGTGCGAACTATTGGGTAAGTTAGTGCATTATTACCCTGGGTGCCAGTCTGTCGATTTTTCACTTTAATTTCTGGGAAAATGACAGCCTGGGGAAACTTGATTTCCGATCGTAGCGCCATCTACTTACACCCTCATTTATGAGGGTGTGTAGATTTGAAGAACGACAACTCTTCTCTACAAGATAATATCGCTAAATATAGAAACGCAATTCTATCGGAAATCGCCGAACACGTACGATTATACATGGTCATATCCGAATATACACGAATGCTCCCGTAGACTCATTTACATTGCAAACATATAATGTCCCGTTTCTGTGTTATACCGACGAAATGGCGGATTTTAAATATTACGTTTAGATTGTAATGGGTCGATTCGGCGTAATTGAACTAAGTACGACTTAAATATTGAGTAAATATGTCAAATCAGACGCACGTTGTACTTTATAAAACTATGTATCGTTCCGTTGACCCGTAAACAATGACGGCCAATTATAAAGTTTGATCAACATTGCAGTGCCTCGCTTTCGATTCAAGTACGTCATTAATTAAATCACATGCTAATAGGCCTATTAATATGATTAATGCGAGTCAATAATTACACGGACAATCCGCTAAGTTTCCCCAGATGTTGATATGATCAGAAACTCGACACGGCCTAATTAATACTCTTGCAATGTTTCTAATGCACGTATAGTTCAGCTGCGAGTACTCAACTGACAATTAACAGGTTTATTTGTGCATTTATATTATGCTGTTTGTACATATATATTAATCATGATTTGTAAATATGTTATGCTCTTCAGAAATGGAGGAAATAAAAGTATCTATCTATCTATCTAAAATATATTAACGCCTGTTCCCAGGCTAGTGCATCATGTGAAGGATTATTTTCGTTACTCATGATAGTAAAATTCATAATTCTTTGTAACGAAAGAGTAACGCATTGAGCAAAGTGATCAAAGTGTTTTGCTATATTGTCAAACCGACAGCTTATGCCATATGGTGACTCACTCTCAAAACCAGGATGCCTCTACATAGCAGTATGTCAGCTACGGGCTGAACCCCTGATATAACTCGCGTAACAGAATGCCACACCCCAGTGGGTGGGAATCGAACCTACATCGGCGAGTGGCATGTGAGGTGAAGTCAACGACCGTGATATATCGGCAACGGAAGCCTCTGATTTAAATTGCATGGTTTGTGTAATGCGTATAACGTCCGTCCAACTAGGACGCCAGTCAGTATTGGGCCTTGCGCAATGCATGTAATTTCCTATCCAGATTGTGTTGTGCTTAAATGCATCAATATGCTGTTAACAATGAGCCCGTAAAACGTCGGACGACATGTTATCTTATTCAATTCCCACAGGGATGTGTCTCATTTCCGAGATTAAGTTCATATATCTTACTTAACCAACATCAGCTTTTGTTTAACAACTAGGCACACAACGGAATTCTTGTAGACAGCTTCGCATGTTTTATTCTGGGTCCTATGAGATATTACTGCTAAAAAGAGTAATATTTCCTGAGAAATGTCTTCTTTCGTTTTCGGTCTCCAGTATGCCTTTGAGATGTATGTATTGGACTTCGAATTATGTATGGTATCTATCATGGTCAGACTATGTGGAGGGGGAAACTATCAACTGAACAAGTATATGTCTTATTTTCCAATGCTTTAGTTATTTCGGCACGCATAGCTTATTTGACAAGTGAGTGCTCTTATTCTGGGCTTCACCGAGGTATAAACTGTCAGTTTTGTACGCCTAATTTGCATGGAAATCTCTTGTTGCTGTATTATTTAACCTTCTCGTAAGTTATTGGTCATAGAGAAAATGACAGTAAAGAATGGAGACTATCATTGTGGACCATGGCGACCTGCGTACGTGTCCGTGGTGTATATTGACGTTTGATATTGTTGTACCATACCAAGAGGGCTTTCAGTGTCCGAGCGGTTGTGGTCTTAGCCTTCAAGTCACTTAGTTTATACAAATTTATTTTAGCTCGATTGCGAAACAAGTTCTTTCAACTTATATTAATCACTCTCGAGACCTCATTCCTGATGGAATCCATCGGAGAGGCAATGTGGAATTTAAATGCCTTGCCTAAGGACACAATCGTAACGGCTCCAGCGGGGCTCGAACTCCGGATCTTTCGCACCTGAAGCGAACGCAGTGGATGCCATTGCGCTATCACAACTTCCACTATCAGTGTTGACCAATGCTACCATGGCGACCTGCATACGTGTCCGTGGTGTATATTGACGTTTGATATTGTTGTACCATACCAAGAGGGCTTTCAGTGTCCGAGCGGTTGTGATATTAGCCTTCAAGTCACTTGCCCCTCACCGCTGTAGGTTCGAATCATACTGAGGTGTCGGATTCTTTCACGTAAGGAAACTATCCAGGTGGCTTGCGGAATGTGTTTAGTAGGCGTGTAGTGCATCGATTAGCAACTTCACGTTGGCATCGAGTGACTGTGTTTAGTAGGCGTGTAGTGCATCGATTAGCAACTTCACGTTGGCATCGAGTGACTGTGTTTAGTAGGCGTGTAGTGCATCGATTAGCAACTTCACGTTGGCATCGAGTGACTGTGTTTAGTAGGCGTGTAGTGCATCGATTAGCAACTTCACGTTGGCATCGAGTGACTGTGTGTTGTGCGATGGTGTGTGCGCGTGTGCGTTTATTGCGATTGTATGTGTAATTGGTTTAAACATATGTATTCGATAATAATGTACATTACATATAAATTATATACAAAACGAAAATGGATTAAATCGGAAGCTTTAAGCTTATTGAGATTTTCTCCATTGCATATATACTGTTGTGCACACATGGCGATTAAGAGATAAACATATAATGTAGTAATACCAAAATATATAATAAGTATAATATAGCTTGTTATCAGGTGAAAAGCTAACAGTAAAAGGGAGGTTGGGGAGGGTGGGTAGAAAGCGATGAAACCATAAGTAACACTGTTTGAAGTATGTGTACTTGTGCGTGTGCGTGTGTGTGTGTGTGCGTGTGTGTGTGTGTGTGTGCGTGCGTGCGTGCGTGCGTGCGTGCAGTGCGTGCGTGCAGTGTGTGCGTGCAGTGCGTGCGTGTAGTGCGTGCGTGCATATATGATATTATACAGGATGAAGTATTTGAGATTCCAGATTCAATATTTTATTAAGAAACGTAAATATACACTGTTTCTAGTTACATGGTCATTAACATATAGGTTATCAACATGACACGGTTTGTTTTTAAGATACTATATACAATATAACATGACATCGATTGTACATATAAGTAATATGCTATATATACAATACACAGCATGGAACAACACATACATGAGGTTGAACATGCATGAGCATGACTAGGTATTTACACGTTTCTTAAAGTATGCATATGCTTTATACAATACTAATACGTGCAACTGGATAGTATAGCACTAGATCGTTCCAACAAAAGAATAGCCAGTTATACGTCGTAAATAATACAGTAGGCATACGTATGGAGGAGTGCATACGTGATAGTACGATTATTCCAAAATATTGACAATGTTCTGCAGTATTATAACGGACTCGTATACATATTTACATCGTCTCCGTGGCCCAGTGGTTAAGGTGTCCGCCTACGGAGTGGGAGGTCGAAGGTTCGACTCTCGTCAGGGGTTCGTTCTGATATGGCCGGTTGGTGAGCCGCAAACTAGTTAAATAATGGTTACCGATTGCCTACCAGCCTGGCGTCTGGCATACAATCATAGGATTCGGAAAGTACTGATGTTCGTAAACAGAGGTGTCTCATAAGTCAGAAATGGCTGGCACTTTAAATAGGGGTGACACATACATGAGGTTGAACCTGCATAAGCATGACTGGGTATTTACAAGATTCTTAAACAAACACTACTTTACTTTTATTTACACAATTTAGTTTCAATGTTACGCTTTGTATTCTGCATATATTCAACAAACTTGAAAACACTCCGGATAACATAATAATACTTGTTATGGTAACGTTTTTTTACATCAATATGTGCATTCCAAATACTAACAAAATGAAATTCATCCTCTATATCACCGGATTTACAAATAAGACAATATCTTTGGTTAGGATCTATTCTAGCATTGCAATAGCGTCCGTTCTCTATTCTCAGTTGATGAGAGGATAGCCTTAATGTTGTACAAGCAACTCTATATATTCTGGGTACATAATCAAGATACAATGATTAATCAAATGACACTTTAAACAGTTTGTATATACATAGTTTCGAACTAGTTGCAACATGTTTGGGTATACATATATTAATTGTTTTATGGCAGGGAGTTGATTTAAACATATTTATTTTCTACCATGTACATGGTTATTTACAACAATTTAAATAAGGGATTGGACTAAGGGAGTTGATTTAAACATATGTATTTGCTACCATGTACATGGTTACTTACAACAATTTAAATAAGGGATTGGACTAAGGGAGTTGATTTAAACATAGGTATTTGCTACCATGTACATGGTTATTTACAACAATTTAAATAAGGAATATATGCAACATCCCTGGACTCTAATTATTTGCCCCTTCATAACATGACTTATTTGCAGCTTATTATTATACTTCTTCTTAGGTCAGGGGATATTGAATCAAACCCCGGTCCTTCTAATGAGTCGGTTTCATCTGCAGTGTCGTTTAACTCCGCTGCAGAATCATATTCAGCTCTCACAAACAGTGGTTTGAGTATAATGCATCTTAATATTCAAAGTTTGAAGCCCAAGCTTGATATTCTTGCTGACGAGGCTCAACCATATGATGTACTTGTCTTCACTGAAACATGGCTGTCTGATAACATCACTAATGATGACATTTATATAACTAATTTTACAAACGTGTTTAGATGTGACAGAAAAGATCGAATTGGAGGTGGAGTTGCGATATACGTCCGAGACACCATACATGCTACTGAGCGAAAAGACCTTCACGTAAATGGTGTAGAGGCTCTATGGGTTGAATTATGTGTTAGCCAGCGTAAGCTACTTGTTGGTGGAATCTATCGTCCTCCTGACTCAAACAATACCCAGTGGTTAAACATGCAACACTCCCTCGATCAGCCGTTTAGCCAGCGTGTTGATAATGTAATTGTTACGGGCGACTTTAACATCAACATCAGTTCATCTGAGTCGAACAAAATGAGCAGACTTATCAATTCCCTGCATGCGCAACAACTTATCAATTCACCGACACACTTCACTGAACATTGCGCTTCACTAATCGATCTCATGTTTATTAAATATTCCCAACACAGTCTTACCAGTTTCGTTGCTGACCCTTTTGTCCCCAACCTCATCCGATTTCATTGTCCAATTGTTTCAGTCCTGAGATTTTCAAAATCAAAGCAAACACATTTCAAGCGCCGTATCTGGCTCTACGATAAAGGAGATTATTTCAAATTTAACGACATCCTCAGATCAATCGACTGGAGCTTCATCGATAATAGTACTACTCTTAATGATACTGCAAACTGCATTGCTAATTCAATACTACATGCAGCAGCAGAAAGCATTCCTAACAGAAATGTAATTATTCGTCCAGCTGATGTTCCTTGGATTAATGGTGCAGTGCGAAAGCAGATAAAGAAACGTAACAAAAAACATCAAAAAGCTAAACATACTAATACTGAGAATGACTGGGCCGAATTTAGGAAAAGCCGAAATGAAACTACAGATATAATTCGTAAAACCAAAGCAGATTATCAAAACAAAATTATAAATCAAATAAACTCGGGCAACATAACAGCTAAAGCTTGGTTTAAACTAGCTAAACAATTGACGAACAAAAACAAATCGTCAACCATTCCAACACTCATTGACGGTTCAATCGAAGCACAAACAGATAAAGATAAAGCTGATCTACTGAATAACTACTTCACTAAACAGTCAACCGTTGATGATAGGGATCACCCTCTTCCACACACCACACACATGGAATGCTCCATGGCTAATATAAACATTTCGCCCCAAGATATTAAAGATGCTATCTCATGTGTAAATCCAAGCAAGGCAAGTGGCCCAGATCTGGTGAGTCCACGTCTCATCAAAGAAGGTATACATTCTCTAGCAGTCCCTCTATCACAGTACTTTAACAAACTACTTTCCAACTCATGTGTTCCTTCTTCATGGAAATTGGCAAATGTCTGCCCAATTTTCAAGAAATCAGACCCTTCAAAACCAATCAACTATAGACCTATCTCTCTTCTCAGTTGTCTGGGTAAGCTCATGGAACGCTGTATCCATAAAAACCTATATAATTACGTTATTTCCAACGCAATCCTTACACCTTACCAATCTGGTTTTACCAAGGGCGATTCCACTGTCAACCAGCTGACACTTCTGTATAACGACATTAGTGATTCGTTAGATGGTGGTAAGGAAGTTCGTGCTGTATTTTGTGACATATCCAAGGCCTTTGATAGAGTTTGGCACCGGATACTACTTCATAAACTTTCTTCTATCGGCATTCAAGGTCCCTTACTTGGCTGGTTCTCCTCATATCTTTCAAATAGAAAGCAACGTGTTGTCTTGGCAAATTCTACATCCGATATTTCATCCATAGATGCAGGTGTTCCCCAAGGATCCATCCTCGGTCCATTGCTCTTTCTAATATACATCAATGACATTGTAAACGATATTCGTGCAAATATTCGACTATTTGCAGACGATACTAGTCTTTATATTGTTGTAGAAGACGTTGTTGATTCCGCAAATATTCTCAACCATGATCTTTCCCGGATCATCAACTGGTCGAAAGCTTGGCTTGTTTCCTTTAATCCTTCCAAGTCTGAATCCGTGATCTTCTCTCGTAAGCTCAGGAAACCTATTCATCCCCAGTTATATATTGATGGTAATCCTATCCCACAAGTCAGTACTCACAAACAACTTGGACTCACCTTTTCCGAGGATGCCAAATGGATATCGCACATACAGGCTTTCATTAACAAGGCATGGCAACGCATTGGCATCTTAAGAAGTCTAAAATTTCTCTTATCTCGTTGTAGCCTAGAAAAAATGTATATATCATTCATTAGGCCCCTCTTGGAGTACGCTGATATTGTCTGGGAAAACTGTACGAACAAGATCAAATGCGACATCTAATCCGTTCAATTAGAAGCAGCTAGAATTATCACAGGTGCAACCAAATACTGTAACACCGACAGACTATATACCGATCTTAGCTGGGATACTTTAGCTGAAAGGCGACGCAAGCATCGCCTTGTCTTACTTTATAAGATGAAAAATGGACTTTCACCCGCTTACCTGTCAAATCTAATTCCACCCCAGCCAAATCAGCCATATGCCTTACGATCACTTACAACTATACCCAATATTCACTGCAAAACTCAATCGCATGCTTCTTCTTTTCTGCCTCTAACTATTCGCCAGTGGAATATACTTCCACAAGAACTTAAAAATGCCTCAACCATAGGAGAATTTAAAAGCAAGCTGAATACCAGGGCTAAACAAAAGAAAACAATTTACAACATTGGCAATAGGAAAAACCAAGTATATCACGCACGCCTTCGCTTGGGGTGCAGTGCGCTAAGCTTCGATCTTCACAGAAGAAATATTGTTCCTTCTCCTCTGTGCATATGCGGCGTTGTAGAGACTACATTCCACTTCCTGTTTCAATGTACAAGATACCATGCATTGCGCCAACACTATCTTCACGATCTCCCATGTGCACATACGTTAAATAATCTACTATACGGTGATGACCGACTTACATTCGAAGTCAATAAACACATCTTCCTACGAGTCCAAGGCTTCATAGCAGCAACTAAGCGCTTCGAGATCTAGTCATTTACCATCAAATGTCCGACCCCCTATCTATGCAGCGTGTGAGACAGTACCTAGTATGTTCTACTAATGTTATAAACTAACACTAATTAACGCATTGAATCAGGATAACAATTAGTCACCGTGTGCATTAAAATTCAGAATCAGGTTTGAACTATATAGAATTAAACCTGTCCAATGCTCAAAGAATACCTACCATACACTGGCTCTAATGTGTTAAATTTATATGTTTGCAAACTCCACTATGGAAAGGAATTTGTATAAGCATTTTAATATGCTTGTTTTCCAATCCAAATTATTTCTCTTGTAACACTTTATTCTTATGTTATTTTCTGAATAAAATATGTTTAAACTAAGGAATTGGACAGAAAGCTATACAGCTTATTTGGCATGGAGGTACCCTTGTAAACAGGATAAGCAAGCTATGCTTACATCTTTCTTTTCAACAGCAGATTTATTGTTTTAACCATCAAAGCAATGGCAAAAGTAGTTCAATTATTCATGATATTCTGGTAGTGCATAAATCACAGTAATTATCTAATTGCCTCACGTGGGTCGTAAGCGATGATGATTGAGCTTATTTACCCTCGCCACCGGCGAACCATATGGGCGAGCGCACTAAGAAGTTTAGTTATTACTCATAGATTATAGACTATGGTGATTAAGTTGTGTGTGTTAATAATACGATTTGAATGCTCAGCCCGGCCATAGATTAGGCTACAAGCACCAAATTATATAGAGTCGGTACAGGAGTCACGCTGTACTAACACGCATCTTAATTCTATAATGTGTGAATTAGATGAGTAATGTTATTTGATAACTCAGCCCCACCATAACTTAGGCTATGAGCATCAAAATACATAGGGTCTGTTTAGGAGTCACTCTAAACTGTCCTCGTATCTCTTGATATTATATATCTTTTCCATGTTCGATGATCTCTATGTCCTCGCACGCGACGCGCGATCAATTATCGACCCGATTTATTATGTTTCTAGCCGTTTATATGTCATTCTTTATGGTTCAAACAGTCACAAATCTTCAAAAACGGACATCAGAAACAGTTTAACGTTTGAATGTTTTCGGCTAGATGCAGCATTTGTAAGGATGTTTTTCATTGGTAGAAAAACTATCCATTTGTTGGTCCTAGCTCGAACTGTTTACTGATTGGTTGATTTTGAAGCCTAGCTTAGAGCTACTTTGTGACCGCAAGAACCTGTACTAGTGTTAATATTGCAAACTTTGATTGTGACTAAAATAATTACATACATTATGATTAAAATATACAATGTTTTAATGAAAACATTACGTCTAGCTTATGGGTCGTAAGCTATAAATCAATCTATTTATATACTGGATATTTAGCCTACCCCTGTAACATTTCCAATATGTTTTGATTAACTAATTTTAATATAAATGTTTTTATAGCATACTGGATTTCAGGAATATTGAACATTTAGGAAATCAACTGAAATTCTGTCTATATAAACAAAGAAGGCAAACATCAGTTAAATTTGAAAATTTTAATTTTATGATAATGACAACAATCAGAAAATACCAATATATTAATCATCAATGCGAATTTAATGTATTCATACACTAACGAATATTGCTTGGAAATAATTACAATAGCTCAAATGTTAGTATATCCTTCTTATGTCGCCGGTGGATTAGAGAAATAACATAATAAAGAATAAACATAATAAAGTATAAACATAATAAAGTATTTCGTTTGTAAACATGAATTTCGAAACAATCTTAATATTAAACCGATGTCTAGCTCTTTGTTTTAAAACTCTATTTATTTTACAACGAATACGAAGCAGGTTTTAACAACTTATATTAATCACTCTCGTTGGCGCGGATGAAAGCGTAAACGTGGTCATTCGTGTGGGAGGAAACCGGAGTACACGGAGAAAACCCACATGTCCGATCTGACGACCACCGTACCATATCACATACTTCCCGGTCCGAGGATCGAACACTGGTTGCGAGCGAGCTAACCACTGCGCTAATCGGACAGCCTTAGTCTTTCTTTGTGCATTGTAAGTCAGTGGTCGCAGATTCGATACGTTGCTATACCAAACTAAAAATGACGCATGGTATTTCGGATGGATGTTTCGTGACGGTAGTTTACACCGTGCATGTAACAGAACCCGAGGAGACTGGAATTGGTCTCTGTCTATATCATTTCTCTGTCTTCCATGATCTAAAATAACTATTCTTTTCAGGAGGCGTCGCTCATTTGAGCAACAAGTAGCGACGATAAATAAACTTAAATCACACACTAACAACATTCCATTTATTTTTAACGGACGACGACGACAAATAAACGCCAAATAAAAGAACATTAAATTCCGTTAAAGGTATAGCGCTAATGACGTCATTTAAAGTTTGATAATATGTTCCAAGTTGAAATGTTCACAATTATTCACATCAAAGCTTTAATATGGATATATTAAGAGACGAAGATGTTGGGAAATAAGCAACCATTTTCAACGAACTACATGTATGCATATTTCTTAGAAAACATGTGTTATGAAGGAAGGAAGTAATTTATTTAAGAAATAATAAGTACATACATACCACTTCGGCCTTCGTGATATATTTCTACGCATAAGAACTTCAAACTCGGGTTATTCTGCGACATACCACGGTTGATACTTATTATTTCGATTCTAACACGACATACTTCTAATAATTTTAAGAATCAGAGGAGTATTTTCTTCAAACGCCGTTGTACTCCGCTGCATTTGGCTTACGAAATGTCCTCCCGCGTAAGGGGTGATGACGTTATTTTTTATTGAAAATATCAATCTAGTGCATAAATGAACACAAGTTGTAACTGATCAATAATTTTATTTATTTTGTCAAATAAAACTGTACAGAATAGTAACTGAAACGTTACTTAACGGAAAAACAAGACGGACAAGAGATTATCTGATTCTAAAAATAGCTCACTTCCGCGAATTCCCACGATAGTATTTACAAACATCACTTGACTTTCATTCATAAAACTGTACACGCATTGTATAAATGGAATAGCCAAAACACGGTGCGCGCGCAGCATAGTTCAATGTAGGTATATCGCAGAATAACCCGAGGTAGATTTTACTCTACAAGTATGTATGTTATTAGCTGGGTCGTGTTAGAATCGCCGATAAACAACGACCAGACAAATATTAATTATATTATGACTTGACCCAAAATAATGCATTAAACGAATTAGTGTGTGTTAGTTTATATCCTTGTCTGTTATTTGACTTATAGCTTTACAAAATACCTCCCTGTAAAATACATTTTTACATTCCAGTGGCACTGAGGATTATCATCCGGCTATAAACACTATATTTCCTGTATGGCCGATTATTAACACTACAAAGCCTGCTTAATCGTTGTATTCAATTACAATGCAAAATTGTTAACACTACGTCCATCAATAAGTAGTTTACAGGGTGGTGGGGGGGGGGCAAAATTCAACAGCTGTAGCCGTGGTTCATTGCAGATTTGTTCTTGGTTTATAGGAACAAAATATCAAGTCATGTTAGAATATGTATTTGAAAATTAACGGCATGACATAAACATGTCTGTCAACTTTAGTTTCGCATTTAACATGTCAAAATATATTGTAAAATAAAAACTTGTAATAATATACACTTTCGTACAAATTTTCATCTACACTCTGCCCTTTTTCGGCCGACGATGCTTATAATTATACATTTAAAGGATAATCTCCACGCTTCATCTTTCCTTTATAACATTTTGACGTCACTTTATGAGTCTCAATTGTTCAGTTTGATTTATAAATTCTAAGTTGTATATGACGTCTGACGGAGATAATCGAATTGTCAAGGTTATCTACAGCCTCAAGTGTTATCCAAACAATAAAACATGGATGTAAGATGAAACCTCTGGGAAATATTAGACTCTCTAAAAAGACTAAAATATATTTGTGTATTTATTGACTGTCATGAAATAATATTTAGTAAATACTTTCTCATCAGTGTCGGTCCGCCTCCGAGGTCAAGTGGTTAAGGTCGCTGACTTGTATACCACTGTAACCTACCATCACTGATGGTCACGGGTATGAGCCCCGCTCAGGCCGTGTCTCATTTATATGAAAAAGTTGGAAGTTTCTTACGGAGGTTGGTGCACCCAAGTACTGGTTAACCGCTGGAGCCTGCCCATGAAAGGTGTTTTAGGTAAACTGTCCGCCGGCGATATAGCCCGAACTATAACATAACATAACTCATCATCAGTGTAGCTCTTTTGTGTGCATGCCTCTCTTTTCGGGCACATGTCTCTCTGTTGTGTGTATGCCTCTCTTTTCGGGTACATGTATCTCTTTTGAGTACATATCGCTCTTTTGGGTGCATGTCTCTCTTTTCGGGTACATGTATCTCTTTTGAGTACATGTCTCTCTTTTGGACACATGACTCTCTTTTTGGGTAGATGTATCTCTTTTGAGTACATGTCTCTCTTTTGGATACATGCTTCTCTTGTTTTAATAATACTATTCTTGTGGCCCAGGCTTAAAACAATCGAACCGATTAATGCTTAGTTTGAAGATTCTAATACATAAAGAAGCATATATATATGTTTTCTGCTCTATGTTGTGTCCCCCTTTTTAGTTTATAATATAATTTATTATTCCAGTTGTCACTAATATGATCATGACCAATAAAAGATTGGTGTGGTCGTGGTCGTGGTCGTCGATGGTGGTTGTGATGGTTGTAATTATATTATCCCCATGTTTGTTGTAGATCAACCAATTGAAAGGGAGAATAACTATATAAGTTGTCTTTCGTTCTAATCCCTTTCAGTCTACTGTTGCTAATGTATATGTAAATGATCATTTCTTGTTTATATGTAACACTACTGAATCAAATAATGTTTAGTTTAAACTAATTGTTAGATTGGTAGCTAAACAGACAGCAATATATGCCAATTGGGGAGGGCACTAGCTAATGTTGGTAAAACTTGTTGCACAGCAACCCATTTACTTCTAGATTGTATTCGTGCACTGTGCAAGTATAAGCATAGCATTGCAGTTGTATCAGTTTGCTTATATATTTACCATGTTTATATTTGTAATTGTATTGTATATAAATAAGCAATAAAATATGGTTAAACAAAAAATAAGTTGCATTGCATGTACATTATTTATAATTATTTATATTTATTTATATTTCGGGTTTTACGCCTGCATCAGCACCAATTTGGGCTATATCGCCGGCGGACAGTTTACCTAACAACACCTTTCCTGGGCAGGCTCCAGCGGTTAACCAGTGCTTGGGTGCACCAACCTCCGTACGAAACTGCCAACTTTTTCATATAAATGAGACACGGCCTGAGCGGGGCTCGAACCCGTGACCATCAGTGATAATAGGTTACAGTGGTATACAAGTCAGCGACCTTAACCGCTCGACCACGAAGGCGGACCCCGTATGTACATTAAGAAGATGTACCCGGATTCTTCCTCCACAAATAATACCTGGAGAGTCGCTATCTGATCTAAGCTGTCGGTGCGACGTTAAACCCAACAATCAATCGAACTCAATTTTCAAAACATTACGTTACACTGCCTCGCAATGAGTATGACTCGATACCGATGGGTTGTGAGCTTGGGCCCTGTCAGAACCACTTATGGTGTGTGTTCTCGGAACACTTACAGCCACGTCAACGTTTACCACTTCACGTTCTCTCTCATTGCGAGGAATTCCATCACGAATTAGGCATCAAAACTATCAAATGTTCTAAGAACTCGTTTCCCAGTCAAGCTAAAATAAATATACTAAATTCTCGTACGAAAATATATTCATTGTTGAATTTTCGTTGAGCCGAATCTAGCCAATCGCTTGCTTAAAGGTCAGAACTAACGGACAAGTTATTCAGACAGATAAAATCATTGTATCTCAAGCATCGCTTGTTGTTAGAGCATGACGCCAAATAGCTAAAGGGACTTACATAGACGTGCATGATTCATTCAGCATTTCCGCCGAACCAAATTCAATGTGAAAATCTAGCCAATCGTTTGCTCAAACATCAGAACTAAAGGACATGTTATTCAGAATGATAAAATCATTGTATCTCAAGCATCGCTTCATAGAGTGTGACGACACAGTGCTGACGGGACTTACATAGACGTGCATGATTCATTCAGCATTTCCGCCGAACCAAATTCAATGTGAAAATCTAGTCAATCGTTTGCTCAAACATCAGAACTAAAGGACATGTTATTCAGAATGGTAAAATCATTGTATCTCAAGCATCGCTTCATAGAGTGTGACGCCACAGTGCTGACGGGACTTACATAGACGTGCATGATTCATTCAGCATTTCCGCCGAACCAAATTCAATGTGAAAATCTAGTCAATCGTTTGCTCAAACATCAGAACTAAAGGACATGTTATTCAGAATGGTAAAATCATTGTATCTCAAGCATCGCTTCATAGAGTTTGACGCCGCAGTGCTGAAGGGACTTATATAGACGCGCATAATTCACTCTGTCTCTTATTTAAATCGAAATGAAATGTGCAATATATTCATAGAATGTGCATACTCTCTCTATTATTCTGCAAACATTTTATACAAAATATTAATATCTTGGGCACACATCGGAATTTATAATACCAGGATTGGAGATGGACAAGATTATGTCATTCGTGTATACGCTCATCTAATAAATATTATTTCTCAAAGAAATATATGGAACGTTTCTATAAGCCTTTACTTTGAAATATATTTCCGAGCTGTTTTTTTTATTCAACTGGAAACATAAACTATGATTTATATGGTGGCCGTAGCGTATCACTAATTATAGATAGAGGAAATAATGTAGCCTCGGTTTCAGTCTGTCCATTTTTCACTAATATATTTGTGGCAAAATTACGTTGAAGTCATCAGAGTGTGTGTGCTTTACGTTTATTTATCGTCGCTACCGGTTGCCCATATGAGCAACGCCTCCTGAAGATATTAGTCATTTTAGATTTTTGGATGATAGTGCAATGATACAGACAAGACAGAGACCCATTCCAGAGTCTCCTCTGGTTCGTTTACGTGCACGGTGTACAGCACCGACACGAGAATATACTTTGATACTTTAAACATTGTGCGGTTATAATTATTCTGATATTCGATCTAATTCACCACTTATTACTTGCAAACTTTATTCAACAACGTAGGTTCATACACATAATGAACTGCAAAAGCACACATTACATAATATCAGCATAATATCAATGGCGACTCAGAATATGGTTATACAATCACATAATTTCCAGGAAATGGCAATACCAGTTTTACATGATTTTACGCTTCTTGTAAGTATACGAATTGTGTAAGGTACACGGATAATTTGTTCGCATATAATTATAATGGAAATAGCTACTCCTGATATGGTGGTCTATTCTATCGGCATAATCGAATGGTATTGCTTAACAACTAGGACCAAGATTCCCTGACGATGTTGCTTTCAGGCGTTCTTACTCGGCGATGTCAATATTTCGCTAATCTAAAGGTGCACACTGTGTACTTCTCCTGCTTTGATTAACTATTAATACGATATCGTGATGTCATCATTAACACAGTATGCCCTTCGTTCCACCACAATGTTCCCGCCGATTATTCCATTAAATTTAAAGTTCATCTTTTGTCAGCAAATAGCGTGTGCCCATTGGTGTACTTTCAGAACGACCATAAGTTTTGATGTCACTGCGCAATATCTACTTTCTTATAGTCTAATATATGTTCAATACATAAAATATACTGTCTCCGTGGCCTAGTGGTTAAGGCGTCCGCCTACCATTAAATTTAAAGTTCATCTTTTGTCCGCAAATAGCGTGTGCCCATTGGTGTACTTTCAGAACGACCATAAGTTTTGATGTCACTGCGCAATATCTACTTTATTATAGTCTAATATATGTTCAATATATGTTCAATACATAAAATATACTGTCTACGTGGCCTAGTTGTTCAGGCGTCCGCCTACGGAGCGGGAGGTTGAGGGTTCGAACCTCGTCAGGGTTCATTCTGATATGGTTGGTGAACCGCCAGTTAGTTAAATAATTGTTACCGATTGCCTACCAGTCTGTCGCCTGGCATACTAGCATAGGATTCGGGAAGTACTGATGTTCATAAAATAGAGGTGTCTCATAAGTCAGAAATGGCTAAATAGGGGTGACACTATAATAAACAAACACACACACTATTCATACCAAATTAGCACGTGAAAGTGCATTGCTATTCATTATGAAAGAATTACAAGAGTATAATATAATTATATGTATTACAGTTACTCAAACTATCACTGTCTACAGACACATTATTGTAAGAAGATTGCAACTGCACCAGTGATGCGTGTACAGATTGCGGACGGGTTTCAAAGGTCGAAAACGGTCTCGTGCGAGTCGTACTGAAGTTGCGTCCCTTGTCGAAATTGGTCCACCATTTGCACAACATATTATCAATTTTCAGATAGTTTTGTTTTATTAGGAATTTGGGTGGCTCTAAAGATTTCGACGTATATATATAAACGGAGGCCTATATGCAGTCAGAACCATCAGCCAGTGCAGTGCGCCCATGTAACGAAACATTTACTTTAACGGCATAAAGCAACCTGCGGTCACAAAGGTATATATATAGAAACGTCTTCATTTTAAAAATTAGTGCATTGGTGTTCTCCGTCTTCACGTTGTTAATTGTATTCATATTATAAAATTGATATGTAAATGATATCATTGTATTTACTATATTCCGTTTCCAACCATGTGTTGGTGTATTGGTGTGTGTATCATACCTATGTTTGATGAGGGGTGCTACGTGGCCGAGTCGTCAAGGCCGTTGCCTACAAATCACCTACCCTTCATCTCAGTAGATCAAATGCCACCTGGGTTATCGAATTATTTCAAGTGAGGAAGCGATCCAGCTGGCTTGCTACGCATGTTCCCGTCGGTGTCTGTAATACTGTAACATAATGGGGCTTATACGATTACGGTACAGTACTACTCGGGTGTATACCCGGGTTCTTCCTCCACCAATATCAGATATAGAGAGTCACCCTGTGAACTAATTTGTCATCGAGACAAACAGCATAACATGTGCTATGTGTCGATGCTTTCATCATGCGCCACAAATAGTTTATTGCAAAATGACGAAACTGTCTATTTAAATTTCCAGCAATGCGGATTTAATCTCGTATTGAGCGGTATTCTCTAATGTTCTCGTTTACAAACATGCGTTGTGCAAACGTAATTTTGGATGATGAATGAGACGAATTATTTGTTTTATCCTTTTTGTTATTAGTTTTTCGTATTTCCGGGCCGGCCTCTTGAACATTGCTTCTAAGACTGATGACTTGGGCATTACCAAATTAAAAGTCTGTGAAACTTGGTGTTCCTTCTCAGAACAAAGTCAAATACGAAGAATATATATAAACGAGTGTCGCACATTTTCTCTCCACCAGTCTGAAATTTCAGATTGGACTTTAAACCGAGGTCTCGTGTCGGTGCCTTAGACAATGCACATCAAAGAACCAGATGATACTTTGAGACATTGTCTCTGCATGTTTATGTCTGTATAATTGCACTATCCTCCAAATATTTAAACTGACTAATCTCTTCCGGAGTCGTCGCTCATATAGACAACGGTAGCGACGATAAATAAGCATACAACATAGAGCGTACAAGTTTATACAACTTGGTTCCTGTACAAATGTACATGTGACTTGTCTATTATTTCCCTCCACATAATAGAATGGCCATGTATGTTTGACAATTGGCTACATATTATTATTGGGAGTGGTTAATTAGTGATGCTTGTTGAACTTGTTGTCCCAGTTTGCATTTGCTCATCTTTGTGTATATGATGTAAAAGTGGGTTCCGTGGCAGACAGACGGTTGCAGTGGTAACACGTTGGACTGGTAATCCAGGGGTCGCAGGTTCGATCCCCCGTCTGACTCTAATAAAATTAAGTCTTTCAGATGGGACGTTAAACCGAGGTCTCGTGTCGGTGCTTTACACCGTGCACGTAAAAGAACCAGAGGAGATTCTGGAATGGGTCTCTGTCTGTATCATGCACTATCCTCCAAAATCTAAAATGATTTATATCTTCAGGAGGCGTCGCTCATATGGGCAACCGGTAGCGACGATAAATAAACGTAAAACACACACAAGTCCGTGGAAGGGTGGTTAATGTGGTTACCCCTCAATTACTGATATCATAGTCTTTCTGGTGATATCGGATGGTGAGGTATCGTGTCGGGGCTTTGCAAAAGAACCAGAAACGCTTCTAAGGCCGTGGTTCGGTCTGCATTATTGTGCTATCGTCCACATTCTAAGGATGATTAATCTCGTCCGGACGCATCGTTCATGAGGGCAAACAAGATGGCGATAAATAAATGCAAAACACACAGAAACCGGGCCACAGTCCAGAACTGCAAGGTTAATCAATGATACCTTTATTGACTCTGTATTGACTGGCTAGCGTATCAACAACATTTAATTAGCAAAGTTGGGTACAAGGCATGAACTAAATTATGAATAGCCAGTAGATCTCTATCTCAAGTGTCACAGTACTGCTGACATATGTTGAAGATGCAGTCCTGTTCACAATCACTGTCACAGTTTCTAGAACGGTTGTTATCACGAAATGGTACTCATTAGATTAAGCATTGTTTATTTCTATCAATACAACACATATAAATATACAATTTACGCAAACTTTACATACATGAATGAAAACTGTAACCTATCATCACTGATGGTCACGGGTTCGAATCCCGTTCAGGCCGTGTCTCATTTATATAATAATAATAATAATAATAAAGACTTTATTTATGAAAATGTTGGCACAGTTTCTTACGGAGGTTGGTGCACCCAAGTACTGGTTAACCGCTGGAGGACTTGTATACCACTGTAACATATCATCACTGATGGTCACGGGTTCGAGCCCCGCTCTGGTCGTGTTTCATTTATATGAAACAGTTGGCAGTTTCTTACGGAGGTTGGTGCACCCAAGTACTGGTTAACCGATGGAGCCTGCCCAGGAAAGGTGTTGTTAGGTAAACTGCCCGCTGGCGATGTAGCCCAAAATGGTGCTGGTGCAGGCGTAAAACCCGAAATATAACATAACATAGCATATAACCGCTGGAGCCTGCTCAGGAAATGTGTTGTTAGGTAAACTGCCCACCGGCGACATAGCCCAAAATGGTGCTGATGCAGGCCTAAACCCCGAAATATAACATAACATAACATGAATGAAAAATTATTAGAAACGAAAGCTATAGTTAATAGAGGAATTATTTGTACTCATTATGAAAAACAGATGGAGCTGTAGTCCAGTGGTTAACACGCTGGACTTGTAATCCAGGCATCGCAGGTTCGATCCCCCGTCTGACCTTAAAAACATTAACAGATGGGACTTTCAACCGAGGTCTCGTGTCGGTGCTTTACACCGTGCACGTTTAAAGAACCAAAGGAGAATCTGGAATGGATATCTGTCTGTATCATTGCACTATCCTCCAAAGATCTAAAATTACTAATCTCTTCAGGAGGCGTCGCTCATATGGGCAACCGGTAACGACGATAAATAAATGTAAAGCACACACTCATTATGAAACCATCATTGCCGAAGTCTCTCAGTAAACATATGAAACCGAAGACATTTTAAATGTATTCGATAACAATAAAATCTGTTTTAACTATCCCACTATGTTAGTCTTTTCTTAGAAAAATATTATCCCGAATTTAGCCGGAAATCGTTCGGCTTTTTCCGCAGCCACTCGCGTGATTTTAATTTAAATAAGTTCTAAAAATAGAGTACCGTTAAATTAGTATCAACGATGGTTTCCGAGCTCTCCCGAGTGGTTTGTCAATGGTTGGTATGTGTGTATCCAGATCTGCTATACATCTGCTTAGTAAATCCCGATAGGGAAGATATGAATGTGGGTAAATCATTTTAGCATGCCTTATTCGCATACATTGCAATAAAAATCAATGCTCGCATACTGTCCTTTCCTATACATAAACGCAAACTGGCGCATAATAAAGAATAAAATTGTCCGTCAACATTACAGTTAATCATATAGGTTGTAAAACAACAAATAAAATGCCTATTAAATACATAGTAATAAGTAAAAACATACCGTCGTTGTTCATTTATATTTCCAATCATTCATTTCTTCTGATACTACATCCACTGTGAAGAGGTATTCAAATAAAACTGTAAAATAGCAACACTCTTCCAAATGTAATGTTTCGAATAGCCAGTGCTGATCTGTGAATAACGTCACTGTGTTTACACACTATATTCCTCCGCCAAATAATACAGTATACCAACCTTCAGTTTGCAATGGCCTGAATTCTTATACCACATCTTTTCTACATATCAATTAGTCTGAAGTCTTCTCAAGTCACATAATTTCTCAAAAAACATAAACTATGATTGTCATGAAAATGCATTGTTGAACAGTATTAGTTATTGGGACTACATTCGACCTATATGCAGATGCAACAGCATAAATTATGGTGTGTCACCTGAATATTTCTTTCGTTCATACAACTGTTGGACTGCGAATTCAAATTAAGTCGTTATTTCCTCCTCAATGGGAGATATACATCGAATCAAATATACAAGGAAATGTGGAATTTGAATGCCTTGCCTAAGGGCACAATCGTAACAGCTCCAGCGTAGGCTCGTACTCCGGGCCTTTCGCACCTGAATACGCTACCACTGCGCTATCACGACTTCCATAGTATACATACATGTATCAACAAGCAATATAAGTTGAACTGACCAAGTATACGTCATGTTATCAGAGCATTGCTTAACACAAAGCATTATATTTAAAGACACACAATTTGGAATGCAGAATTTTGTTGAATATTTCATACTTGTTCAAATTGATGAATATTACTATTTTTATAGTTAAATTGTAATTTTCTAGTGTTAGAAAAATAACTAGTCGAGTAAACAAAACTGATATTCTGATATCACAAATACCATTGCTGACATATTATCAAATAATACAGTATTGTATGCCTTTCAATAGGTCGAGTGGTTAAGGTCGCTGACTTGTATACCACTGTAACCTATCATCACTGATGGTCACTGTTCGAGCCCCGATCAGACCGTGTCTCATTTATATGAAAAAGTTGGCAGTTTCTTACGGAGGTTGGTGCACACATGTACTGGTTAACCGCTGGAGCCTGCCCAGGTAATGTGTTGTTAGGTAAACTGCCCTCCGGCGATATTGCCCAAAACGGTGCTGATGCAGGCGTAAAACCCGAAATATAACATATAAATATAACATAAATCAATAGGAGTCTGTGATTTCCTGTTCGAAATTTAATCGTATAATATAAGTATCTAGTGGGTGTATATTTCAAATAATTATCAATACCAATTGTTTACTTATATAATCTATATATTGTACTAATGACGAATTTTGAATGGCTGAATACCAATCATTTAGGAATAAATCTTTTAATTTCTGTTGTACAGCAGCTCTGGTCCATTTCTGGTTAGGAAATTCACCAGAGGTCCGTACATTTACAAAGCCATATTTGGTTCGGATTTCTTTACCGCAAGAACTCGCAACTTTGCTAACAGTATTTAAAATAATATGGTATGTATTTATTGACAATGTAGTACCCACCTTTATAGATATAGATGAACAATAGGAAATTATTTGTGTTTGTTTGTCAACATCATGAACATGGACATCTGGCTGTCCGATTAGCGCAGTGGTTAGCGCGCTCGCTTCTCACCAATGCAACCGGGTATGATCCTCGGACCGGGAAGTATGCGAGATGGTACGATGGTCGCCAGATCGGACAGGTGGGTTTTCTCCGTGTACTCCGGTTTCCTCCCACACGAATAATCACATTTACGCTTTCATCCTCGCCAACGAGAGTTATTAATATAAGTTGTTAAAATTTGCTTTGCATTATTATTATTATAGATAAACAGCATGAACTCCAATTTGCCCGTTAACCATAGTGTTGGCAGTAGACGTTTTCAATTTAAGGGAATACTTTAATAACATGCACATGTATGAATGCCGCGAATACTAATGACAATCCGATATTGAGGGCTTTACTATGGAACCTATGGCACTCAATCAGTCCAGCCTCATAAACTAAATTTCATTGCAAACACTGTGACCGAATATCGTTAATAAATAAGTGGATAGGTGTGAATTTCTTGACTAAGCTTGAACTGCCCATAGCAATATGATTAGTATATGAATTCAATGTCATGCTCACTCTACTATTCTAGCTTCTAAATTAAGTGAGGTTAATCAACGCATTTACATAGAATAATATGCAAATACAGCTATAATGAATCTGGAATTATATACTGACCTATGCCTAATGAACGTGGTGGATCACGGTGACCTAGTTCTTAATAGTGTTATGAGATAAGCTCAATAAGCTTTAAGCTTTCGATTAAATCCATTTTCATTGTGTATACAATATATATATGTACTGTACATTATGAATGAATAAATATGTTTAAATTAATTAATATTGTCGACTTGATGTACTGGTTAATTATTGCATTAGTATATACGTATACGAATCCAGGGATCGCATGTTCGATCCCCCGTCTGACACTAATAATATGCACAAACATTTAGATGGGACTTTAGACAAAGGTCACGTGTCGTTGCTTTACATTGTTTACGCAAAAGAGCCAGAGGACACTCTGGAATGAGGTTCTCTGCCAGTATCATCGCTCTACCTTCCGAAATCTAAAATTACCAATATCTTCAGTAGGCGTTGCTCATTATGGGCACAACCGATAGCGACGATAAATAATGTAAAACGCACAGTATGTGATACACAACTGATATTTCGATTAATATACGTGTCATAAGACCATTGGTTAACGCATGAAATGATGCTCGACCCTGGTTCTTCGTCCACCAGTAATATATGGAGAGTCACCATATGGCATAGGTTGTTGGTGCGATTTTAAACCCAATACGCAAACGAAACATATGGTGGTGAATGGTTCAGATGCATCTTTAGTTTCGCCTGAACTATATAAGCATTTAAGGTAAATCAGGAAATATACACGTGCTCGTACATGCAGCTTTTAATTAACTGTGTTTCGTTGTTATTTCATTTAATATGGGGTTACATCATCCGAGCTTCTGCATGTTCCCATTACCCATTGGAATTCCAGTGTGTTAATCCTTTCTGATCATGTTTGTTGAAGAGGCTGTGCTTAGTCGTAATTCCACAATCTAGGAGCTGAGCTTATTACGTCAGTAGCAGTGAGATATTTTAGCACGTGTTACTAAAGCAGCCCTATATCGTATGAAATAAAAGATTTTTGAAAAATTCAAATTTTACGTATGGGTAGCAATGCTGCTACACATTCTAAAATTATAATTTGTATAATTATGTTCAATTAGTAAACAGTGCTTTTTTTGCGATAAAACAAACTCGAAACCGAAAGTAGGACTTTCCGAGTCTGTCGGTCACGCGCACTTGTTTACAATCGGAACATGATTTACATTCGGAATGCATCGTCCTCCTTCGGCAATGGTGAACACAAACATGGCATATCCACTGTTGTTTGGCGCATGCGCGCTGTGCGTGTTTACATTTCGTTTGTTGTTAAACAAATTCGCGTATACGACGGTTTACATTTATTTGAATATTATCATATCTGAGCGACTATTTCGATTTTTGTAAACACACACACAGTCATTAGTATTTATATTTTATCAAAAACATCCATTATTACGATATAATGCTGCTTTAACAAGCTGCATGTTGGCTGTATCAATTATTAGTTCCATAGCCCGATAACAATACATGAATGAGTCGTCGTGTTATTTGCATGGCCATACAGGAAGAAATTAGGTTAAGTTGGCACATTTTATGAGAGTTTGAGTGATTTGGAGTTTTTCATAAAATTCTATCTAATATTCGAATACCTTCTCGACCGAATATTTGAATAGAAAAGTCGTTATTCGTTGCCATCCCTACTCATTAATGAGAAACATTAGTCAGTTACATCCCCTGAATATTCCTAAAAGTGTTTTCCTTTGCACCACATGCTATGAGTTTCAACCGTTTTCTCATCTTATGATTTTTTAAAG
This sequence comes from Archivesica marissinica, assembly GCA_014843695.1. NCBI lineage: Eukaryota > Metazoa > Mollusca > Bivalvia > Venerida > Vesicomyidae > Archivesica > Archivesica marissinica. Next base: position 6,363,817 of record CM026393.1, read on the forward strand.
TATTAAATCTCGACATATATCCTACAGTATATACAATGTATAGTTTACCGTAAAAATTGGTTATCAAATAGCTTATATTATTAAAATTACATTTATCCTACCGCAACATCTGGTTAGAAAACAACAGTAAAAACAAAGGTTTCCAACTAATAGGACAAATATACATTTCTGGATAAATCGGACTGTATCTGTTAAGGGAGGTAATAGAAAAGGGAGGTAATAGAAAAACAAGTCATGTCTCTCATTTGCCTGAATAGTGTCTGTATGTTTCCCAATGTTATTCCGTGCCGGATTTGGGGGGGGGGGTTACATCGATGGACACTTGTCCCACTCCGCTGTAGGATGGAATCCCACTTGGTGCGATGAATTATTTAATGTGGAGAAGATGGTTCTACCATGGAAATCTTGTCTTATATGTTCAGTTCTGAATAATAATTTATTCAGAACTGAATTATTTGGAAGAAATGCTGAAAAGGTTCCTGGGATATTAAGAATTACACATTACCTTACTATAATTCATCGATATCTGTGTAATGCTGATTTGTCAATCCTATCTTTTGGATTGGTTTAAACATATTTATTTTCTATCGTGTACATGGTTATTTACAACGCTTGAAATAAGGAATTGGACAGAAAGCTATACAGCTTATGGTTGTCCTCTCCAATCGTTTGGATTGCAATAATAGAAAACTAACAGTCCCTGAAGCAAAATTACACGTAGACGTGAGAATAAATTCCTATTTCAATTTAATTAAAGAGAAACGTGTTTTGTGGACACACTGTAGTTTGTAGACCATATCAACATTAGTCTTGGTTCCACGCGTCGCGTAGACCCCGGTTTAGTACCGGCCTGTCCTGTAAAGCAATTATATAGTGTGTGTTTGTTTATTATAGTGTCACCCCTATTTAAAGGGCCAGTCATTTCTGACTTATGAGACACCTCTTTTTTATGAACATCAGTACTTCCCGAATCCTATGCGTGTGTGCCAGACGTCAGGCTGGTAGGCAATCGGTAACCATTATTTAACTAGCTGGTGGCTCACCAACCGGCCATATCAGAACGAACCCCTGACGAGATTCGAACCTTCGACCTCCCGCTCCGTAGGCGGACGCCTTAACCACCGGGTTACGGAGACGGTATATAAGTATGTTGTCTACAATAGTACAGGAGTTATACAAGGTATCCGCTAGACATAGCACCCAAGTGCTATCAGACGATAACATTAACACATTGTCAGCAAGTGTGTATGTTGTCATTGGATCGCACCCAGCACCCAGCACCCAGCACAAACTTCTAGCAAACGCTGTTGTTCGGAAAAACTTACAAAATAATGGACATTAAAATGGATCGGGTGTGTTTAGTTTGGGCAGATTTACATAGAATTGTTTAATATCGGGCCACTCAGGTACAACATCTGACATTTCATCCAGTAGAATTCCTTTTACATACATTTCTATAAGTATTAATAAGTTTAGAACACTCATGAATTCTACACCAAAAAGCAAACTTGTCAATTTAGCTAAATATATTTATTTAGCAACAATTAAAAGAAACGATATTAATTAACTAAATGAATGTTACTACTTGTAAAATATTGATGTGTGAGACACTGAATACCAACTATATTGTTATTAAACAAACAATATATTTCGTAAATGTTAATACTATGCTTACTCAAACCTTATATAATATCATGCTTTTCTGTAACTGTGTATGTAACCGCCAAACATGTTTCTTGGCGATGGACATGTACATGTTTATTCCAATAAAAACTTTGACTTGATTTGACTTTGACTATAATGGTACCCAAGACGTGCCGACTGGCTGTGCAGCAACCTAGGTCATATGGCGGCTCTCCAGCAATTAGTAGTGTATTGTATGAAGATACGGCAGACCACCGACCTTCCGCAAGTCAACATGATAGCTTCCTCACATGAAATAATTCCAGCGGGATTCGAACCTAGAAAGGAGCAAGTGGGTGAAGATATGTCAACGACTGTATCCACTCAGCCACTCTCGGGTTCTATTAATATAAACAGCAAATTTAGCTTAATCATATGTCTTCAGGTGCGAAAGGTCCGTAGTTCGAGCCGCGCTGGAGCCGTTACCATTGTGCCCTTAGGCATGGCATTTAAATTCCACGTTGCCTCTTCTCTCTCCCTCGTGGCCATGGATTCCATCAGGAATTAGGTCTCGAGAGTGATTAATATAAGTTATATGAACTTGTTTCGCAATTGAGCTAAAATAAATTTATATAAACTAATCATATGTTATTGCTACAGAACAAAACAAATGCACACACTTGTATAACTATGCATAATGTATACAATGTATGTCTTTGTTGTGCACAAGAATTGTCAATAAATGGGTTGGGCCACAAGTTTTAGCAACATTAGTTACGGCTCTCCCTAAAATACTAGATTGTAGCAAACAACGTGACTGAGTATATGAGTTGTGCAAATACTTTACTAAAATTGATGATTACTAATAGACCATGAAGCATGCAGCAACACTGTTGTGCTAGTTATGGGCATATACAGTCTTGAAATGTTCAGAAAATGCCAAGTAAAATATATAAGAAATCAAATCAACTTGTAGTCCGCCTACGTGGTCGAGTGGTTAAGGTAGCTGACTTGTATACCACTGTAACCTATCATCACTGATGGTCACGGGTTCGAGCCCCGCTCAGACCGTGTCTCATTTATATGAAAAAGTTGGCAGTTTCTTACGGAGGTTGGTGCACCCAAGTACAGGTTAACCGCTGGAGCCTGCTCAGGAAAGGTGTTGTTAGGTAAACTGCCCGCCGGCGATATAGCCCAAAATGGTGCTGATGCAGGCGTAAAACCCGAAATATAACAAATCAACTTGTGCTTCGTGTATTGGAGTATACGGTACGTGCGTGCTGTTTAGCGTGTGTGTAACAACAGTGTTTAACTTCACAGACGTTGAATTTGAATGCCTAGAATGTTCCTAAAAATGAACACTCTTTCAAATTATAGAGGTTTCAATGTCTGAATGTTTTTATCCAGATCGAGCAACGGCATAGAACAGAATTATTTAAAGAAAGTATGTCGTCTGGTCCAATGATTTGGTGTAACATACACAGATCACATTGAATTTCGTTCTTGCGAAACTCTATGCAAGAAACCAATTCTTATTTGGTGACATAGGCGAAACAAATATAAAACAATATAATCTGTTACTATAAATAGTAACAAATTTAATGGTAGAAAAGCAAAATATCTGGTCGACGCGGGCAATATATTTTGATTTTCGGCTCTGTCGGGCCAATATCCGAAGCAACACTAAAGTCGTTGTCTGACAGATTGTTGTCTCTTGACGATAAAATGGCTGAGCGAAATAAGCAAATAACAGCAGAAGAAACATACGGCTATGTATGCAATAACGAAGTTATTAAACGGCTGCGGTGGGACATTTGTGGATATTGGCGCACCTATCCGATATTGGCCATCGAGCCTAACGGCCCTCGGGCCAATATCTCCATAGGGTGCGCCAATATCCACAAATGGCCCACCGCAGCCGTTTAATAACCTCTAAATATTAATAAAGCTATGTATTAATATATGGGTCGCATGTCTGTGATCAGGCATGTGTATTTTATAGAGCATGCTGTGTGTACACATATAGTGATGTTGTATAATATGCAACACCGTGTATATATATGCAGATATATATGTTTTAAGCTATGTTCTTGTATTTTATGTATGTATGTATATTAATCACATAACATGTACTCAGTGTAATACAGTCATGACATAATTCTTATATGACCACACGTTTAATAACAACTGTAAGGATTCTGATGTGTCGCGGTATGACACTGGCAGCTTGCAATAGATATTCGACATATACATGTTGTTTGTGTTCTTGCTTTATTTGTTGACAAATCAACTGTTTAGATCAATAAAATGCTAAATATGTACTGGATGAATACAGCATTCAAAAGTATTGTGTCGATTATTTGCGTGACGTTGTTTGATTATCAGGGACTATTTACTACAGTGTACTCCTTTATAAGCTTTATTTATTTTACAACGATTGCGAAACAAGCTTCAACAACTTATATTAATCACTCTCATTGGCGCGGATGAAAGCGTATATGTGGTCATTCGTGTGGCAGGAAACCGGAGTACCCGGAGAAAACCCACCTGTTCGATCTGGCGACTACCGTACCATCTCACATGTTTGCCTGGTACGAGAATCGAACCCGGGTTGCATTGGTGAGAAGCGAGCGTGCTGATGCAGCTTAATGTAATACGGCTCAAAAATATACTGGCAAACAGAAACGTATTATGTCTTCAAAATTATGGTTGTTGTTACTATGGTAAAATAATCTTACACTCTGTGATTTCATACTATATTTCATGAAACGAGTGTTGGAATTCTGCTATTAAGTGAGCCTTTGGGCAAAGTTCCAAAGCGTGTTTTGTAAATTATGGTATTATATCATCACTAATGTAAGATCCTATATGTGCGTGTGCGCGTGCGCATGCGCGTGCGTGTTATTTAGAGGACCCCAGGGACGATTAGTTTTATGGCTGATTGGGTCACCCTCTGGAAATGAAGCATTGTATTCAGAATGAGTGCATATACGATATATCTCTACAGATATCTAATGACAGTGCCTGGAAAAGATTTCATCCTACTAAGTAATTGACATGTTAATACTGATTTATGATTGGTTAATATAATGGGAATGGAATCCTCTTGTAGGATAACAGGTGACGTCATTTAATCATTGCGCGTGTAACACAATCCAATTGAAGATATCTCCATGATTCGTTCGTTGGATGCAACAATATGCTAGTTTAGTTTAAACTTTATTTATTTTACAACGATTGCGAAGCAAGTTCTAACAACTTATATTAATCACTCTCGTTGGCGCGGATGAAAGCGTAAATGTGGTAATCCGTGTGGGAGGGAACCGGAGTACACGGAGAAAACCCACCTGTCCGATCTGGCGACCACCGTACCATCTCACATACTTCCCGGTCCGAGGATCGAATCCGGATTGCATTGGTGAGAAGCGAGCGTGCTGGCCACTGCGCTAATTCTATAGTCGGACAAGATGCTAAAAACATACATTTCTGGAACACGCATTTCTAGAACACACATTTACATTGTTGACTTGTGTTCACATTAAGAAAGTTAAATGGTGAAAGGTACTGAGATGAGAACCATCTGTTAATTTCTACCCAGACACACCTTCGGCATCCATCAGTCGTGTCAGACTATGGAGTTAGCGCCCGTTGAGTCTACAGATGAGCACCGTCTGCTGTGGCTGTACAGTCCGATGCGTGATCTGCAGTGGCGGTTGCAGCCTTCGCAAGTGAAGACAGAGTCACTGGAAGGCGATGCAGTTTGTGGCGGCTCACACTGTTTGGCTTTCCTCTTCCTGCGTTTGTCTACGAAATAAAAACTAGATATAAAACCAAACAGACGAAACGTGCACTACTTTGTATTTATCCAATAATCCAGTTATAGCATTGGTTGGTGTACTATATTTGAACCAGTCTCGTCTGAAATATGTTCTAAACCGAAGTAGATCAATAATTCTGGCTGTATAATGACAAGCCGTTTAATATGCAATAGCGATTTTTGAATCTCATAAGTAAATATCCATGTACATGATCGACCACAGCATGCAACTGCGAATAATCAGCTCGTCACAGCTGTGGGTTCGAATTACACTGGGGAGTCGTCCTCTCACTCAATAATAAATAAATAATAATAATAATAAATAATAATAGTAAATTAATTAATAATAATAACTCAAGAAATCGAAATATTAATATCGATGTGTTAGTTTATACAAATTTATTTTAGCTCGATTGTGAAACAAGTTCTTACAACTTATATAAATCACTCTCGAGACCTCATTCCTGACGGAATCCATCGCCACGAGGGAGAGATAAGAGGCAACGTGGAATTTAAATGCCTTGCCTAAGGGCACAATCGTAACGGCTCCAGTGGGGCTCGAACTCCATCAATACGATCTGGAGAGTCGCCATATGACCTAGGTTGTAGGACTGGTGCGACCGTAAACAAGCAAACAAATAGTTTGCAAATTCAGCATGTGCTTCGTCAAGATCGACCAGATTATGTAAATGCAAGCAATTACAAACAATGTCTATGTTTGGAAAGGTCATCAGACAATGCTCAGTCCAAATTAATGTTTTTTTCGGTCTCATACGCAACGGTTCATTTAAATTATTCGAAATTCGCCAACGACGCTACCATTCCAGAAATTAGTTTATAATATTACCTCATCGCATAATTCCAAAGCAATCCCAGGCAAAGATGTGTTAGTGGGCACCTCTATTAAGCAGGAAACATGTATTAAGTAGCCAATTTTCAGAATCCCAATATATACATTTGACCTCTATTAAACAGCCACGTGTGCTAATCAGCCATTTTCTGTGATTCCCTTGGCTGGCTGCTTGACACAGTGTTGACTGTATATAATTGATTTTGTGATTAAAATAGTTCTTGTAACATCAAATACAATAAGAATGGTGGAGGTTGTTAGACTGGGTTTTCACTTTTTAACTTCTGGTAATGATCAGAAACTCAATACGGCCCTATTAATAGTCGCGGTGTTAAAATATATTTATTTCGTTGACCAGGCAAAATATATCGACGCCTGTTCCCAGTCTATGAGGTTATGTGTATGAAGAGATAGAATATATAATAATTCAAGCAATTGTAACAGGTTGATTCTGGTTAAATACTCCAATCGTATGCAAATGTGTTCTTGCATTTGTTTGCGTTTTCATAATTAGAGACTATTTTGGTCATGCAATTCAGCAAATTGGAAAATCAATTCTGAAGTCTAGTACAGTTGAATTATTAGTTGTACATTGTTTTTCCTTGAATCATACCCATTTGGATTGTATTGAACATGTTGCTATGGAAACTGCAGACACGTTGAAAATAATTACACCATGCCTCATTTACTATATACGGTTTAAGCAAATATTTTTGGTTTAATATTGCATACGTGAGTAAACCGTTCTCTGTATGTCAATGTTGATCCACACATGATGAGATATTGGAATGTAATTAATATATTCAGAGGGCTGGGAAGTGGAGGAATAAAGACAAGGACATGCATCAGTGTTAATCACTCTGGCTAGGGACTTGTAATGCAGGTACCACATGTGGGTACTATTGCTACATCGAAATATACATTTGATCAATTTGTAGATTGCATGTTTTAGGTCCAAATTAGACCGCCGCTGTTGTAATAATTTAATAATATTTTATTGCAACCTTTTTCCATAATGACGAATACAATTTACAAATCACAATTGCTTTACTGTCACATTAATAACATATATAAAACCTGATAATATCCATATCCATATACATGACATTTTCAAAGTGCAAAAGGATTGGGCTACAAGTTTTGAAAACATTAGCAATAGCCCTTTCCAAAAGGTCAAATTTGCTATCAATTTGTTCCGATGTATGTAGCATATACTAAATTTAATATAAGTAAGTCTTTCAAGAACAGTATTGTTTGGATTGAATTGGAATATAACGTGATACGCTTAAGAGAATACTAAATATGCCGCTGTTGTCTGTGTGTTTTACGTTTATTTATCGTCGTTACCGGTTGCCCATATGAGCGACGCCTCCTGAAGATATTAGTCATTTTAGATTATGGAGGATAGTGCAATGATACAGAGAGAGACCCATTCCAGAGTCTCTTCTGGTTCATTTACGTGCACGGTGTAAAGCACTGACACGAGACCTCGGTTTAACGTCCCATCTGAAAGACTGTTAATTTTATTAGGGTCAGGCGGGGGATCGAATCTGCGATCCTTGGATTACCAGTCAGCTTGTTACCACTGGGCTACAGACCCGTCTATGTCATTGCCGTAGTGTTGATACTGTTGACGAAGCAGAGGCGTGTTGGCGTGGGTTTCTATGCACGCTGCATTGCCAGTTGCAGTGCCTCAATGACACCGTCGTCTATGTCTCCAGTCTCATCTGGTATTATAAAGCACAACCCCTCGGTACTGTGATCGACATCATAATATAACGAGCAGACTCCTGATAACATGAATAGCCACGTGGTCAATGACGGTTTCCGACAAGCCCAACCAATTCATGCATGTTGAATTTAATTAGTCTTCTTCCAGATGCGGTCTTTTTATTCGGTCTTTCAACTCTCACCGAAAGGAGGAGGTATCTGTGAAATTGGTACATATACATTGTCGTAAAAATGTATAAATTGTCGTAAAATGTATAAATTGTCGTAAAATGTATACATTGTCGTAAAATGTATACATTGTCGTAAGATGTCATAAAAAGGAAGTTAAAATTGTTTCTTAAATCCTCTTTTCCCAATAAGTAAAACCTTTGAAGCGACATTACCACGCAAAAAAACAAGAATAAATTGCATTAAATCGTATAATTAGCATTGTTTCTACAAATTCCTTCCGAAATAATTAACGTTCAATCAATAAACAGTGTTTTTGCAGTCTACACACTCTCAAAAGTGAAAGTAGGATTTCATATAGCGGTCGACAGCGTTCCTGCATTGACGTGTATATATATAGTCTACGCTAACACGTGATATTAGAGAAATCCAAATCAGACTACCCACTAGCCTCGTTAATATCGCTACTGCTCATACTGTTGCATTTTTTATCCCCCGTCTGACCCTAATAAAATACGGAGGTGATGTGTTCCTATTGGCAATACTCTCTAACTGAGAGATCGTGAGTTCGATCCCCCGTCTGACCCTAATACAATTAACAGTCTTTCAGATGGGACATTAAACCGAGGTCTCGTGTCGGTGCTTTACACCGTGCACGTTAAAAGAACCAGAGGAGATTCTGGAGTTGGTCTCTGTCTGTATCATGTACTATCCTCCAAAATAACTAATCTCTTCAGGAGGCGTCGCTCATATGGGCAACCGGTAGCGACGATAAATAGACGTAAAACACGCACACACTGTTGCATTTATTGAGATATCACTGTCTTTTTAACTTGACCGACATTGTTTTGAGGTTTCGGGGAGAAACATTATATTAAGATAATGAATGCAATGTGTCCGTACCATGCTATAGCCTCGTGCAGCATTTATGTCTTAAGTATTTTTTGCACTGTTGTGATACAACTATATTTAATGCAGTACAACCTGATTGATGTGCCTGTGATTAAAAATGACTGGTTGTGTAATTGAAGATTGATTGATTAACAGCAGTTAGGATTGTAGGAACAGATGCAAAACATATCAATATTGCACTCCATACTTGTGTATACGTCAGTACGTATTTATAACGTGACGTATATAAGTATATGTACAGTAAAGTATATTTGTTTTTATTGATGTAACAATGGAATTTATTTCATTCGTTGCTAATGTTATATTACATATATATGTGTGTATGACGTAGGATGTACATGTGCACATGTATTCGTTGAGCGTGCTATATTGCATATATATGTGTGTATGACGTAGGATGTACATGTGCACATGTATTCGTTGTGCATGCTATATTGCATATATATGTTTGTATGACGTAGGATGTACATGTGCACATGTATTCGTTGTGCATGTTATCTTGCATATATATGTGTGTATGACGTAGGATGTACATGTGCACATGTATTCGTTGTGCATGCTATATTGCATATATATGTGTGTATGACGTAGGATGTACATGTGCACATGTATTCGTTGTGCATGCTATATTGCATATATATGTGTGTATGACGTAGGATGTACATGTACACATGTATTCGTTGTGCATGTTATTTTGCATATATATGTGTGTATGACGTAGGATGTACATGTACACATGTATTCGTTGTGCATGTTATCTTGCATATATATGTGTGTATGACGTAGGATGTACATGTGCACATGTATTCGTTGTGCATGCTATATTGCATATATATGTTTGTATGACGTAGGATGTACATGTCATGTACACATGTATCCAACGACATAGACGCCATTGTGGATTGAGGTCATTCGCTATCATCTGTCGCAGTAACTCCCACGTGTACGAGACTTCCATCTGAACTCATTAACCTGTCGAGCCGTGCATGTGTCAATCTGATGTTGACCAGACACAGCATTAACAGTTGGACAGACTCTTCCATCTGTGTTGTTGATAAGGTTGTTAATTGCACCAACAGCTTTATTCATGTGCACCAATAATAACAGGAGAGCCGGTGTAACGTGAGAGAATATTGAAATTAAAGCGAATGTCTCCCATTTCTCACACCCGCTAAGATGTACCAGTATGCGCAACTTTCAGTTCTTACGGGATATCAAATAGTTTAGGACACCGGCATATCACCTAAGTGACTTTAAATCCAGAAACAAACAAATCAACAAACAGAGAAGCACACAGTGCTTGTCAAGTCAAGTAAGGAGAGAAACTATATAAGCTCTGCTTCCGTTTTTAATCCTTTACAGACGGATATGTAGTCCAGTGGTAACACGCTGGACTGGTAATCCAGGGATCGCAGGTTCGATCTCCCGTCTGACCCTAATAAAATTAACAGTCTTTCAGATGGGACGTTAAACTGAGGTCTCGTGTCGGTGCTTTACACCGTACACGTAAACGAACCTGAGGAGATTCTGGAAGTGGCCTCCTGTCTGTATCATGCACTTTCCTCCAAAATCTAAAATAAATAATCTCTTCAGGAGGCGTCGCTCATATGGGCAACCGTTAGCGACGATAAATAAACGCAAAACACAAATAATCCTTTCCTATTCTTTGATTTTGTGTACATGTATTGTTTTGTGAATGTATATCGTGGAATAAATATGTTTAAACCAAGTCAAGTCAAAATCCTTTATAACACTCTTATCATGAATAACATGACAACATGCATACATACATTTACAATATCATTTGAGGCTCTGAGTAATAGTATAATAACCAAAATAGACTTTAGAACAAATCTAGATATTTCTAACTTTATATTATACTTTGATATATACTTATTTCAATTTCTTTTATTTTGTACATTTACTTATAGTGCAGTTGAGTCACATTGATCTAAAATTGCCATGCACTACTAGTCTACTGGAATGATTTGTTGGAATGTTTTGTTGACCATTTCATGAAAATGGATGTATCGCATTATGGTAATACACGTATTTACGAGTGTACTATTTAAGATGAATAGTTAACCCTTTCCCTCATAGAAGCACCTCTTGACGTCATTACCAATACGACATACATTGACAATGTAGTAGCCAAACCAATGTTCATAAACCCTTTCCCTCATAGAAGCACCTCTTGACGTCATTACCAATACGACATACATTGACAATGTAGTAGCCAAACCAATGTTCATAAACCCTTTCCCTCATAGAAGCACCTCTTGACGTCATTACCAATACGACATACATTGACAATGTAGTAGCCAAACCAATGTTCATAAACCCTTTCCCTCATAGAAGCACCTCTTGACGTCATTACCAATACGACATACATTGACAATGTAGTAGCCAAACCAATGTTCATAAACCCTTTCCCTCATAGAAGCACCTCTTGACGTCATTACCAATACGACATACATTAACAATGTAGTAGCCAAACGAATGTTCATAATAAAGGCCAGAATATCATGTAGTCCCAGTAATATCTATGAAGGTGGGATAAATATGGCCACTACGTATCCATTGCATGATAGCTAAATGGCTGTCGTTTGTATGGAGATATAATAGTATATTAACCGAAATCTCTATGAAGGAAAGGGTTAAATGGCTGTCGTTTGTATGGAGATATAATAGTATATTAACCGAAATATCTATGAAGGAAAGGGTTAAATGGCTGTCATTTGTATGGAGATATAATAGTATATTAACCGAAATCTCTATGAAGGAAAGGGTTAAATGGCTGTCGTTTGTATGGAGATATAATAGTATATTAACCGAAATCTCTATGAAGGAAAGGGTTGAATGGCTGTCGTTTGTATGGAGATACAATAGTATATTAACCTAAATATCTATGAAGGAAAGGGTTAAATGGCTGTCGTTTGTATGGAGATATAATAGTATATTAACCGAAATCTCTATGAAGGAAAGGGTTAAATGGCTGTCGTTTGTATGGAGATACAATAGTATATTAACCTAAATATCTATGAAGGAAAGGGTTAAGATATATATGCCAACATAATAGCATCACAGGACACTATGAACAATCAGTTGTCAACACGTGATAGTGCACGTCACTGTTAGTAAGTACATACCATCGCACGTTATATCTGATTTTCTAAAATATTTTTAAATATGTTTTTTTTCTTCAAATTCAGTGTTACATGCCATTGTTTTGTTTTAAATAGTATCTAAATTGAAATTAGTAACAGTTTCACGGCTGTAAATAAATGGTTACATTAACTAACAGTCTACACCCGTTATGTCGAATTCCGTCGGACCGAACAAAATACTTCGACATAACCGAAGTTTAGCATAACGAAATTCTATATAAACGGAGCCAGTTATATGTAAAATGATAGTCTGAAACGGGACTTTGATCCGACTTCGAAATAACCTGATAATTCGACATAACCGGCTTTGACATAACGGATGTAGACTTTAGTAGCATGTGATTATAATACTGTGATACGCTTTATTGCAATGTGTCTCTTGTAATTCTATTCAGAATGGTTATGTACCTTTTATATGATTGTTTAGTTTAGTTTATACAAATTTATTTTAGCTCGATTGCGAAACAAGTTCTTATAACTTATATTAATTACTCTCGAGACCTCATTCCTGGTGGAATCCACGCCACGAGGCAGAGAGAAGAGGCAACATGGAATTTAAATTCCTTGTCTACTGTCACAATCGTAACGGCTCCAGCGGGGCTCAGACTCCTGAAGCGAACGCGCTACTACTGCGCTATCACAACGCCCACAACTTTCACACGAATAAATAATACTAATGCATATAAAATGGGATTATTTTTATCTAATAGTTATTATATTTAATTTATTTTAGCTCGATTGCAAAGAAGTTATTTTCAAACTTATATTAATCACTTTCGAGACCTCATTCCTGATGGAATCCATCGCCACGAGGGAGAGAGAAGAGGCAATGTGGAATTTAAATGCATTGCCTAAGGGCACAATCGTAACGGCTCCACTCTAATTACTAATAAGTAAGTACATGTACATTCTATGGCATGCTATTCATCTTCTATTTCTTTATTGCATTGTCAGTAAATACGCACACTTTATGAATTCTGAAATTTGATTTAAGCATATCTATTTATCAAATTCCATAAACACATGATACATTACAATATAACTCGAATAAGCTTAAGACAGAAAGCTATTGTATGGGTCAATAGTCCATTGGTTAACAGGTTGGGATCGCACGTTCGATGCCCCGTCTAACATAATAATATTAGCAGTCTTTCAAATTGGACTTTAACCCGAGGTCTCGTGTCGGTGTTCTTACACCATGCACGTAAACGAATCTCTCTGGAATTGGTCTCTGTCTGTATCATTGTACTATCCTCCGAACATTTAAAATGATTAATCTCTTGAGGGGGCGTCGCTCATATGTGATAACTGCGTTATACTGAATACAAGCAAAATGATGTGATACATTGGTTTGGTAACATACGCAGACAAAACTATACAGCGACTTAGATTACATAATGCTGCTGTCCATGGCTAGAAATAATTTGCGAGACAAGCATTTCGGGCATACAGTATTACGCTAGAAACCACATCGAGTAGCTAATACTTTAAAATGTATAGAAATGTATCTGTTTCCGTGTTCATATCGACATCTGAATACAGTGACGAATGCCCCCTATTGAAATAGTCTGCGAATTAAGTGCAGTATCTTACTCACAGAACAGTGCAGTATGGCAAATATTCTTCAAGAAAATATTATTTGTGTTCGTAACAATATGTATACTGTTAAAGTCCCATAATTGTGGCGTCAGGAATATCTTTGTGGCGTCAATAATACCTTTGTGGCGTCAGGAATATCTTTGTGGCGTCAGTAATACCTTTATGGCGTCAGGAATACCTTTGTGGCGGCGTCAGTAATACCTTTGTGACGACGTCAGTAATACCTGTGTGGCGTCAGTAATATCTTTGTGGCGTCAGTAATACCTTTGTGTATACCTTTGTGGCGTCAGGAATACCTTTGTTGTGTCAGAAATACCGTTGTGGCGTCAGCAATACCTTTGTTGTGTCAGTAATACATTTGTGGCGTCAGGAATACCTTTGTGTATACCTTTGTGGCGTCAGTAATACCGTTGTGGCGTCAGAAATACCGTTGTGGCGTCATGAATACCTTTGTCGTGTCAGAAATACCTTTGTGGCGTCAGCAATACCTTTGTTGTGTCAGTAATACCTTTGTGGCGTCAGGAATACCTTTGTGGCGTCAGCAATACCTTTGTGGCGTCAGGAATACCTTTGTGGCGTCAGCAATACCTTTGTGGCGTCAGCAATACCTTTGTGGCGTCAGGAATACAGTTGTGGCGTCAGGAATACCTTTAAATCATCAGGAGTACCGAGTACATTGCTATCGAACGTCTATTTTTAGAACCAATCATATTGATTTACGATATTCTTAGCTATGAACCGGCCAGTTTTTAACAGCAATACCCAGATACTATCTGCTCTTGGCATGTGTGCTTTATGTCGCGTCCTGTATGGCCATAGAACGTCGTAAACATTGGATTGACCATTAACACTTATCCGAGTGCCTACAATAACAACCAGACAACTTTAGTATCATTGTTATGTAGCAGTTACTTTGCCCATCACAATAAGTCATCCATAGTTTACAAAAAGGTTGAAAAAAACAGAAACTGGCAGGGAGATATATGTAATACGAACAATAGCATAATTATGCCGATCCCACTAAGAATCTGTAATATGTATTTAGGCATTTAAAGTCCACGTTGCCTATTCTCTCTCCCTTCGTGGCGATGGATTCCATCAGGAATGAGGTCTCGACAGTAATTAATTTGTTGAAAGAACTTGTCTCGCAATCGAGCTAAAATAAGTTTGTATAAATTAAACTAGTATTATTGATGAATTATGAGTCTGCCCTGCCCTGCCCTGCCCTGCCCTGCCCTGCCCTGCCCTGCCCTGCCCTGCCCTGCCCTGCCCTGCCCTGCCCTGCCCCCCCCCCCCCCCCCCTGTCGTTGTCTGCTGTCTGCCTGTCTGTCTGTCTGTCTGTCTGTCTGTCTGTCTGTCTGTCTGTCTGTCTGTCTGTCTGTCTGTCTGTCTGTCTGTCTGTCTGTCTGTCTGTCTGTCTGTCTGTCTGTCTGTCTGTCTGTCTGTCTGTCTGTCTGTCTGTCTGTCTGTCTGTCTGTCTGTCTGTCTGTCTGTCTGTCTGTCTGTCTGTCTGTCTGTCTGTCTGTCTGTCTGTCTGTCTGTCTGTCTGTCTGTCTGTCTGTCTGTCTGTCTGTCTGTCTGTCTGTCTGTCTGTCTGTCTGTCTGTCTGTCTGTCTGTCTGTCTGTCTGTCTGTCTGTCTGTCTGTCTGTCTGTCTGTCTGTCTGTCTGTCTGTCTGTCTGTCTGTCCTCAACTATGATACTTTCCGGTGGTATGTTGTTTGCATTAGTTGTACCGACATGCATATTTAATAAGATCATGTCTATATTTAGTTTCTAGAACATTGTCTAGTGTTGTATATATAAATTGATTGCTGCATAATTGATGTTCAATTACACGAGACAAGTAGTACCCTTGTATTCATCGTCCTGTACATATACTGTACATATGTATACGCTCTTCCCTATTATATAAGTATACATTATCCTTACTATATATGTGCTAACTGTATACCATACTAGAGGACATAGAAAACGTAGACCTACATTATATACTAGAGGACATAGAAAACGCACGCCTACATTATATACTAGAGGACATAGAAAACGTAGACCTACATTATATACTAGAGGACATAGAAAACGCACAGCTACATTATATACTAGAAGACATAGAAAACGCACACCTACATTATATACTAGAGTCCATAGAAAACGCACACCTACATTATATACTATAGGACATAGAAAACGCACACCTACATTATATACTAGAGGACATAGAAAACGCACACCTACATTATATACTAGAGGACATAGAAATCGTAGACCTACATTATATACTAGAGGACATAGAAATCGTAGACCTACATTATATACTAGAGGACATAGAAAACGCACACCTACATTATATACTAGAGGACATAGAAAACGCACATCTACATTATATACTAGAGGACATAGAAAACGCACATCTACATTATATACTAGAGGACATAGAAAACGCACACCTACATTATATACTAGAGGACATAGAAAACGCACACCTACATTATATACTAGAGGACATAGAAAACGCACACCTACATTATATACTAGAGGACATAGAAAACGCACACCTACATTATATACTAGAGGACATAGAAAACGCACACCTACATTATATACTAGAGGACATAGAAAACGCACACCTACATTATATACTAGAGGACATAGAAAACGCACATCTACATTATATACTAGAGGACATAGAAAACGCACATCTACATTATATACTAGAGGACATAGAAAATGCACACCTATATTATATACTAGATACTATATACTATACTCGTCGCTACCGGTTGCCCATATGAGCGTCGCCTCCTGAAGAGATTAGTCATTTTAGATTTTGGAGGATAGTGCAATGATACAGACATGGATCCATTCCAGAGTCTCCTCTCGTTCTTTTACGTGCACGGTGTAAAGCACCGACACGAGACCTCGGTTTAACGTCCCATCTGAAAGACTGTTAATTTTATTAGGGTCACGGGGGATCGATCCTGCGATCCCTGGATTACCAGTCCAGTGTTTTACCACTGGGCTACATATCCGTCTGTATAGTTTATGGTATTTATTTATTAGTGAGTAAATAGTATACAGTTATTTCATGGGTGTTTGGGGAACAGTCAAATCTATTGTCCCGAGGTATCAGGGAAGACTTTCGAACTGTTGCCCGAGGCCGTTACATGTAATTAGTTAACAGATGTTGTGGCACGGGTTGATATATAAATTAATAAAGAGTACAGTAGAGAAAAGAGTGAAGTTTTGGAGGTGTGAAAAGAGCGGGAAATTCTATTATTTTTTTGGCATTTCCTTATTGGGTTGCTGATTTGTTTTTGTTTTTGTTTTTTATTATGATTGTCAATAATGACAGCATTCGGATTGGAATCCGCCATGTGAACAATTTAGACTTCAATATTTAATTGGAAAGCATGGAGTAAATCTCTGCATGATTAGCTCACAGATATGTGCGTCAAACTGAAACTGTAAAATATTGTGCAATCAAACCTCGCCGTCAGTAAGAAACAAATTCACAAATAATTTACGATTCTAGGAAATCAAGCAGATAAATAGATGTTATATCAGTGATATATCAGTGTTATCCAGAAGTTCAGACGAAATTATATCTAAGAATATATATAGTTAGATTGGAGTAATTATTATTATGAGAAATTATATACTTACGTATTTCGCCGAAAAAAAGTATACTCCATTATCTTATCTGACATTTAGTCCTAGAAACTCTGGTAGAACAGAACAGAGCAATATTTTATGTTTATGTTTAATTTTTGTTTTTTTACGTTTATTTATCTTCGCTACGGGTTGCCCATATGTGCGACGCCTCCTGAAGAGATTAGTCATTTTAGAGTTTTTTGGAAGATGATGCAGACAGAGTGCATGATACAGACAGAGACACATTCCAGAGTCTCCTCTGGTTCTTTTGCGTGCACTGCACGGTGTACAGCACCGACACGAGATCTCGGTTTAAAGTCCCATCTGTTAATTTTATTACGGTCAGACGGGAAATCGAACCTACGATCCCTGGATTACCAGTTCAGCGTGTTACCATGTTATGTTTAATATACAATGTGTGTGTCTGGCTTGGGAACATTGTACGGTGGGGCACATGATTGGAATAGCTACTATCAATTGCATTTCCTAATCCTTTCTTATCATTTGTGTTTCTAAATTATTGTTATATATATATGTTGCTGAATCCATTCTTCATTATCCCTTTTTTTAGTATTCCTGAAATTAATTAAATTATTTGCACAAATCTTGTATTCAGCTCAGGCCGTGTCTCATTTATATGAAAAAGTTGGCAGTTTCTTACGGAGGTTGGTGCACCCAAGTACTGGTTAACCGCTGTAGCCTGCCCAGGAAAGGTGTTGTTAGGTAAACTGCCCGCCGGCGATATAGCCCGAAATGGTGCTGATGCAGGCGTAAAACCTGAAATATATCATAACATGTATTCCTCCATATTGTTAGTTACAATCTAGTATATTGGGGAGGTCCGTAACTAATGTTGTTAAAACTTGTGGCCCAACCCATTTGCTTCAACATATATTGACAATCCTTGTACAAACACTGTCACGAATCGTATATTATCTCTACTTATATAAGTTGTTCATTTGTCTTGTATTGTACATTGTATATATAGAATGAATGCAACAAATTATGATTAAACTAACACCATTTTATTATCAGACTAGTACATAATCATATATAACACAGACTCATAATTGATGGTCGAGTGGTTAAGGTCGCAGACTTGTATACCACTGTAACCTATCATCTCTGATGGTCACGGGTTCGAGCCCCGCTCAGACCGTGTCTCATTTATATGAAAAAGTTGGCAGTTTCTTACGGAGGTTGGTGCACCAAGTACTGGTTAACCGCTGGAGCCTGCCCAGGTAAGGTGTTGTTAGGTAAACTGCCCGTCGCTCAAATGGGAAACCGGTAGCTACGTTAAATAAACTTAAATAAAAATTTTAAAAATAATATATTTACATCATGTGACTCGTTAGATACATATTCATGCGTGTTCATTGCACGTAAAAGAACCAGAGGAGACTCTGGAATGGGTCTCTCTCTGTATCATTGCACTATCCTCCAAAATCTAAAATGGCTAATCTCTTCAGGAGGCGTCGCTCATATGGGCAACCGGTAGCGACGATAAATAAACGTAAAACACACACACGTATTAGTAACAAAGGATAAACATTATATTTCTGCAGAATATCATACAGTACCAAGTAGTATTCACCAAGAAACACATTAAACTGTCGTTAGGAAATTACTGTAATATGATTTGCTAATTTAAACAGAATTGTTTTATCCGATGTGTTTAATAATTCTGTTATACATACTTGATGTAAAGATTGCCAGAGTTCCCATCATGCTGTGGATTAAGTCAGTCAGATGTACACGATTATAAAGATTTGGCTTTTTCAACTTTCTGTTTTTCTGTCCAACAGAAACACAACTTTGTTTTTCTCTTTCCTTAAAACATGGAACAGTTCTAACATTTAATCGAATATAATTTGACCGGACTGTTGGCAGTGGTGAGTACGCACAGGTACCGTGTACATGTATAGTATACTTTGTTCGCCTGTGCCACCAAGCTTATAAGACGTACACGATACGAAAATGAACCAAAGTGTGTGTGCTGATTGAAACTCTAGACAGTCATAAATATTTGATTATGTTTGTTCCGTGCAGACCTATACCAAGATAACTGCATGGTAATACACACACCTCTTTATAGCCTCGTAGTCAAAAGTTACGGCGCTGTTATAGCTGTGTTATTGCACACTGGTTAAATTTTAATCTTATAGTTTGCGGGTGTGCTCATTGCATAAGCTACAGATCAGAGAGATACCAGCTGGTAGCACAGACCACAAACCACATGTGCAAACGCGAGCAGCCTCAATTATTTTAATACAGTCGGCCCTGTTTTATGCAGTCAGCCACGGGAATCGCAGAAAGTGGCTGCTTAGTGTAGGTGGCTGTTTAATATAGGGCAAAGAGGACATAACGACATATTGGTAATCAGGAATGTTTACGTTTATTTATCGTCGCTACCGGTTGCCCATATGAGCGACGCCTCCTGAAGATATTAGTTATTTTAGATTTTGGAGGATAGTGCAATGATACAGAGAGAGACCCATTCCAGAGTCTCCTCTGGGTCTTTTACGTGCATGGTGTAAAGCACCGACACGAGACCTCGGTTTTAACGTCCCATCTGAAAAACTGTTAATTTTATTATGGTCAGACGGGGGATCGTCCGGATTAAACTGACTTTTTAATATATGTGCTGCTTATTATAGGTGACCAATAACACAGGTTTGACTGTATATAATTTAAATAGCATTACCGGCATTATCGTCTCTGATATGGCATAGTATGTGTAGCGTAGAAAAGCATGGATTTCATCCTCAATTACGGACATGTAAATGTCTTATCCCGGAAGCATACAGTTTTAGTTTTAAGTTTTAAATTATATTTACTACACTCACACAGTTATAAGCATATATATATATATTTCTTTATTTATGGAGGGTGACGTAATTAGTTCTGAACTAATCTTCCTTATGGCTCTCTTAACGTTCTTAACACTATAGCATTAATGCACATACACACTAATTATAACCAAAGTACACAGTTACGCCATGTAATATACATATATAATGTTGTACAATGTAACTTAAAGAAATCAGGTTATGTTATCGAAATACAAAACGACATAAGTATATTGAATGACAATCATTATATATATAACTTTCAAGTGTCTACCTATTAAAAAGTTGTTGTATCCATATTTTACATTTTTATCTTGAACATATTTAAAGATCTGGACGTCTTAATTTCCAATGGTAGACAATTCCATATATTTGGACCATATGTGTATAATCAGGTGATCTTACAGTCGTTTTAATATTATTATTATTATTATTATTATTATAATACCGGATTTATATAGCACTCTTTTCATATAGCAACATACGTTCAAAAGTGTTGTACAATACATGTACATAGGATAAAACAAACAAATAACACAATCATACAATTATCATCATGATTTAAAATTAAAGAATTAAGTTGACTGTAATCTAATTTTCAATACAAATCACTACATTTTGAATACAAATCACTACATCACTACATTTTGAATACAAATCACTACATTTTGAATACAAATCACTACATTTTGAATACAAATCGCAACATTATGAATACAAATCACTACATTTTCAATACAAATCGCTACATTTTCAATACAAATCGCTACATTTTCAATACAAATCGCTACATTTTCAATACAAATCACTACATTTTGAATACAAATCGCTACATTTTGAATACAAATCGCTACATTATGAATACAAATCGCTACATTTTCAATACAAATCGCTACATTTTCAATACAAATCGCTACATTTTCAATACAAATGGCTACATTTTCAATACAAATTACTACATTATGAATACAAATCACTACATTTTGAATACAAATCACTACATTTTGAATACAAATCACTACATTTTGAATACAAATCGCTACATTATGAATACAAATCACTACATTATGAATACAAATCACTACATTTTGAATACAAATTACTACATTATGAATACAAATCACTACATTTTGAATACAAATCACTACATTTTGAATACAAATCGCTACATTATGAATACAAATCACTACATTTTGAATACAAATCGCTACATTTTCAATACAAATCGCTACATTTAGAATACAAATCGCTACATTTTCAATACAAATCGCTACATTTTCAATACAAATCGCTACATTTTCAATACAAATCGCTACATTTTCAATACAAATCGCTACATTTTCAATACAAATCGCTACATTTTCAATACAAATCACCACATTTTGAATACAAATCGCTACATTTTGAATACAAATCGCTACATGTTCAATGCAAATCGCTATATTTTGAATGCAAATCGCTATATTTTGAATACAAATCACTACATTTTGAATGCAAATCACTACATTTTGAATGCAAATCACTACATTTTTCAAGGATAATTAAGAACAATACAATATATCATATAGATTATATCTGTTTGTGACGTCAGAGTATGATAGAATCACATTTCACCGAATGAACATTGAAAGCATTATTATCTCGAGTGGCGCTAGCCATGAGTGCTAATAACAGCTTCCGGTGTTCATGGGTGAAATATTATTCGATCATTCACTTAAACAAATATTATTTTTGCTTTAGGCTAGAAAACGATAGGAAGGTTTTCTCCGGGTACTCCGGTTTCCTCCCACACGAATGACCACATTTACGATTTCATCCGCGCCAACGAGAGTGTTTCATATATAAGTTGTTAAAACATGCTTCGCAATCGTTGTAAAATAAATAAAGTTTTAAACTTAATCAATACAATTTATGATTATTGGTGTTCAATATTTATTGGTTTGAGATTTATTGTGATGGAGTCAGGAAAGCGCAGTTTTAAGAACAAGTTGATACATTTGATGACGGTAATGTACACTAATACGGTGGTAACTCATGTTTATGTTTGTAAGTTTAAAAAAAAAACCCCAAAAACATCATTCACTACTAGAATACATAACTCACTGCTGGATTATACTACTCACTGCCAGCAGTACAGCAGTACACTACTCACGACCAGCAGTACACAGCTCACTGCCAGCAGTACACTGCTCACTGCCAGCAGTACAGCAGTACACCGCTCAGCAGTACACTGCTCACTGCCAGCAGTACATCGGTACACTGCTCACTGCCAGCAGTACACTGCTCACTGCCAGCAGTACACTGCTCACTGCCAGCAGTACAGCAGTACACTGCTCACTGCCAGCAGTACAGCGGTACACTGCTCACTGCCAGCAGTACACTGCTCACTGCCAGCAGTACAGCAGTACACTGCTCAGCAGTACACTGCTCAGCAGTACACTGCTCACTGCCAGCAGTACATCGGTACACTGCTCACTGCCAGCAGTACACTGCTCACGGCCAGCAGTACAGCAGTACACTGCTCACTGCCAGCAGTATAGCAGTACACTGCTCACTGCCAGCAGTACAGCGGCACACTGCTCACTGCCAGCAGCACACTGCTCACTGCCAGCAGTACAGCGGTACACTGCTCACTGCCAGCAGTACACTGCTCACTGCCAGCAGTACACTGCTCACGGCCAGCAGTACACTGCTCACTGCCAGCAGTACAGCAGTACACTGCACACTGCCAGCAGTACAGCGGTACACTGCTCACTGCCAGCAGTACACTGCTCACTGCCAGCAGTACACTGCTCACGGCCAGCAGTACAGCAGTACACTGCTCACTGCCAGCAGTACAGGGTACACTGCTGACTGCCAGCAGTACAGCGGTACACTGCTCACTGCCAGCAGTACACTGCTCACGGCCAGCAGTACAGCAGTACACTGCTCACTGCCAGCAGTACAGCGGTACACTGCTCACTGCCAGCAGTACACTGCTCACTGCCAGCAGTACACTGCTCACTGCCAGCAGTACACTGCTCACTACCAGCAGTACAGCAGTACACTGCCAGCAGTACAGCGGTACACTGCTCACTGCCAGCAGTACACTGCTCACTGCCAGCAGTACACTGCTCACTGCCAGCAGTACACTGCTCACTACCAGCAGTACAGCAGTACACTGCCAGCAGTACAGCAGTACACTGCTCACTGCCAGCAGTACACTGCTCATTGCCAGCAGTACACTGGCAGTACACTGCTCACTGCTTCACCCACATCGCTAAATGGCACAATAACGTAGGTAAACTACCGCTCTCGAAGCAACCGCAGTGCAATACACACAATGATATAAAATCATAAATGTATAAATCGACGACAAAACAAGTTCTCTAACCAGTGTCAGCCTTACAGACGGATCTGTAGTCCAGTGGTAACACGCTGGACTGGTAATCCAGGGGTCGCAGGTTCGATCATCCGTCTGACCCTAATAACATTAAGTCTTTCAGATGGGACTTTAAACCGAGGTCTCGTGTCGGTGCTTTACACTGTGCACGTAAAAGAACAAGAGGAGATTCTGGAATGGATCTCTGTCTGTATCATTGCACTATCCTCCAACATTCTAAAATGACTAATATGTTCAGGAGGCGTCGCTCATATGAGCAACCGGTAGCGACGATAAATAAACGTAAAACTCACACAGTGTCAGCCTTGTGCATTTGTATTTTAGCCAATAGACTACATAGTCCTTAAAATAACTTAGAAATAATATAGATTTATACAACTATTTTACTACTTCGGTTAATGGATTATTCATGAATTCTCTTTCAGGAATATTAAGTCAATTTGTTTTGTATCTAGTTACATTTTAAAACTTGTGGACAGAATAGATATACATTAGCATACTAACGTATGTCATTAGCATACAGTATAGTAACATTAATTAATATATATTCATTAAAATGTACCCCCCCCCCATCTATCTAGACTACTGTTGTGTCATTTGGTGGAACTGTAATGCATATTTAGAAGATAAATCTTGACAAAGATTTTTACACTGCTTCTCCCGAACTTTTCTAAACTCTCAATTGGATGACTTTCCCAGAAAGGGTTAGCTTTCAAAAAGCAGTCTTAATGTTTAAAACACGTAATGGCCTAGCACCTGTCTATCTGCAAGAGTCATTCAGATTTATTTCCGATGTTCGAACTCAAAACTTGCGATCATCCTCCAATCTCCAACCGTACCCTCCTGTGCCAAATACTGAACTTTTTAAACACCCTTTCTTATAATGAGGATCACAGTTGTGGCATTCCCTCCCTTATCACATCAAAACAGCACATTATGTGTGTGTTTTACATTTATTTATCGTCGCTACCGGTTGCCCATATGAGTGACGCCTCCTGAACAGATCAGTCATTTTAGATTTTGGAGGATAGTGCATCATACAGACAAAGACCCATTCCAGAATCTCCTCTGGTTCTTTTACGTGCACAGTGTAAAGTACCGACACGAGACCTCGGTTTAACGTCTCATCTGAAAGACTGTTAATTTTATTAGGGTCAGACGGGGGATCGAACCTGCGATCGTGATAGTAAAATCCATAATTCTAACATTTGTAACGAAAAAGTAACGCTCAATATAAACGGGTATTTTTTATGGTATCAGTGTATATATCCCAAACTTACACTGTTGATACAATAACATTCATGGACATGGAAAACGTGTGAGCGCTAGAATCATACGTGGGGTAATGGTGTCCGCTTTGTAACTGAGAGGTCGTGAATTCGATCCCCGTCAGAAATACGGAGGTGACGTGTTCCTATTGGCAATACTCTCTAACTGAGATGTCGTGAGTTCAATCCCCGTCAGCAATACGGAGGTGACGTGTTCCTATTGGCAATACTCTCTAACTGCGAGGTCGTGAGTTCAATCCCCGTCAGCAATACGGAGGTGACGTGTTCCTATTGGCAATACTCTCTAACTGAGATGTCGTGAGTTCGACCCCCGTCAGCAATACGGAGGTGACGTGTTCCTATTGGCAATACTCTCTAACTGATAGGTCGTGAGTTCGATCCCCGTCAGCAATACGGAGGTGACGTGTTCCTATTGGCAATACTCTCTAACTGCGAGGTCGTGAGTTCGATCCCCGTCAGCAATACGGAGGTGACGTGTTCCTATTGGCAATACTCTCTAACTGCGAGGTCGTGAGTTCGATACCCGTCAGCAATACGGAGGTGACGTGTTCCTATTGGCAATACTCTCTAAATGCGAGGTCGTGAGTTCGATCCCCGTCAGCAATACGGGGGTGACGTGTTCCTATTGGCAATACTCTCTAACTGCGAGGTCGTGAGGTCGATACCCGTCAGCAATACGGAGGTGACGTGTTCCTATTGGCAATACTCTCTATCTGCGAGGTCGTGAGTTCGATATCCGTCAGCAATACGGAGGTGACGTGTTCCTATTGGCAATACTCTCTAACTGATAGGTCGTGAGTTCGATACCCGTCAGCAATACGGGGGTGAGGTGTTCCTATTGGCAATACTCTCTAACTGATAGGTCGTGAGTTCGATACCCGTCAGCAATACGGAGGTGACGTGTTCCTATTGGCAATACTCTCTAACTGATAGGTCGTGAGTTCGATATCCGTCAGCAATACGGAGGTGACGTGTTCCTATTGGCAATACTCTCTATCTGCGAGGTAGTGAGTTCGATATCCGTCAGCAATACGGAGGTGACGTGTTCCTATTGGCAATACTCTCTAACTGCGAGGTCGTGAGTTCGATATCCGTCAGCAATACGGAGGTGATGTGTTCCTATTGGCAATACTCTCTAACTGAGAGATCGTAAGTTCGATCCCCCGTCTGACCCTAATACAATTAACAGTCTTTCAGATGGGACATTAAACCGAGGTCTCGTGTCGGTGCTTTACACCGTGCACGTAAAAGAACCAGAGGAGACTCTGGAATGGGTATCTGTCTGTATCATTGCACTATCCTCCACAATTCTAAAATGACTATTCTCTGCAGGAGGCGTCCTTCATATGTGCAACCGGTAGCGCCGATAAATAAACGTAAAACACACAAATGTAAAAACTTGCTAATCAATCGAGCTAAGATTTAATTTGCATAAGAGAGTAACAGTATGAAAGTGCGATGATCAATGTTGAAATGCTCGATATGTCACTCTAATATAGACATACTATCAAGGCTATAATGACTGATGTAACCTCGCGGCAACAACACTTTGATGTGCCGGTAAATGCAATTCCACTAATTGCAAATAATCCCTTGATATATCTGAAATCCAATTAAGACGTTTAATTCGGTGAGAAAATCTGTCAAATAATTGATTCATATGAGACATAAAAGAGTTAATAGTAAGAGTACATGTATAACATATGTGTGACAGGAAGGTAGTAGAACCGCGCATGCGCTACGGTCAGACACTGCTATATAGTGATACATGGGGATTAAATGTTAGCATGATAATCCAGGGGTCGCAGGTTCGATCCCCCGTCTGACCCTAATAAAATTAACAGTCTTTCATATGGGACGTTACACCGAGGTCTCGTGTCGGTGCTGTACACCGTGCACGTAAAAGAACCAGAGGAGACTCTGGAATGGGTCTCTGTCTGTATCATGCACTATCCTCCACAATCTAAAATGACTTATCTCTTCAGGAGGCGTCGCTCATATGGGCAACCGGTAGCGACGATAAATAAACGTAAACACACAATGTTAGCAGACGGATCTGTAGTCCAGTGGATAAACCGTTGGACTTATAATCCAGGGATAGCAGGTTAGATCCCCCGTCCGACCCTAATAAAATTAACATTCTTTCAAATGGGACTTTAAGCCGATATCTCGTGTCGGTGCTTTACACCGTGCACGTAAAAGAACCAGAGGATATTCTGGAATGGGTCTCTGTCTGTATCATTGCACTATCCTCCAAAAATCTAAAATGACTAATCTCTTCAGGAGGCGTGTCTCATATGGGCAACCGGTAGCGATGATAAATAAATCCCGGGATCGCAGGTTCGATCCCCCATCAGACCATACTAAAATAAACAATCTTTCAGATGGGACTTTAAACCTAGGTATCGTGTCGGTGCTTTACACCGTGCACGTAAACGAACCAGCGGAAACTCTGGAATGGGTCTCTGTCTATATCATTGCACTATCCTCCAAACATCTAAAATGACTAATCTCTTCAGATGGCGTCGCTCATATTGGCAACCGGTAGCGACGATAAATAAACGTAAAACACAAATGTTAGCAACTCCAAAACTAAAATTGTCGTTTTTCGCAAAAGAGGCGGCTTATAACCAAATGAAGTTTGGAGCTACATTGGCCATAACATCGATGTTGTTATGTTTGACTTTAATTATTTAGGAACTGTAGTCAATTGTACCGGTAACCTTGCTTTGAACCAATAACATTTATATTGCAAAGCTTTAAAAGCCCTGAATACATTATTATTTAATTGCAAAATGATCGATTCAAAGCCGAACATATTATGCCAGTTATGTGCAGCCTTTGTTGGATCTATACTGAACTACTCAGCAGAGATATGGGGCTATACCAAGTCCAAGGAAGTCGAAAGGATTCATTTGAAGTTCTATGTTTGAAAAATAAAATATTGGTTTAAAATTTAAAAAGTCCGACAACATACTAATCAGAATATTGTACCAACAAGGATTGTATGCTTGCAATAGAGGTTGTAAAAATTGGTATGCAATGTAATATCTTTGCTAAATAACTATGGATTTCCTTGTTTTTGTAATAACGTTACTGACATGAAGGCATTTTGCTGTATATTCAAACATCGTATCCTTGATGCATTTACCCGTATCCTTGCTACATGTACCCAGGAGTGGTTTGGGAATTTAGATAGAAGTCCAGTCCTGGATACGTATAGGTTGTTTAAAAATAAATTATGTTATGAGAGTTATCTAGATGTTCTGCCATGGAACCATAGGTGGTTTATTGGTAGGTTGAGATTATCAGTTCATCCTTTAGGAATATAAATTGGACGTTATGTAACAAATAGAACACCGAGAGATCAATGATAATGTAACTGCTGTAATAGATTAGACATAGAAGACGAATATCATTTTATATGTATATGTTCATGTTTTAGTAATTTACGCAAAAAGTACATACATAAATATTACCAATTCAATTCAATTACCTTTCTAAGCCATCAATGTATACGTTTTTAGAAGTGCTAAATTCAACTGATAAGAATGTGTTATGTATCTTGTCCAAATATGTGAAATAAGCATTATCTTTCAGAAACACTTTGCTGAATAACCAACTGCTTATTTACCATATTATATGTTCATCCGCGTTATCCTAATTTATAATCAGTAATATACTGGTAGAAATGTTATTGTTAGCTGATTGAAATTATATGAATATTGTATATATCACATGACCAGTAATTATGTTCAATATAGTGTGCCAATGTTCGACGATGTACTGGTCCAACGCGATTTGTGGAATATGTACATAAACAGAAAACCAATAAAATAAACACGATATAGGTGATCCAGGTAGTTGGTATCGACCAGGTATAATGCAATACAATCACATAGTCAAAATAAAAGCGTGTTTCACTATATCTTAGTGTAATGGTATCGTCCTCAATACCGTGTCGCATTTATACTATGTACAAGTCTTGTAAATAAACAACTGTTGTTATATTATGTTGTTATATTATGTTGTTATATTCTGCTATTTACATGATTTAAAACATCTTCGCATCAATTAGCTAAGCTATTGAGCGTCGCCATTACCAATACCTACCACGAAAGAAAGACTATGTATTTATTGTAACTCTAGAATTTTGGAAAATGAGTATCACTTCACACTAATCTGCCCACATTATTCAACTCTAAGATCGACATACATTAAAAGATATTACCGTACTTGGCCGACAATACAGACATTTATTAATTTGTTGTCGTGCAAATCAAAACAAATCAACATCAATATTTCCAAAGTTATATAGTTTGCAAATAAACAACGAAACTAACAAATATTTGAATACTAATAACTTACAATTTTGCTCTTTTGTAAAAGTCCATGTGACTGCCTGTTTTTGACTGTCTAATTGCTATAAACATGTGTAACTGTTTTATGCAATATACACCTATTGTATTGAATTGTATTGAGAGATATGAGTGTTCGTTTATTCATTTACCTGTATCCGACCAGATTAGAATTCTTTTTACTACTATACCTCTGATTAGAATTGTTGCCAAAACCTGTTTTTATATTTTTCAAAGACGCTCCTTTTACTTATGTAAATAATGTATCCATTTGTTTTATTGATTGTGTGTCTCATATCCATTCCGAGAAACAGCTGCTCATTAGTTCAACCGCGATCTGATCTGATTTTTTTAAACATTTCTTAATTGCGCATTAGTGCTTTTTTCCATTTCAGTATTTCAAAATTTCTGGTTTTAAATAAGTATTTAATTTTCAATTAGCGACTGTTCCTCAGTTTGAATATGTAAATATAATAATATGTCAGTAGACTGTGATAGTTTGATTATCTGTGATTACATTAGTCTCTTATAATTCTTTTATAATGAATGGTGTTGTACTTTGCCACGATAATGTGCTGTGTATATTGTATGTATTGTACAACGATGAGACTGAAATAAAGAAACAATCTTTATTTGTAGAATGTCATGTGTGTATATTGGTGCTATTATACAGACCAAGTTGCGCTGAGCAAGATACTTTACATGACTTGGAATTATTATGGAAGATAGCCAAATGGCTAGACATGACTACTTCAATAACGAACGGTTTTAAAAGCTTCTCTTAAGAAAGCAATTAATTGAGTAAGTAACTGCACATATATTAATTACACCATATAGTCCCCCCCCCCCCGACAGGACAGCATTACACCACATAGTTCCCCCCCCCCCGACAGGACAGCATTACACCACATAGTTCCCCACCCGACAGGACAGCATTACACCACATAGCCCCATCCCCCCGACAGGGCAGCATTACACCACATAGCCACATCCCCCCGACAGGGCAGCCATTACATCACATAGCCCCATCCACCCCGACAGGGCAGCATTACACCACATAGCCCCATCCCCCCGACAGGGCAGCATTACACCACATAGCCCCATCCCCCCGACAGGGCAGCATTACACCACATAGCCCCATCCCCCCGACAGGACAGCATTACACCACATAGCACCATCCCCCCGACAGGGCAGCATTACACCACATAGCCCCATCCCCCCGACAGGACAGCATTACACCACATAGCCCCATCCCCCCGACAGGGCAGCATTACAACACATAGCCCCATCCCCCCGACAGGACAGCATTACACCACATAGCCCCCCCCCCCGACAGGACAGCATTACACCACATAGCCCCATCCCCCGACAGGACAGCATTACATCACATAGTCCCCCCCCGACCGGACAGCATTACACCACATAGCCCCATCCCCCCGACAGGACAGCATTACACCACATAGCCCCATCCCCCCAACAGGGCAGCATTACACCACATAGCCCCATCCCCCCGACAGGACAGCATTACACCACATAGCCCCATGCCCCCGACAGGGCAGCATTACACCACATAGCCCCATCCCCCCGACAGGGCAGCATTACACCACATAGCCCCCCCCCCGACAGGGCAGCATTACACCACATAGCCCCATGCCCCCGATAGGGCAGCATTACACCACATAGCCCCATCCACCCCGACAGGACAGCATTATACCACATAGCCCCCCCCGACAGGACAGCATTGCACCACATAGCCCCATCCCCCCGACAGGACAGCATTACACCACATAGCTCCCCCCCCGACAGGGCAGCATTACACCACATAGCCCCATCCCCCCGACAGGACAGCATTACACCACATAGCCCCATCCCCCCGACAGGGCAGCATTACACCACATAGTCCCCCCCCGACAGGACAGCATTACACCACATAGCCCCCCCCGACAGGACAGCATTACACCACATAGCCCCCCCCCCCCGACAGGACAGCATTGCACCACATAGCCCCCCCCCCGACAGGGCAGCATTACACCACATAGTTCCCCCCGACCGGACAGCATTACACCACATAGCCCCCCCCCCGACAGGGCAGCATTACACCACATAGTTCCCCCCCGACAGGGCAGCATTACACCACATAGTTCCATCCCCCCGACAGGGCAGCATTACACCACATAGACCCCCCCCGACAGGACAGCATTACACCCCATAGCCCCCCCCCCCGACATGGCAGCATTACACCACATAGCCCCCCCCCCGACAGGGCAGCATTACACCACATAGTCCCCCCCCGACAGGGCAGCATTACACCACATAGCCCCCCCCCGACAGGACAGCATTACACCACATAGCCCCATCCCCCGACAGGGCAGCATTACACCACATAGCCCCCCCCCCGACAGGACAGCATTACACCACATAGCCCCCCCCGACAGGGCAGCATTACACCACATAGCCCCATCCCCCCGACAGGACAGCATTACACCACATAGCCCCATCCCCCCGACAGGGAAGCATTACACCACATAGCCCCATGCCCCCGACAGGACAGCATTACACCACATAGCCCCATGCCCCCGACAGGACAGCATTACACCACATAGCCCCATGCCCCCGATAGGACAGCATTACACCACATAGCCCCATGCCCCCGATAGGACAGCATTACACCACATAGCCCCATCCCCCCGACAGGGCAGTATTACTTTCACTAAAGTAGGCATTCGATTGAACATCCATTAACTTATTAGACCTAAATCATTAGGTGCTAATATCAATCTACTATATATGTCAATCTTATAGTAAATCAGTTAGCAAATTTAATTAAAATTGCATTAGAGAAATGATGTTGAGATATGTGGCCAAAACTATTTTCAATGGTAAGACTTCCTGCTTGTAATACTATAGGACATGGCAAATCTCATACAAATTGTATCGGCAGCATTGGGTGAATAGTGTGCCTCACTTGTTCTGTCCAAATAAACTCGACGGCATCTGTCCTGACCAAGTCCGCCTCCGTGGTCGAGTGGTTAAGGTCGCTGACTTGTATACCACTGTAACCTATCATCACTGATGGTCACGAGTTCGAGCCCCGCTCAGACCGTATCTCATTTATATGAAAAAGTTGGCAGTTTCTTACGGAGGTTGGTGCACCCAAGTACTGATTAACCGCTGGAGCCTGCCCAGGAAAGGTGTTGTTAGGTAAACTGCCCGCCGGCGATATAGCCCAAAATGGTGCTGATGCAGGCGTAAAACCCGAAATATAATATAACATATAACTGTCCTGACCAAGGAATCCACGAACAGCATGTAAGTGGCACTGTTTACCCATACTCCTATTCATGTTTGTGAGTTGCAGCACTGTTACGCCGCATACAGATCCTGCTCCATAGAGCTACCATGGACCACATATACCTAATCGCCCCTCATGCATTTACCCTTTTGTCAACTACTAAGCTATACACTATTGACTATTGTTTACGTTCCCACACATGCCGAGTATGCAGTTGCCACTTTGTATGTCCATCCGTCCGTTTGTTCGACCGTCCGTTCGTTCGTCAGACACTTCTTGCCCCGAGCATAACTCGAAAAGCATAGACGGAAATAAAATGAAACATGTATCAGTGATGGCGGACAATGATGTGGAAGGTAGAGCGCTATATGTGTGTGTTGTACGTTTATTTATCGTCATTACCGGTTGCCCATATGAGCGACACCTTCTGAAGAGATTAGTCATTTTAGACTTTTGGATGATAGTGCGATGATACAGACAGAGACCCATTCCAGAGTCTCCTCTGGTTCTTTTACGTGTACGGTGTAAAGCACCGACACGAGACCTCGGTTTAAAGTCCCATCTGAAAGACTGTTGATTTTATTAGGATCAGATGGGGGTATTTATTTATTTATATAACTGTTTGCCGTTGTGTTTGAACGATATAGCAGCCCAGTACAGTTCAGTACGATTTATTAAGGACTAGTTCACATCGAGGACAAAGTGAAGTTATTAATAGCTATCGTCCAATTAGCAGTCCGATTTGTTGAAGACATGTTCACATCGTGCCTATTCATTAGTTCACTTCCAGTACCAATTGAAGTTATGTAAATCCTCAGTCTGGATTAATGACGACTCCCTCAAATCATGGCCAATATCGAGGATACATTGAAAACATTAATAAGCTCGACCCGATAGACATTCATTGACACTGAAGATATGCTTTTATTGACAAAATTCGATATGCTTTTCTTGACCAAATTCCATATGCTTCTACTGACCAAATTCCATATGCTTCTACTGACCAAATTCCATATGCTTTTACTGACCAAATTCCATATGCTTTTATTGACCAAATTCGATATGCTTTTATTGACCAAATTCGATATGCTTTTATTGACCAAATTCGATATGCTTTTATTGACCAAATTCCATATGCTTTTACTGACCAAATTCCATATGCTTTTACTGACCAAATTCGATATGCTTTTACTGACCAAATTCCATATGCTTTTACTGACCAAATTCGATATGCTTTTACTGACCAAATTCCATATGCTTTTACTGACCAAATTCGATAAGCTTTTACTGACCAAATTCGATATGCTTTTACTGACCAAATTCCATATGCTTTTATTGACCAAATTCGATATGCTTTTACTGACCAAATTCCATATGCTTTTATTGACTAAATTCTATATGCTTTTACTGACCAAATTCCATATGCTTTTATTGACCAAATTCCATATGCTTTTCTTGACCAAATTCAATATGCTTTTATTGACCAAATTCCATATGCTTTTCTTGACCAAATTCCATATGCTTTTACTGACCAAATTCGATATGCTTTTATTGACCAAATTCCATATGCTTTTACTGACCAAATTCGATATGCTTTTCTTGACCAAATTCAATATGCTTTTATTGACCAAATTCCATATGCTTTTCTTGACCAAATTCAATATGCTTTTATTGACCAAATTCCATATGCTTTTCTTGACCAAATTCCATATGCTTTTCTTGACCAAATTCCATATGCTTTTCTTGACCAAATTCCATATGCTTTTATTGACCAAATTCGATATGCTTTTATTGACCAAATTCGATATGCTTTTACTGACCAAATTCCATATGCTTTTACTGACCAAATTCGATATGCTTTTATTGACCAAATGCGTGCTTGGGAATGAAAATGATTGTGGAAAATATCGGTGTTTGACTACTTCGGTATTGATATGTATTGTAAAACTGTCGCATATATAATCATTAGTACATATAATATTATATCCACAATACAAAATGTGAATTTGCATAAACTATAAAATATAAACAAAAATAGTTTAGCTCGATTGCGAAACCAGTTCTTACAACATATATTGATCACTATCGAGACCTCGTTTCTAATGGAATCCATCGCAACGAGGGAGAGAGAGAACGTGGAATTTAAACGGATCCAGTGGGGCTCGAACTACAGGCCTTTCACACATGAAGCGAACGCGCTACTACTGCGCTATCATGACTACCAATTAATTAGTGGACAATCAAATGCTATATGTATACCGCATATCGACGTTCGATATACACAAAATATGTGATGCTATGCATACCCGCTATCTCAATATATCTCACTCAATAATAAATAATAATAATAAATAATAATAATAATAAATAATAATAATAAATAATAATAATAAATAATAATAATAATAAGGATAAATAATAATAATAAATAAGATAAATAATAATAATAATAAATAATAATAATAATAATAACTCAAGAAATCGAAATATTAATATCGATGTGTTAGTTTATACACATTTATTTTAGCTCGATTGCGAAACAAGTTTTTACAACTTATATTAATCACTCTCGAAACATCATTCCTGGTGGAATCCATCGCCACAAGGTAGAGAGAAGACGCGACGTGGAATTTAAATGCCTTGCCTAAGGGCACAATCGTAACAGCTCCAGCAGGGCTCGAACTCCGGACCTTTCACACCCGAAGCGAACGCGCATCCACTGCGTTATCACGTCTTCCACACTTATCGGTGTGTTCATGTGAACATCTAGCGAAACATTCATTCTAGGCGAAAACGTCAAGTAGAAATATTGATATAATCGCCATGTCTATATACAAATATTATCCATGCCATTGTAGCATCCAGTAGAAGCTTAGGTTTATTGGCAATTTGAGATAACATTTTACTTGATACAGATTTCGTTTAGTCCTTGCATCATTAGTTTAATCGCCTTTGATACCTCGAATCTAATCACCATGAGTGAGTGAGAAAAGGCAATGTGGAAATCAGTTGTGTTGCCTGCCTAAAGACACTGAACCGTGGTCCTGGCGGAGCCCGAACCCTCAACCGCCGGATTACGAGGTGAGCACCACATCCAATACACCGAGGATCCTCTACTTATAATGACATGATGTGAAGATGGTATTATACTGCAGAGGACAGAGGACAGCTACTGAGAGAAACATGGTATTACACTGCAGAGGACAGCTACTGCGAGAAACATGGCATTACACTGCAGAGGACAGCTACTGAGAGAAACATGGTATTATACTGCAGAGGACAGCTACTGTGCGAAACATGGTATTATATTGCAGAGGACAGCTACTGTGCGAAACATGGTATTACACTGCAGCGGACAGCTACTGCGAGAAACATGGTATTACACTGCAGAGGACAGCTACTGAGAGAAACATGGTATTACGCTGCAGAGGACAGCTACTGTGAGAAACATGGTATTACACTCCAGATGACAGCTACTACGAGAAACATGGTATTACACTGCAGAGGACAGCTACTGCGAGAAACATGGTATTACACTGTAGAGGACAGCTACTGCGAGAAACATGGTATTACACTGCAAGGGACAACTACTGCGAGAAACATGGTATTACACTGCAGGGGACAACTACTGCGAGAAACATGGTATTACACTGCAGGGGACAGATACTGCGAGAAACATGGTATTACACTGCAGAGGACAGCTACTGCGAGAAACATGGTATTACACTGCAGGGGACAACTACTGCGAGAAACATGGTATTACACTGCAGGGGACAACTACTGCGAGAAACATGGTATTACACTGCAGAGGACAGCTACTGCGAGAAACATTGTATTACACTGCAGAGGACAGCAGCTGCGAGAAACATGGTATTACACTGCAGAGGACAGCTATTGCGAGAAACATGGTATTACACTGCAGAGGACAGCTACTGCGAGTAACATGGTATTGCACTGCAGGGGACAGCTACTGCGAGAAACATGGTATTACACTATAACGGACAGCTACTGCGAGAAACATGGTATTACACTCCAGATGACAGCTACTGCGTGAAACATGGTATTACACTCCAGATGACAGCTACTGTGTGAAACATGGTATTACACTGCAGATGACAGCTACTGCGAGAAACATGGTATTACACTGCAGAGGACAGCTACTGCGAGAAACATGGTATTACACTGCAGAGGACAGCTACTGCGAGAAACATGGTATTACACTGCAAGGGACAACTACTGCGAGAAACATGGTATTACACTGCAGGGGACAACTACTGCGAGAAACATGGTATTACACTGCAGGGGACAGATACTGCGAGAAACATGGTATTACACTGCAGAGGACAGCTACTGCGAGAAACATGGTATTACACTGCAGGGGACAACTACTGCGAGAAACATGGTATTACACTGCAGGGGACAACTACTGCGAGAAACATGGTATTACACTGCAGAGGACAGCTACTGCGAGAAACATTGTATTGCACTGCAGAGGACAGCAGCTGCGAGAAACATGGTATTACACTGCAGAGGACAGCTATTGCGAGAAACATGGTATTACACTGCAGAGGACAGCTACTGAGTGAAACATGGTATTACTCTGCAGAGGACAGCTACTGCGAGAAACATAGTATTACACTATAACGGACAGCTACTGCGAGAAACATGGTATTACACTCCAGATGACAGCTACTGAGTGAAACATGGTATTACTCTGCAGAGGACAGCTACTGAGTGAAACATGGTATTACACTCCAGATGACAGCTACTGAGAGTAACATAGTATTACACTCCAGATGACAGCTACTGCGTGAAACATGGTATTACACTCCAGATGACAGCTACTGAGAGAAACATGGCATTACACTGCAGAGGACAGCTACTGCGAGAAACATGGTATTACACTGCAGAGGACAGCTACTGCGAGAAACATGGTATTACACTCCAGATGACAGCTACTGAGAGAAACATGGTATTACACTCCAGATGACAGCTACTGAGAGAAACATGGTATTACACTCCAGATGACAGCTACTGAGAGAAACATGGTATTACACTCCAGATGACAGCTACTGAGAGAAACATGGTATTACACTCCAGATGACAGCTACTGAGAGAAATATGGTATTATTACACTACAGAGGACAGCTACTGAGAGAAACATGGTATTATTACACTGCAGAGGACAGCTACTGAGAGAAACATGGTATTATTACACTGCAGAGGAAAGCTACTGTGAGAAACATGATATTCCACTCCAGATGACAGCTACTGAGAGAAACATGGTATTACATTCCAGATGACAGCTACTGAGAGAAACATGGTATTACACTCCAGATGACAGCTACTGCGAGAAACATGGTATTACACTGCAGGGGACAACTACTGCGAGAAACATGGTATTAAACTGCAGGGGACAACTACTGCGTGAAACATGGTATTACACTCCAGATGACAGCTACTGTGTGAAACATGGTATTACACTGCAGATGACATCTACTGCGAGAAACATGGTATTACACTGCAGAGGACAGCTACTGTGAGAAACATGGTATTACACTCCAGATGACAGCTACTGAGAGAAACATGGCATTACACTGCAGAGGACAGCTACTGCGAGAAACATGGTATTACACTGCAGAGGACAGCTACTGCGAGAAACATGGTATTACACTCCAGATGACAGCTACTGAGAGAAACATGGTATTACACTCCAGATGACAGCTACTGAGAGAAACATGGTATTACACTCCAGATGACAGCTACTGATAGAAATATGGTATTATTACACTACAGAGGACAGCTACTGAGAGAAACATGGTAATATTACACTGCAGAGGACAGCTACTGCGAGAAACATGGTATTATTACACTGCAGAGGACAGCTACTGAGAAAAACATAGTATTACACTGCAGAGGACAGCTACTGCGAGAAACATGGTATTACACTGCAAGGGACAACTACTGCGAGAAACATGGTATTACACTGCAGCGGACAACTACTGCGAGAAACATGGTATTACACTGCAGGGGACAGATACTGCGAGAAACATGGTATTACACTGCAGAGGACAGCTACTGCGAGAAACATGGTATTACACTGCAGGGGACAACTACTGCGAGAAACATGGTATTACACTGCAGGGGACAACTACTGCGAGAAACATGGTATTACACTGCAGAGGACAGCTACTGCGAGAAACATTGTATTGCACTGCAGAGGACAGCAGCTGCGAGAAACATGGTATTACACTGCAGAGGACAGCTATTGCGAGAAACATGGTATTACACTGCAGAGGACAGCTACTGCGAGTAACATGGTATTGCACTGCAGGGGACAGCTACTGCGAGAAACATAGTATTACACTATAACGGACAGCTACTGCGAGAAACATGGTATTACACTCCAGATGACAGCTACTGAGTGAAACATAGTATTACTCTGCAGAGGACAGCTACTGAGAGTAACATAGTATTACACTCCAGATGACAGCTACTGCGTGAAACATGGTATTACACTCCAGATGACAGCTACTGAGAGAAACATGGCATTACACTGCAGAGGACAGCTACTGCGAGAAACATGGTATTACACTGCAGAGGACAGCTACTGCGAGAAACATGGTATTACACTCCAGATGACAGCTACTGAGAGAAACATGGTATTACACTCCAGATGACAGCTACTGAGAGAAACA
This sequence comes from Archivesica marissinica, assembly GCA_014843695.1. NCBI lineage: Eukaryota > Metazoa > Mollusca > Bivalvia > Venerida > Vesicomyidae > Archivesica > Archivesica marissinica. The sequence continues at coordinate 6,403,204 of CM026393.1, forward strand.
TGGTATTACACTCCAGATGACAGCTACTGAGAGAAACATGGTATTACACTCCAGATGACAGCTACTGAGAGAAACATGGTATTACACTCCAGATGACAGCTACTGAGAGAAATATGGTATTATTACACTACAGAGGACAGATACTGAGAGAAACATGGTATTATTACACTGCATAGGACAGCTACTGAGAGAAACATGGTATTATTACACTGCAGAGGAAAGCTACTGTGAGAAACATGATATTCCACTCCAGATGACAGCTACTGACAGAAACATGGTATTACATTCCAGATGACAGCTACTGAGAGAAACATGGTATTACACTCCAGATGACAGCTACTGCGAGAAACATGGTATTACACTGCAGGGGACAACTACTGCGAGAAACATGGTATTAAACTGCAGGGGACAGCTACTGCGTGAAACATGGTATTACACTCCAGATGACAGCTACTGTGTGAAACATGGTATTACACTGCAGATGACATCTACTGCGAGAAACATGGTATTACACTGCAGAGGACAGCTACTGCGAGAAACATGGTATTACACTGCAGGGGACAACTACTGCGAGAAACATGGTATTACACTGCAGGGGACAACTACTGCGAGAAACATGGTATTACACTGCAGAGGACAGCTACTGCGAGAAACATTGTATTACACTGCAGAGGACAGCAGCTGCGAGAAACATGGTATTACACTGCAGAGGACAGCTATTGCGAGAAACATGGTATTACACTGCAGAGGACAGCTACTGCGAGTAACATGGTATTGCACTGCAGGGGACAGCTACTGCGAGAAACATAGTATTACACTATAACGGACAGCTACTGCGAGAAACATGGTATTACACTCCAGATGACAGCTACTGAGTGAAACATGGTATTACTCTGCAGAGGACAGCTACTGAGAGTAACATAGTATTACACACCAGATGACAGCTACTGCGTGAAACATGGTATTACACTCCAGATGACAGCTACTGCGAGAAACATGGTATTACACTGCAGATGACAGCTACTGAGAGAAACATGGCATTACACTGCAGAGGACAGCTACTGCGAGAAACATGGTATTACACTGCAGAGGACAGCTACTGCGAGAAACATGGTATTACACTCCAGATGACAGCTACTGAGAGAAACATGGTATTACACTCCAGATGACAGCTACTGAGAGAAACATGGTATTACACTCCAGATGACAGCTACTGAGAGAAACATGGTATTACACTCCAGATGACAGCTACTGAGAGAAATATGGTATTATTACACTACAGAGGACAGCTACTGAGAGAAACATGGTATTATTACACTGCAGAGGACAGCTACTGAGAGAAACATGGTATTATTACACTGCAGAGGACAGCTACTGTGAGAAACATGGTATTACACTCCAGATGACAGCTACTGAGAGAAACATGGTATTACACTCCAGATGACAGCTACTGAGAGAAACATGGTATTACACTCCAGATGACAGCTACTGCGAGAAACATGGTATTACACTGCAGGGGACAACTACTGCGAGAAACATGGTATTAAACTGCAGGGGACAACTACTGCGTGAAACATGGTATTTCACTCCAGATGACAGCTACTGAGAGAAACATGGTATTACACTCCAGATGACAGCTACTGAGAGAAACATGGTATAACCTCCAGATGACAGCTACTGATAGAAATATGGTATTATTACACTACAGAGGACAGCTACTGAGAGAAACATGGTAATATTACACTGCAGAGGACAGCTACTGAGAGAAACATGGTATTACACTGCAGAGGACAGCTACTGCGAGAAACATGGTATTACACTGCAAGGGACAACTACTGCGAGAAACATGGTATTACACTGCAGCGGACAACTACTGCGAGAAACATGGTATTACACTGCAGGGGACAGATACTGCGAGAAACATGGTATTACACTGCAGAGGACAGCTACTGCGAGAAACATGGTATTACACTGCAGGGGACAACTACTGCGAGAAACATGGTATTACACTGCAGGGGACAACTACTGCGAGAAACATGGTATTAAACTGCAGAGGACAGCTACTGCGAGAAACATTGTATTGCACTGCAGAGGACAGCAGCTGCGAGAAACATGGTATTACACTGCAGAGGACAGCTATTGCGAGAAACATGGTATTACACTGCAGAGGACAGCTACTGCGAGTAACATGATATTGCACTGCAGGGGACAGCTACTGCGAGAAACATAGTATTACACTATAACGGACAGCTACTGCGAGAAACATGGTATTACAAACCAGATGACAGCTACTGAGTGAAACATGGTATTACTCTGCAGAGGACAGCTACTGAGAGTAACATAGTATTACACTCCAGATGACAGCTACTGCGTGAAACATGGTATTACACTCCAGATGACAGCTACTGAGAGAAACATGGCATTACACTGCAGAGGACAGCTACTGCGAGAAACATGGTATTACACTGCAGAGGACAGCTACTGCGAGAAACATGGTATTACACTCCAGATGACAGCTACTGAGAGAAACATGGTATTACACTCCAGATGACAGCTACTGAGAGAAACATGGTATTACACTCCAGATGACAGCTACTGAGAGAAACATGGTATTACACTCCAGATGACAGCTACTGAGAGAAACATGGTATTACACTCCAGATGACAGCTACTGAGAGAAACATGGTATTACACTCCAGATGACAGCTACTGAGAGAAACATGGTATTACACTCCAGAGGACAGCTACTGAGAGAAACATGGTATTACACTGCAGAGGACAGCTACTGAGAGAAACATGGTATTACACTCCAGATGACAGCTACTGAGAGAAACATGGTATTACACTCCAGATGACAGCTACTGAGAGAAACATGGTATTACACTCCAGATGACAGCTACTGAGAGAAACATGGTATTACACTCCAGATGACAGCTACTGAGAGAAACATGGTATTACACTCCAGATGACAGCTACTGCGTGAAACATGGTATTACACTCCAGATGACAGCTACTGTGTGAAACATGGTATTACACTGCAGATGACATCTACTGCGAGAAACATGGTATTACACTGCAGAGGACAGCTACTGCGAGAAACATGGTATTACACTGCAGGGGACAACTACTGCGAGAAACATGGTATTACACTGCAGGGGACAACTACTGCGAGAAACATGGTATTACACTGCAGAGGACAGCTACTGCGAGTAACATGGTATTGCACTGCAGGGGACAGCTACTGCGAGAAACATAGTATTACACTATAACGGACAGCTACTGCGAGAAACATGGTATTCCACTCCAGATGACAGCTACTGAGAGAAACATGGTATTACATTCCAGATGACAGCTACTGAGAGAAACATGGTATTACACTCCAGATGACAGCTACTGCGAGAAACATGGTATTACACTGCAGGGGACAACTACTGCGAGAAACATGGTATTAAACTGCAGGGGACAACTACTGCGTGAAACATGGTATTACACTCCAGATGACAGCTACTGTGTGAAACATGGTATTACACTGCAGATGACATCTACTGCGAGAAACATGGTATTACACTGCAGAGGACAGCTACTGTGAGAAACATGGTATTACACTCCAGATGACAGCTACTGAGAGAAACATGGCATTACACTGCAGAGGACAGCTACTGCGAGAAACATGGTATTACACTGCAGAGGACAGCTACTGCGAGAAACATGGTATTACACTCCAGATGACAGCTACTGAGAGAAACATGGTATTACACTCCAGATGACAGCTACTGAGAGAAACATGGTATTACACTCCAGATGACAGCTACTGATAGAAATATGGTATTATTACACTACAGAGGACAGCTACTGAGAGAAACATGGTAATATTACACTGCAGAGGACAGCTACTGCGAGAAACATGGTATTATTACACTGCAGAGGACAGCTACTGAGAGAAACATGGTATTACACTCCAGATAACAGCTACTGTGAGAAACATGGTATTACATTGCAGAGGACAGCTACTGCGAAAAAACATGGTATTACACTGCAGAGGACAGCTACTGCGAGAAACATGGTATTACACTCCAGATGACAGCTACTGCGAGAAACATGGTATTACACTCCAGATGACAGCTACTGAGTGAAACATGGTATTACTCTGTAGAGGACAGCTACTGAGAGTAACATAGTATTACACTCCAGATGACAGCTACTGCGTGAAACATGGTATTACACTCCAGATGACAGCTACTGAGAGAAACATGGCATTACACTGCAGAGGACAGCTACTGCGAGAAACATGGTATTACACTGCAGAGGACAGCTACTGCGAGAAACATGGTATTACACTCCAGAGGACAGCTACTGAGAGAAACATGGTATTACACTCCAGATGACAGCTACTGAGAGAAACATGGTATTACACTCCAGATGACAGCTACTGAGAGAAACATGGTATTACACTCCAGATGACAGCTACTGAGAGAAACATGGTATTACACTCCAGATGACAGCTACTGAGAGAAATATGGTATTATTACACTACAGAGGACAGCTACTGAGAGAAACATGGTATTATTACACTGCATAGGACAGCTACTGAGAGAAACATGGTATTATTACACTGCAGAGGAAAGCTACTGTGAGAAACATGATATTCCACTCCAGATGACAGCTACTGAGAGAAACATGGTATTACATTCCAGATGACAGCTACTGAGAGAAACATGGTATTACACTCCAGATGACAGCTACTGCGAGAAACATGGTATTACACTGCAGGGGACAACTACTGCGAGAAACATGGTATTACACTGCAGGGGACAACTACTGCGAGAAACATGGTATTACACTCCAGATGACAGCTACTGTGTGAAACATGGTATTACACTGCAGATGACATCTACTGCGAGAAACATGGTATTACACTGCAGAGGACAGCTACTGCGAGAAACATGGTATTACACTGCAGGGGACAACTACTGCGAGAAACATGGTATTACACTGCAGGGGACAACTACTGCGAGAAACATGGTATTACACTGCAGAGGACAGCTACTGCGAGAAACATTGTATTACACTGCAGAGGACAGCAGCTGCGAGAAACATGGTATTACACTGCAGAGGACAGCTATTGCGAGAAACATGGTATTACACTGCAGAGGACAGCTACTGCGAGTAACATGGTATTGCACTGCAGGGGACAGCTACTGCGAGAAACATAGTATTACACTATAACGGACAGCTACTGCGAGAAACATGGTATTACACTCCAGATGACAGCTACTGAGTGAAACATGGTATTACTCTGCAGAGGACAGCTACTGAGAGTAACATAGTATTACACTCCAGATGACAGCTACTGCGTGAAACATGGTATTACACTCCAGATGACAGCTACTGCGAGAAACATGGTATTACACTGCAGATGACAGCTACTGAGAGAAACATGGCATTACACTGCAGAGGACAGCTACTGCGAGAAACATGGTATTACACTGCAGAGGACAGCTACTGCGAGAAACATGGTATTACACTCCAGATGACAGCTACTGAGAGAAACATGGTATTACACTCCAGATGACAGCTACTGAGAGAAACATGGTATTACACTCCAGATGACAGCTACTGAGAGAAACATGGTATTACACTCCAGATGACAGCTACTGAGAGAAATATGGTATTATACACTACAGAGGACAGCTACTGAGAGAAACATGGTATTATTACACTGCAGAGGACAGCTACTGAGAGAAACATGGTATTATTACACTCCAGATGACAGCTACTGCGAGAAACATGATATTCCACTCCAGATGACAGCTACTGAGAGAAACATGGTATTACATTCCAGATGACAGCTACTGAGAGAAACATGGTATTACACTCCAGATGACAGCTACTGCGAGAAACATGGTATTACACTGCAGGGGACAACTACTGCGAGAAACATGGTATTAAACTGCAGGGGACAACTACTGCGTGAAACATGGTATTACACTCCAGATGACAGCTACTGTGTGAAACATGGTATTACACTGCAGATGACATCTACTGCGAGAAACATGGTATTACACTGCAGAGGACAGCTACTGTGAGAAACATGGTATTACACTCCAGATGACAGCTACTGAGAGAAACATGGTATTACACTGCAGAGGACAGCTACTGCGAGAAACATGGTATTACACTCCAGATGACAGCTACTGAGAGAAACATGGTATTACACTCCAGATGACAGCTACTGAGAGAAACATGGTATTACACTCCAGATGACAGCTACTGAGAGAAACATGGTATTATTACACTACAGAGGACAGCTACTGAGAGAAACATGGTATTATTACACTGCAGAGGACAGCTACTGCGAGAAACATGGTATTATTACACTGCAGAGGACAGCTACTGAGAGAAACATGGTATTTACACTGCAGAGGACAGCTACTGAGAGAAACATGGTATTACACTCCAGATGACAGCTACTGCGTGAAACATGGTATTACACTCCAGATGACAGCTACTGCGTGAAACATGGTATTACACTCCAGATGACAGCTACTGAGAGAAACATGGTATTACACTCCAGATGACAGCTACTGCGTGAAACATGGTATTACACTCCAGATGACAGCTACTGAGAGAAACATGGTATTACACTCCAGATGACAGCTACTGCGTGAAACATGGTATTACACTCCAGATGACAGCTACTGAGAGAAACATGGTATTACACTCCAGATAACAGCTACTGTGAGAAACATGGTATTACATTGCAGAGGACAGCTACTGCGAAAAACATGGTATTACACTGCAGAGGACAGCTACTGCGAGAAACATGGTATTACACTCCAGATGACAGCTACTGCGAGAAACATGGTATTACACTCCAGATGACAGCTACTGAGAGAAACATGGTATTACACTCCAGATGACAGCTACTGAGAGAAACATGGTATTACACTCCAGATGACAGCTACTGAGAGAAACATGGTATTACACTCCAGATGACAGCTACTGAGAGAAACATGGTATTACACTCCAGATGACAGCTACTGAGAGAAACATGATATTACACTGCAGAGGACAGCTACTGCGAGAAACATGGTATTACACTCAGGAAACATGGTATTACACTCCAGATGACAGCTACTGGAAACATGGTATTACACTGCAGATGACAGCTACTGCGAGAAACATGGTATTACACTGCAGAGGACAGCTACTGAGAGAAACATGGTATTACACTCCAGATGACAGCTACTGAGAGAAACATGGTATTACACTGCAGAGGACAGCTACTGCGAGAAACATGGTATTACACTGCAGAGGACAGCTACTGCGAGAAACATGGTATTACACTTCAGATGACAGCTACTGAGAGAAACATGGTATTACACTCCAGATGACAGCTACTGAGAGAAACATGGTATTACACTCCAGATGACAGCTACTGAGAGAAACATGGTATTACACTCCAGATGACAGCTACTGAGAGAAACATGGTATTACACTCCAGATGACAGCTACTGAGAGAAACATGGTATTACACTGCAGAGGACAGCTACTGAGAGAAACATGGTAATATTACACTGCAGAGGACAGCTACTGCGAGAAACATGGTATTACACTGCAGAGGACAGCTACTGAGAGAAACATGGTATTACACTGCAGAGGACAGCTACTGAGAGAAACATGGTATTACACTCCAGATGACAGCTACTGAGAACAGTATACACTCAGGACAGCTACTGCGAGAAACATGGTATTACACTCCAGATGACAGCTACTGCGTGAAACATGGTATTACACTCCAGATGACAGCTACTGCGTGAAACATGGTAGTACACTCCAGATGACAGCTACTGAGAGAAACATGGTATTACACTCCAGATGACAGCTACTGCATGAAACATGATATTACACTCCAGATGACAGCTACTGCGAGAAACATGGTATTACACTCCAGATGACAGCTACTGAGAGAAACATGGTATTACACTGCAGAGGACAGCTACTGCGAGAAACATGGTATTACACTCCAGATGACAGCTACTGAGAGAAACATGGTATTACACTCCAGATGACAGCTACTGCGAGAAACATGGTATTACACTGCAGAGGACAGCTACTGCGAGAACATGGTATTACACTCAGGGACAGCTACTTGAGAAACATGGTATTACACTGCAGAGGACAGCTACTGAGAGAAACATGGTATTACACTCCAGATGACAGCTACTGTGCGAAACATGATATTACACTGCAGAGGACAGCTACTGAGAGAAACATGGTATTACACTGCAGAGGACAGCTACTGTGCGAAACATGGTATTATATTGCAGAGGGCAGCTACTGCGTGAAACATGGTATTATACTGCAGGGGACAGCTACTGAGAGAAACATGGTATTACACTGCAGAGGACAGCTACTGAGAGAAACATGGTATTACACTGCAGAGGACAGCTACTGAGAGAAACATGGTATTACACTCCAGATGACAGCTACTGAGAGAAACATGGTATTACACTCCAGATGACAGCTACTGAGAGAAACAGGGTATTACACTCCAGATGACAGCTACTGAGAGAAACAGGGCCTTTGCTTACACAGGAACTTCATAACAACTAGTGCCAAACTCTGTTTTAATATCTGCTTATAGTCCGCTAGTCTTAGTTACCCCTGCTCGCTCTTACCAATGTACAACACGAGCTGTGGGGCTTGTAACAAAACGAACGTTGTCCAGTTAATCAAGTTTATATAAAATAATACTTACAGGGTGTGGCGTAAGTTGATTCTTCCTTATTTTGTCAAACGAAAGGTTAGGAAACTCGTTATAATGGATATATAAGGTTTAGAATATAGCAGAACTATTTAATTATGTATATTTAAAACACTGTCGTGACGCCATACCTTTGTACTTGCAGTCCATTATTATTAATATTGGACTGGTGTCAAAAGGCCAGAGTATTATATTAAATACTAAGCGTACATGCAGGAAATTAACAGTTTTAATTAGTAGGATCTTGTTATTTAAATGTGTGTTTTAAGTAAGATATAAGCCTCAAACCGATCCAATATGTAAAATATTGGTACTGTCTTCGGCGGTACGCCCCTCATATAGTCCAATATGGAAACAAAAAAAATTACGTTTATTTATCGTCGCTACCGGTTGCCGATATGAGCGACGCCTACTGATGATATTAGTCATTTTAGATTTTGGATGATAGTGCAATGATACACAGACAGAGACCCATTCCAGAGTATCCTATGATTCATTTATGTGCACGGTGTAAAGCACCGATACGAGACATCGGTTTAACGTCCCATCTGAAAGACTGTTAATTTGATTAGGGTCAGACGGGGGATCGAACCTGCGATCCCTGGATTAGCAGTCCGGCTTATATCCTATACATATATTCATATATAGAAATAATATGACGACCGACCGATTTGTAAATTAACCGGAATTCACATAAGTGCATGCAATTAATGTCTTGTTTCACTTTACTGTGTTAATGTTCTGTGATGTGATATAACGATCCTCATCATTCTGTAGATATCTAATTTCGGATCAAGTTAAACAAATCCTTGTGTACGAATAATGAGTAATTCGGCTAAGCATAGACATGTCTGCAGATAGACAAGTAGACAGGTATAGAAGTACACATTTAGACAGGTAGACAGGTATAGAAGTACACATTTAGAAAGGTAGACAGGTATAGAAGTACACATTTAGACAGGTAGACAGGTATAGAAGTACACATTTAGACAGGTAGACAGGTATAGAAGTACACATTTAGACAGGTAGACAGGTATAGAAGTATACATTTAGACAGGTAGACAGGTATAGAAGTACACATTTAGACAGGTAGACAGGTAGATAGGTATGGAAGTACACATTTAGACAGGTATAGAAGTACACATTTAGACAGGTCGACAGGTATAGAAGTACACATTTAGACAGGTCGACAGGTATAGAAGTACGCATTTAGACAGATAGACAGGTATAGAAGTACACATTTAGACAGGTATAGAAGTACACATTTAGACAGGTAGACAGGTATAGAAGTACACATTTAGACAGGTAGACAGGTATAGAAGTACACATTTAGACAGGTATAGAAGTACACATTTAGACAGGTAGACAGGTATAGAAGTACACATTTAGACAGGTAGACAGGTAGACAGGTATAGAAGTACACATTTAGACAGGTAGACAGGTATAGAAGGTGGTGGTGGTGGTGGTGGT
>CM026393.1:6414440-6535703 GCA_014843695.1 Archivesica marissinica
GAGTGTAGATACATGTAGTGAGTGTAGATACATGTAGTGAGTGTAGATACATGTAGTGAGTGTAGATACATGTAGTGAGTGTAGATACATGTAGTGAGTGTAGATACATGTAGTGAGTGTAGATACATGTAGTGAGTGTAGATACATGTATGGAGTGTAGATACATGTAGTGAGTGTAGATACATGTAGTGAGTGTAGATACATGTAGTGAGTGTAGATACATGTAGTGAGTGTAGATACATGTAGTGAGTGTAGATACATGTAGTGAGTGTAGATACATGTAGTGAGTGTATATACTTGTAGTGAGTGTAGATACATGTAGTGAGTGTAGATACATGTAGTGAGTGTAGATACATGTAGTGAGTGTAGATACATGTATGGAGTGTAGATACATGTAGTGAGTGTAGATACATGTAGTGAGTGTAGATACATGTAGTGAGTGTAATACGTAGTGAGTGTAGATACATGTAGGGAGTGTAGATACATGTAGTGAGTGTAGATACATGTAGTGAGTGTAGATACATGTAGTGAGTGTAGATACATGTAGTGAGTGTAGATACATGTAGTGAGTGTAGATACATGTAGTGAGTGTAGATACATGTAGTGAGTGTAGATACATGTAGTGAGTGTAGATACATGTAGTGAGTGTAGATACATGTAGTGAGTGTAGATACATGTAGTGAGTGTAGATACATGTAGTGAGTGTAGATACATGTAGTGAGTGTAGATACATGTAGTGAGTGTAGATACATGTAGTGAGTGTAGATACATGTAGTGAGTGTAGATACATGTAGTGAGTGTAGATACATGTAGTGAGTGTAGATACATGTAGTGAGTGTAGATACATGTAGTGAGTGTATATACTAGTAGTGAGTGTAGATACATGTATGGAGTGTAGATACATGTAGTGAGTGTATATACTAGTAGTGAGTGTAGATACATGTATGGAGTGTAGATACATGTAGTGAGTGTATATACTAGTAGTGAGTGTAGATACATGTAGTGAGTGTAGATACATGTAGTGAGTGTAGATACATGTAGTGAGTGTAGATACATGTAGTGAGTGTAGATACATGTAGGGAGTGTAGTTGATACATGTAGGGAGTGTAGATACATGTAGTGAGTGTAGATACATGTAGTGAGTGTAGATACATGTAGTGAGTGTAGATACATGTAGGGAGTGTAATGTTGATACATGTAGTGAGTGTAGATACATGTAGTGAGTGTAGATACATGTATGGAGTGTAGATACATGTAGGGAGTGTATATACTAGTAGTGAGTGTAGATACATGTAGTGAGTGTAGATACATGTAGTGAGTGTAGATACATGTAGTGAGTGTAGATACATGTAGTGAGTGTAGATACATGTAGTGAGTGTAGATACATGTAGTGAGTGTAGATACATGTATGGAGTGTAGATACATGTAGGGAGTGTAGATACATGTAGTGAGTGTAGATACATGTATGGAGTGTAGATATATGTATGGAGTGTAGATACATGTATGGAGTGTAGATACATGTAGTGAGTATAGATACATGTAGTGAGTATAGATACATGCAGTGAGTGTAGATACATGTAGTGAGTATAGATACATGTAGTGAGTATAGATACATGTAGTGAGTGTAGATACATGTAGTGAGTATAGATACATGTAATGAGTGTATATACATGTAGTGAGTGTAGATACATGTAGTGAGTATAGATACATGTAATGAGTGTATATACATGTAGTGAGTGTAGATACATGTAGGGAGTGTATATACATGTAGTGAGTGTATATACATGTAGTGAGTATAGATACATGTAGTGAGTATAGATACATGTAGTGAGTGTAGATACATGTAGTGAGTATAGATACATGTAGTGAGTGTAGATACATGTAATGAGTGTAGATACATGCAGTGAGTGTAGATACATGTAATGAGTGTAGATACATGTAGTGAGTGTAGATACATGTAGTGAGTGTAGATACATGTATGGAGTGTAGATACATGTAGGGAGTGTAGATACATGTAGTGAGTGTAGATACATGTATGGAGTGTAGATACATGTAGTGAGTGTATATACTAGTAGTGAGTGTAGATACATGTAGTGAGTGTAGATATATGTAGGGAGTGTATATACTAGTAGTGAGTGTAGATACATGTAGTGAGTGTAGATACATGTAGTGAGTGTAGATACATGCAGTGAGTGTAGATACATGTAGTGAGTGTAGATACATGTAGGGAGTGTATATACTAGTAGTGAGTGTAGATACATGTATGGAGTGTAGATACATGCAGTGAGTGTAGATACATGTAGTGAGTGTATATACTAGTAGTGAGTGTAGATACATGTATGGAGTGTAGATACATGTAGGGAGTGTATATACTAGTAGTGAGTGTAGATACATGTAGTGAGTGTAGATACATGTAATGAGTGTAGATACATGTAGTGAGTGTATATACATGTAGTGAGTGTAGATACATGCAGTGAGTGTAGATACATGTAGTGAGTGTAGATACATGTAGTGAGTGTAGATATATGTATGGAGTGTAGATACATGTAGTGAGTGTAGATATATGTATGGAGTGTAGATACATGTAGTGAGTGTAGATACATGTAGTGAGTGTAGATACATGTATGGAGTGTAGATACATGTAGTGAGTGTAGATACATGTAGTGAGTGTAGATACATGTAGTGAGTATAGATACATGTAGTGAGTGTATATACTAGTAGTGAGTGTAGATACATGTAGGGAGTGTAGATATATGTATGGAGTGTAGATATATGTATGGAGTGTAGATATATGTATGGAGTGTAGATACATGTAGTGAGTGTAGATACATGTATGGAGTGTAGATATATGTATGGAGTGTAGATATATGTATGGAGTGTAGATACATGTATGGAGTGTAGATACATGTAGTGAGTGTATATACTAGTAGTGAGTGTAGATATATGTATGGAGTGTAGATACATGTATGGAGTGTAGATACATGTAGTGAGTGTAGATACATGTAGTGAGTGTAGATACATGTAGTGAGTGTAGATACATGTAGTGAGTGTAGATACATGTAGTGAGTGTAGATACATGTAGTGAGTGTAGATACATGTAGTGAGTGTAGATACATGTAGTGAGTGTAGATACATGTAGTGAGTGTAGATACATGTAGTGAGTGTAGATACATGTAGTGAGTGTAGATACATGTAGTGAGTGTAGATACATGTAGTGAGTGTAGATACATGTAGTGAGTGTAGATACATGTAGTGAGTGTAGATACATGTAGTGAGTGTAGATACATGTATGGAGTGTAGATACATGTAGTGAGTGTATATACTAGTAGTGAGTGTAGATACATGTATGGAGTGTAGATACATGTAGTGAGTGTATATACTAGTAGTGAGTGTAGATACATGTAGGGAGTGTAGATACATGTAGTGAGTGTAGATACATGTAGTGAGTGTAGATACATGTAGTGAGTGTAGATACATGTAGTGAGTGTAGATACATGTAGTGAGTGTAGATACATGTAGTGAGTGTAGATACATGTAGTGAGTGTAGATACATGTAGTGAGTGTAGATACATGTAGGGAGTGTAGATACATGTAGTGAGTGTAGATACATGTAGTGAGTGTAGATACATGTAGTGAGTGTAGATACATGTAGGGAGTGTAAATTGATACATGTAGGGAGTGTAGATACATGTAGTGAGTGTAGATACATGTATGGAGTGTAGATACATGTAGTGAGTGTATATACTAGTAGTGAGTGTAGATACATGTAGGGAGTGTAGATACATGTAGTGAGTGTAGATACATGTAGTGAGTGTAGATACATGTAGTGAGTGTAGATACATGTAGTGAGTGTAGATACATGTAGTGAGTGTAGATACATGTATGGAGTGTAGATACATGTAGGGAGTGTAGATACATGTAGTGAGTGTAGATACATGTATGGAGTGTAGATACATGTATGGAGTGTAGATACATGTAGGGAGTGTATATACTAGTAGTGAGTGTAGATACATGTATGGAGTGTAGATACATGTAGGGAGTGTATATACTAGTAGTGAGTGTAGATACATGTATGGAGTGTAGATACATGTAGGGAGTGTAGATACATGTAGGGAGTGTATATACTAGTAGTGAGTGTAGATACATGTAGTGAGTGTAGATACATGTAATGAGTGTAGATACATGTAGTGAGTGTATATACATGTAGTGAGTGTAGATACATGCAGTGAGTGTAGATACATGTAGTGAGTGTAGATACATGTATGGAGTGTAGATACATGTAGTGAGTGTAGATACATGTAGTGAGTGTAGATACATGCAGTGAGTGTAGATACATGTAATGAGTGTAGATACATGTAGTGAGTGTAGATACATGTAGTGAGTGTAGATACATGTAGTGAGTGTAGATATATGTATGGAGTGTAGATACATGTAGTGAGTGTAGATACATGTAGTGAGTGTAGATACATGTATGGAGTGTAGATACATGTAGTGAGTGTAGATACATGTAGTGAGTGTATATACATGTAGTGAGTATAGATACATGTAGTGAGTGTATATACTAGTAGTGAGTGTAGATACATGTAGGGAGTGTAGATATATGTATGGAGTGTAGATATATGTATGGAGTGTAGATACATGTAGTGAGTGTAGATACATGTATGGAGTGTAGATATATGTATGGAGTGTAGATATATGTATGGAGTGTAGATACATGTATGGAGTGTAGATACATGTAGTGAGTGTATATACTAGTAGTGAGTGTAGATATATGTATGGAGTGTAGATACATGTATGGAGTGTAGATACATGTAGTGAGTGTAGATACATGTAGTGAGTGTAGATACATGTATTGAGTGTAGATACATGTAGTGAGTGTAGATACATGTAGTGAGTGTAGATACATGTAGTGAGTGTAGATACATGTAGTGAGTGTAGATACATGTAGTGAGTGTAAATACATGTAGTGAGTGTAGATACATGTAGTGAGTGTAGATATATGTAGTGAGTGTAGATACATGTAGGGAGTGTAGATACATGTAGTGAGTGTAGATACATGTAGTGAGTGTATATACTAGTAGTGAGTGTAGATACATGTATGGAGTGTAGATACATGTAGTGAGTGTATATACTAGTAGTGAGTGTAGATACATGTATGGAGTGTATATACATGTAGTGAGTGTATATACTAGTAGTGAGTGTAGATACATGTAGTGAGTGTAGATACATGTAGTGAGTGTAGATACATGTAGGGAGTGTAGATACATGTAGTGAGTGTAGATACATGTAGGGAGTGTACTGTATGGAGTATAGATACATGTAGGGAGTGTAGATACATGTAGTGAGTGTAGATACATGTAGTGAGTGTAGATACATGTAGGGAGTGTACTATATGGAGTATAGATACATGTAGGGAGTGTAGATACATGTAATGAGTGTAGATACATGTATGGAGTGTAGATACATGTAGGGAGTGTATATACTAGTAGTGAGTGTAGATACATGTAGGGAGTGTAGATACATGTAGTGAGTGTAGATACATGTAGTGAGTGTAGATACATGTAGTGAGTGTAGATACATGTAGTGAGTGTAGATACATGTATGGAGTGTAGATACATGTAGGGAGTGTAGATACATGTAGTGAGTGTAGATACATGTATGGAGTGTAGATACATGTATGGAGTGTAGATACATGTAGGGAGTGTATATACTAGTAGTGAGTGTAGATACATGTATGGAGTGTAGATACATGTAGGGAGTGTATATACTAGTAGTGAGTGTAGATACATGTATGGAGTGTAGATACATGTAGGGAGTGTATATACTAGTAGTGAGTGTAGATACATGTATGGAGTGTAGATACATGTAGGGAGTGTATATACTAGTAGTGAGTGTAGATACATGTATGGAGTGTAGATACATGTAGGGAGTGTATATACTAGTAGTGAGTGTAGATACATGTATGGAGTGTAGATACATGTATGGAGTGTAGATACATGTAGTGAGTGTAGATACATGTATGGAGTGTAGATACATGTAGGGAGTGTATATACTAGTAGTGAGTGTAGATACATGTATGGAGTGTAGATACATAAGGTAGAACTTGAAGATGATGAATGGTAGAACTTGAAGATGATGAATGGTAGACCTTGAAGATGATGAAATGGTAGAACTTGAAGATGATGAATGGTAGAACTTGAAGATGATGAATGGTAGAACTTGAAGATGATGAATGGTAGAACTTGAAGATGATGAAATGATAAAATTTCCAAGTAGATGTCCATATTCAATGCTAAATATAGCAATAAAAAAAAAAACTTATAGTCATTGTATATGCTTACAGTACCAACATTGCCGCCGATGCCAACGCTACCGGTGATACAACCATTGCCGGAGAAACCTGATGTTGAGGAACCATTGACGGAGAAACCTGATGTTGAGGAACCATTGACGGAGAAACCTGATGTTGAAGAAGTTGAACCTGTCGTAAGTACTCTTAAGAAATTGAAGAATCTTGCATAACGTATATAGCACAGTGTGGATAATGCAGCTAATGAGGATATTGTTTTCCCAGCTGGATACCACTATAGCAATTCCAGTTAGGGGGAGGTGGGGATATCTGTCACAATATGTTAAATAGTAAATGATAAACGTCAATTGCAAGTGTGTAGTACATGGGTAAACATTCCTTGGTAAAAAATCAATCCTTGGTAAATCATTCCTCGGTAAATCATTCCTTGGTAAATCATTCCTTGGTAAATCAATCCTTGGTAAATCATTCCTTGGTAAATCAATCCTTGATAAATCATTCCTTGGTAAATCATTCCTTGGTAAATCATTCCTTGGTAAATCAATCCTTGATAAATCATTCCTTGGTAAATCATTCCTTGGTAAATCATTCCTTGGTAAATCGTAAATCATTCCTTGGTAAATCATTCCTTGGTAAACCATTCCTTGGTAAAACATTTCTTGGTAAATCGTAAATCATTCCTTGGTAATCATTCCTTGGTAAATCGTAAATCATTCCTTGGTAATCATTCCATGGTAAATCATTCTCTCGTAATTCATTCCTTGGTAATCATTCCATGGTAAATCGTAAATCATTCATTGGTAGCTCATTCCCTGGTAAATCATTCCCTGGTAATTCATTCCTTGGTAAATCATTCCTTGGTAAATCATTCCTTGGTAATCATTTCTTGGTAAATCGTAAATCATTCCTTGGTAATCATTCCATGGTAAATCGTAAATCATTCATTGGTAACTCATTCCCTGGTAGCTCATTCCCTGGTAAATCATTCCCTGGTAATTCATTCCTTGGTAAATCATTCCTTGGTAAATCATTCCTTGGTAATCATTTCTTGGTAAATCGTAAATCATTCCTTGGTAATCATTCCATGGTAAATCGTAAATCATTCATTGGTAACTCATTCCCTGGTAGCTCATTCCCTGGTAAATCATTCCCTGGTAATTCATTCCTTGGTAAATCATTCCTTGGTAAATCATTCCTTGGTAATCATTTCTTGGTAAATCGTAAATCATTCCTTGGTAAATCGTAAATAATTCCTTGGTAAATCATTCCCTGGTAAATCATTCCTTGGTAGTCATTCTTTGGTAAAACATTCCTTGGTAAATCGTAAATCATTCCTTGGTAAATCATTCCTTGGTAAGTCATTCCTTGGTAAATCATTCCTTGGTATGACATTCCTTAGTAAAAAATTCCTTGGTAAATCATTCCTTGGTAATCATTCTTTGGTAAAACATTCCTTGGTAAATCGTAAATCATTCCTTGGTAAATCATTCCTTGGTATGACATTCCTTGGTAAAAAAATCCTTGGTAAATCTTTCCTTGGTAAATCAGTAAATCATTCATTGGTAAATCATTCCTTTGGTAAAACATTCCTTGGTAAATCATTCCTTGGTAAATCGTAACTCATTCCTTGGTATATCATTCCTTGGTACAACATTCCTTTGTAAATGATTCCTTAGTAAATCGTAAATCATTCCTTGGTAAATCATTCCTTGGTAAATCATTCCTTGGTAAAACATTCCTTGGTAAATCATTCCTTGGTAAATCGTAACTCATTCCTTGGTATATCATTCCTTGGTACAACATTCCTTTGTAAATGATTCCTTAGTAAATCGTAAATCATTCCTTGGTAAATCATTCCTTGGTAAATCATTCCTTGGTAAAACATTCCTTGGTAAATCATTCCTTGGTAAATCGTAACTCATTCCTTGGTATATCATTCCTTGGTACAACATTCCTTTGTAAATGATTCCTTAGTAAATCGTAAATCATTCCTTGGTAAATCATTCCTTGGTAAATCATTCCTTGGTAAAACATTCCTTGGTAAATCATTCCTTGGTAAATCGTAACTCATTCCTTGGTATATCATTCCTTGGTACAACATTCCTTTGTAAATGATTCCTTAGTAAATCGTAAATCATTCCTTGGTAAATCATTCCTTGGTAAATCATTCCTTGGTAAAACATTACATGGTGAATCGTAAATCATTCCTTGGTAGATCATTCCTTGGTAAATCATTCCTTGGTAGATCATTCCTTGGTAAATCATTCCTTGGTAAAAATCATTCCTTGGTAAATCATTCCTTGGTAAAACATTACATGGTGAATCGTAAATCATTCCTTGGTAAAAAATTCCTTGGTAAAACATTCCTTGGTAAATCATAAATCATTCATTGGTAGCTCATTCCCTGGTAAATCATTCCCTGGTAATTCATTCCTTGGTAAATCATTTCTTGGTAAATCATTCCTTGGTAATCATTTCTTGGTAAATCGTAAATCATTCCTTGGTAATCATTCCATGGTAAATCGTAAATCATTCATTGGTAATTCATTCCTTGGAAAATCATTCCTTGGTAATCATTCTTTGGTAAAACATTCCTTGGTAAATCGTAAATCATTCCTTGGTAAATCGTAAATAATTCCTTGGTAAATTATTCCCTGGTAAATCATTCCTTGGTAATCATTCTTTGGTAAAACATTCCTTGGTAAATCGTAAATCATTCCTTGGTAAATCATTCCTTGGTAAGTCATTCCTTGGTAAATCATTCCTTGGTATGACATTCCTTGGTAAAAAATTCCTTGGTAAATCATTCCTTGGTAATCATTCTTTGGTAAAACATTCCTTGGTAAATCGTAAATCATTCCTTGGTAAATCATTCCTTGGTATGACATTCCTTGGTAAAAAAAATCCTTGGTAAATCATTACTTGGTAAATCATTCCTTGGTAAATCAGTAAATCATTCATTGGTAAATCATTCCTTGGTAAATCAATCCTTGGTAAATCATTCCTTGGTAAATCATTACTTGGTAAATCATTCCTTGGTAAATCATTCCTTGGTAAATCATTCCTTGGTAAATCATTACTTGGTAAATCATTCATTGGTAAATCATTCCTTGGTAAATCATTACTTGGTACATCATAACTTTGTAAATCATTCCTTGGTAAATCATTCCTTGGTACATCATTCCTTGGTAAATCATTCCTTGGTAAATCGTAAATCATTCCTTGGTAAATCATTCCTTGGTAAATCATTCCTTGGTAAAACATTCCTTGGTAAATCATTCCTTGGTAAATCATAACTCATTCCTTGGTATATCATTCCTTGGTAAAACATTCCTTTGTAAATCATTCCTTGGTAAATCGTAAATCATTCCTTGGTAAATCATTCCTTGGTAAATCATTCCTTGGTAAAACATTACATGGTGAATCGTAAATCATTCCTTTGTAAATCATTCCTTGGTAAATCATTCCTTGGTAGATCATTCCTTGGTAAATCATTACATGGTGAATTGTAAATCATTCCTTGGTAAATCATTCCTTGGTAAATCATTCCTTGGTAAATCATTCCTTGGTAAAACATTACATGGTGAATCGTAAATCATTCCTTGGTAAAAAATTCCTTGGTAAAACATTCCTTGGTAGCTCATTCCTTGGTAAATCATTCCTTGGTAAATCGTAAATCATTCCTTGGTAAATCATTCCTTGGTAAATCATTCCTTGGTAAAACATTCTTTTGAAATCCAATGTAGTTTCTCTTATAGTAGAAAAGTTATAAAAGTATAAACAAATCTCTCCATCTCTGCTACTATTTGCTATTATAAGAAGTATGTGAGATGGTACGTGGTCGCCAGATCAGACAGGTGGGTTTTCTCCGGGCACTCCGGTTTCCTCCCACACGAATGACCTCATATATACTTTCATCCACGCCAACAAGAATGATTAATATAAGTTGTTAGAACTTGCTTAGCAATTGTTGTAAAATAAATAAAGTTTAAACTTTTTTTTTTTATTATAGGCAGAGGAAGAGGTCATTGAAGACATTATTATACCGGAATATGTGGACACATTCAGTGGCTCTATCAGGAAGAAACGAGGTTTGCTTGTAATGTTACACTATCTCCATATGCAACCTGATGCAACGATGCAACAACTGATCTTTTCTGTGAACAAATAATACAATGTAACACAGTTGTTTTATTTTTGGGACTTAAACTCACACCAACAACTTAGGTCATATGGTGATTTCTCCGACTGTTGTTGGTTGTTGGTGGAAGACCCCGGGTAGCGCAGTGGTTGCACGATCGCTTCAGGTGCGAAAGGTCCGGAGTTTGAGCTCCACTGGAGCCATTATGATTGTGCCCTTAGGCAAGGCATTTAAATTCCACATTGCCTCTTCTTCTCTCTCCTTCATGGCGATGGATTCCATCAGGAATGAGGTCTCGAGAGTGATTAATATAAGTTGAAAGAACTTGTTTCGCAATCAAGCTAAAATAAATTTGTATAAACTGAAGACCCCGGGTGCCCCTCCAAGCCGTATTTTGGGCATGGACGGGCACCCAGGTAGAACCACTGACCTCTCAAAGCAAGCTGGATAGCTTCATCACACGAAAGAACTTGATACCATCAGTGAGATTCGAACCTGTAGTGGTTAGGGGCAAGTGATTTGAGGTCGACAACCGTAACCACGCAGCCACGGGCGCGCCAATGTAATACATAAATCAGCTGAAACATCTGCAACTCACCTTCAGTTATTCTATGAATGTTAAGTTCTGTTGTATCAACTGTTTAAGTAAGCACAAAGTGTTGCATCATGTTCCATAGGATTCCTTGCAGATACTCTATAGTATGTGTGTCATTCCACCAGTATGTATCTATCTATAGTATGTGTGTCATTCCACCAGTATTTATCTATCTATAGTATGTGTGTCATTCCACCAGTATTTATCTATCTATAGTATGTGTGTCATTCCACCAGTATGTATCTATCTATAGTATGTGTGTCATTCCACCAGTATGTATCTATCTATAGTATGTGTGTCATTCCACCAGTATTTATCTATCTATAGTATGTGTGTCATTCCACCAGTATTTATCTATCTATAGTATGTGTGTCATTCCACCAGTATTTATCTATCTATAGTATGTGTGTCATTCCACCAGTATTTATCTATCTATAGTATGTGTGTCATTCCACCAGTATTTATCTATCTATAGTATGTGTGTCATTCCACCAGTATTTATCTATCTATAGTATGTGTGTCATTCCACCAGTATTTATCTATCTATAGTATGTGTGTCATTCCACCAGTATTTATCTATCTATAGTATGTGTGTCATTCCACCAGTATTTATCTATCTATAGTATGTGTGTCATTCCACCAGTATTTATCTATCTATAGTATGTGTGTCATTCCACCAGTATGTATCTATCTATAGTATGTGTGTCATTCCACCAGTATTTATCTATCTATAGTATGTGTGTCATTCCACCAGTATTTATCTATCTATAGTATGTGTGTCATTCCACCAGTATTTATCTATCTATAGTATGTGTGTCATTCCACCAGTATTTATCTATCTATAGTATGTGTGTCATTCCACCAGTATTTATCTATCTATAGTATGTGTGTCATTCCACCAGTATTTATCTATCTATAGTATGTGTGTCATTCCACCAGTATGTATCTATCTATAGTATGTGTGTCATTCCACCAGTATTTATCTATCTATAGTATGTGTGTCATTCCACCAGTATTTATCTATCTATAGTATGTGTGTCATTCCACCAGTATTTATCTATCTATAGTATGTGTGTCATTCCACCAGTATTTATCTATCTATAGTATGTGTGTCATTCCACCAGTATTTATCTATCTATAGTATGTGTGTCATTCCACCAGTATGTATCTATCTATAGTATGTGTGTCATTCCACCAGTATTTATCTATCTATAGTATGTGTGTCATTCCACCAGTATTTATCTATCTATAGTATGTGTGTCATTCCACCAGTATTTATCTATCTATAGTATGTGTGTCATTCCACCAGTATACCAAAACAACTACACAAACTATACTAAAATCAGCCCATTGAAACTATGTTCTTATTTAATTGATGTTATTTTATTGATTAGTTCTGTTATTTAATTATTGTAAATTAATTGATGGTATTTTATTGATTTAGTTTTATAGCTGTTATTTAATTATTGTTATTTAGTTAATTGATGTTATTTTATTGATTATTTCTGTTATTTAATTGTTGTTATTTAATTGATTTTATTGTTATTATTTCATGTGGTTACTCAATTGTTTGTTTGTTTTGTTTTGTATCTGTAAGCTGTACATGCCTGTAACTGTGAATGTTGACATAAAAAAATCTTGGATTCAAAATTTGACGCTCTACTTTGAAACATAATTATTTGTCTATGTAATTTTGTTCTAGACTACTTGCATGCGCATATAAATTAAAAAATGTTTTCCTGGTATAATTGATTACTTTTTATGACAACTGTGTGATAATTTTCAATTTTTGGCTGCATAAATAATAATGGTTGCTATGGTAACACATTTAGCTTTCTTTTTGGGCGAAACTTTCATTTTTACAAAGTTCATTAAACATATAACCGTCTCCGTGGCCCAGTGGTTAAGGCGTCCGCCTACGGAGCGGGAGGTCGAAGGTTCGAATCTCGTCAGGGGTTCGTTCTGATATGGCCGGTTGGTGAGCCGCCAGCTAGTTAAATAATGGTTACCGATTGCCTACCAGCCTGGCGCCTGGCATACAAGCATAGGATTCGGGAAGTACTGATGTTCATAAAAAGAGGTGTCTCATAAGTCAGAAATGACTGGCCCTTTAAATAGGGGTGACACTATAATAAACAAACACTTTTATAACACATTTAACACACATGTTTACGGGTACTCATATTTTTTATTATTTTTATTTTATCTTACCGGTATGTTTTGACAAGCATCTCAACATTTATTTTATGGCAATTGGCCCAATTTGATCACACAGTCGTCATATATCTGAACATGCCTAATTCTAGTTGGCATTCATGCTCTTCCCTTGTGGTTGTCACGGCAACTTGTTGTAATGCGTAGTTAACAGTCGTTGTGTTGTTGCAGATATTGGATCAAATCTGATTGGATATTTCAAGCTGGCTCTGCCCATATACCAGGATATGGGTCCCAATGCTAAGGTGCTTGTATTCTACATGCGGAAGGACAAAGAAATTGTTGCATCAACACTGGAGTTTAATATTAAAAGCTGCTTCAAAAATAAGGTAAATTAATGAAATTATTGCTTGTTTGTTTGTTTTTACGTTTATTTATCGTCGCTACTGAAGAGATTAGTCGTAACAATCATTGCTAGATCTCTGAGTGGATTATTTAGAACTGTCATGCATCAATAGTTTCACAGTTGATTGGCTTAAAAAAGTAGTGCTTAGAAATCACCTGACAATTTGTGATATCACATACTCGAATATACCACCTGCTCAAATTGGTGAAATAACAAACTCTACTAAGAGAAATAAGAGAAATCTCTAATTTTCTATTACCTCCCTTGGCAGATTTATTCCAAAATGTGAATAGGTCCTTTCAGTTTGAATCCTTTGTTTTTACTGTTGTTCCCTAACCAGATGTTGCGGTATGATAGTATGATTTTATCTAAATCGTGTTAATTAACTGATAACATTGTTTTACAAATAAGTACTCATTGCATATATTGTAGGAGATCTGTTGAGATATAGTAATTTAATAATCATATAAAGCGATAGTGGAATAAAATTGCTTGCATGTTGTGCAAAGGAAACAACAATAAAAACAGAAGAAAACACTTAATAGGACCTATTTACTTTTAGGGAGTATTCAGGGGCAGTAACTGACCGATGTCTCTCATTGGTGATATCGTTTACATCTTTATTTATGCACTCTTTGAGTTGATTATTTGGAACTGTACTGCTTCAAAACATGAACAATTTAGCTTCAAAAGGCAGCGCTCAGAAATTACCTGTCAAATTGATGATATCACATACTCGAATATAGCACATGTTCAAATTGGTGATATCACATACTTAAATACAGCACCTGTTCAAATTGGTGATATCACATACTGGAATACAGCACCTGTTCAAATTGATGATATCACATACTTAAATACAGCACCTGTTCAAATTGATATCACATACTTAAATACAGCACCTGTTCAAATTGGTGATATCACATACTTGAATACAGCACCTGTTCAAATTGATGATATCACATACTTAAATACAGCACCTGTTCAAATTGATATCACATACTTAAATACAGCACCTGTTCAAATTGGTGATATCACATATTTGAATATAGCACCTGTTCAAATTGATGATATCACATACTGGAATACAGCACCTGTTCAAATTGATGATATCACATACTGGAATACAGCACCTGTTCAAATTGATGATATCACATACTGGAATACAGCACCTGTTCAAATTGATGATATCACATACTGGAATACAGCACCTCTTCAAATTGATGATATCACATACTGAAATATAGCACCTGTTCAAATTGATGATATCACATACTGAAATATAGCACCTGTTCAAATTGATGATATCACATACTGAAATATAGCACCTGTTCAAATTGATGATATCACATACTGAAATATAGTACCTGTTCAAATTGATGATATCACATACTGGAATATAGCACCTGTTCAAATTGATGATATCACATACTGGAATACTTCTTTATTTATATGCACTTACAATGGTTTCATGATGAGCCCTCAATATGTGGTATTGTTTTAAAATGTAGAATGATTTTGAATGAAGCAAACCATCTGATATTTACAAAATTGGGCGAAAACTTGACATCACTAAAAAGCAAAAATTATTTTTGTGAACTTGTCCAGGTGTCGATGACATTTAATGAAACAACCGTGAGACCTGGCACTGATGTAAATCTCAATCTCGGTGCAAGCCCGAACTCCAGGTGCTTTGTGGGCATGGTGGACAAGAGTGTAAATCTCCTTGGTGGCAACAACCAGCTGACTCCCAGCCAGGTAACAACCCCTCTAATTTACTCGATTGCTAAACAAGTTCTTACAACATTATATTAATTGCTCTCGAGACCTCATTCCTGAAGGAATCCATCGCCGTGAAGAAGATAGATAGAAGAGGCAATGTGGCATTTAAGTTCCTCGTAATGGCTGCAGGTGGGTGCACAAACCCTCTAAACAGAATTGTACCGAGGCTAGGGAAAGCGTTTTGTTTAGGGGGTGTTGCATAATGTTTTAAACTTCTTCTTAAATATACATTTCAACTCTGCAATGCTTTAGAAGGATGCTGAGGAATGTTTTATATTTTTATATGTTTACAATTAGCAAACATACTGATTAATTTTAAAGATGGAAGAAGATTTTGAAACAAAACAAATAAAAGGAAAATTGGTATTAATTTGTATGTATCAGGGGGCGTGACTGTTCATTGTACGGAGGTAATGGTCATTGAAATATGACATTTCAGAAAGTATGTTTGTTTTCTGGAAAAAGAAAGATTCTTGCTTAGACTGACGATTTTACAATTAGTGAAGAAAGGAAAAACTCTAAACTAACAAAATTGTCAAAGCTGTGAAAAAATTAGAATGGTTAGAATGGCTGTACCCAAAGATATGTTTACATTTTGTACATTTGACAAAGTATAACTACAGAGTGGTTCTATGAGGTAAACTGATAGACACCAGTCGTGGAAGTCGTGATAGCGCAGTGGTGTGAAAGGCACAGATTTCGCGCCCAGCTGTAGCCGTTACGATTGTGCCCTTAGTCGAGGCACTAAAATTGCACATTGCCTCTTCTCTCCCTCATGGCGATGTATTCCATCAGGAATCAGGTCTCGAGAACGATGTTGTAAAAACTAGTTTCGCAATCTATCTAAAGTAGATTTGTATAAACTATGTAAATTTATGCTAACTAGATGAAATGAAATATATGGTTATTACAACTTTTTATTGCTATGTCCAAGATGTAAATTAATGTTGTTCATAATGTGTATTTAAACCCAAGAAGTAAACTATGGTTGTTCATAATGTGTATTTAAACCCAAGAAGTAAACTATGGTTGTTCATGAAGTGTATATAAACCCAAGAAGTAAACTATGGTTGTTCATAATGTGTATATAAACCCAAGAAGTAAACTATGGTTGTTCATAATGTGTATATAAACCCAAGAAGTAAACTATGGTTCATAATGTGTATATAAACCCAAGAAGTAAACTATGGTTGTTCATAATGTGTATATAAACCCAAGAAGTAAACTATGGTTGTTCATAATGTGTATATAAACCCAAGAAGTAAACTATGGTTGTTCATAATGTGTATATAAACCCAAGAAGTAAACTATGGTTGTTCATAAAGTGTATATAAACCCAAGAAGTAAACTATGGTTGTTCATAATGTGTATATAAACCCAAGAAGTAAACTATGGTTGTTCATAATGTGTATATAAACCCAAGAAGTAAACTATGGTTGTTCATAATGTGTATATAAACCCAAGAAGTAAACTATGGTTGTTCATAATGTGTATATAAACCCAAGAAGTAAACTATGGTTGTTCATAATGTGTATATAAACCCAAGAAGTAAACTATGGTTGTTCATAATGTGTATATAAACCCAAGAAGTAAACTATGGTTGTTCATAATGTGTATATAAACCCAAGAAGTAAACTATGGTTGTTCATAATGTGTATATAAACCCAAGAAGTAAACTATGGTTGTTCATAATGTGTATATAAACCCAAGAAGTAAACTATGGTTGTTCATAATGTGTATATAAACCCAAGAAGTAAACTATGGTTGTTCATAATGTGTATATAAACCCAAGAAGTAAACTATGGTTGTTCATAATGTGTATATAAACCCAAGAAGTAAACTATGGTTGTTCATAATGTGTATATAAACCCAAGAAGTAAACTATGGTTGTTCATAATGTGTGTATAAACCCCAGAAGTAAACTATGGTTCATAATGTGTATATAAACCCAAGAAGTAAACTATGGTTGTTCATAATGTGTATATAAACCCCAGAGGTAAACTATGGTTCATAATGTGTATATAAACCCAAGAAGTAAACTATGGTTGTTCATAATGTGTATATAAACCCAAGAAGTAAACTATGGTTGTTCATAAAGTGTATATAAACCCAAGAAGTAAACTATGGTTGTTCATAAAGTGTATATAAACCCAAGAAGTAAGCTATGGTTGTTCATGAAGTGTATATAAACCCAAGAAGTAAACTATGGTTGTTCATAAAGTGTATATAAACCCAAGAAGTAAAATATGGTTGTTCATAATGTGTGTATAAACCCAAGAAGTAAACTATGGTTGTTCATAATGTGTGTATAAACCCAAGAAGTAAACTATGGTTGTTCATAAAGTGTATATAAACCCAAGAAGTAAACTATGGTTGTTCATAATGTGTGTATAAACCCAAGAAGTAAACTATGGTTGTTCATAATGTGTATATAAACCCAAGAAGTAAACTATGGTTGTTCATAAAGTGTATATAAACCCAAGAAGTAAACTATGGTTGTTCATAATGTGTATATAAACCCAAGAAGTAAATTATGGTTGTTCATAAAGTGTATATAAACCCAAGAAGTAAACTATGGTTGTTCATAATGTGTATATAAACCCAAGAAGTAAACTATGGTTGTTCATAATGTGTATATAAACCCAAGAAGTAAACTATGGTTGTTCATAATGTGTATATAAACCCAAGAAGTAAACTATGGTTGTTCATAAAGTGTATATAAACCCAAGAAGTAAACTATGGTTGTTCATAAAGTGTATATAAACCCAAGAAGTAAACTATGGTTGTTCATAATGTGTATATAAACCCAAGAAGTAAACTATGGTTGTTCATAATGTGTATATAAACCCAAGAAGTAAACTATGGTTGTTCATAATGTGTATATAAACCCAAGAAGTAAACTATGGTTGTTCATAATGTGTATATAAACCCAAGAAGTAAACTATGGTTGTTCATAAAGTGTATATAAACCCAAGAAGTAAACTATGGTTGTTCATAATGTGTATATAAACCCAAGAAGTAAACTATGGTTGTTCATAATGTGTATATAAACCCAAGAAGTAAACTATGGTTTTCATAATGTGTATATAAACCCAAGAAGTAAACTATGGTTGTTCATAATGTGTGTATAAACCCAAGAAGTAAACTATGGTTGTTCATAATGTGTATATAAACCCAAGAAGTAAACTATGGTTGTTCATAATGTGTATATAAACCCAAGAAGTAAACTATGGTTGTTCATAATGTGTGTATAACCAAGAAATAAACTATGGTTGTTCATAAGTCTATATAAGCCCAAGATGTAACTATGGTTTCATAAAGTGTATATAAACCCAAGAAGTAAACTATGGTTGTTCATAATGTGTATATAAACCCAAGAAGTAAACTATGGTTGTTCATAAAATGTATATAAACCCAAGAAGTAAACTATGGTTGTTCATAATGTGCAGACAATATGATTAATGTACAGTCAAACCTGTGTTAGTGGTCACCTCTATTAAGCAGCCAACCTCTAATAAGCAGCCAACCTCTAATAAACAGCAAGTTTCCAGATTACCAATATGTTGTTTTATTATACATTTGACCTGTATTAAGCAACCAACCTCTAATAAACAGCCAGTTTCCAGATTACCAATATGTTGTTTTATTATACATTTGACCTCTATTAAGCAGCCAACCTCTATTAAGCAACCACTTTCTGCAAATCCATTGGCTGGCTGCTTAACGCAGGTTTGACGTAAACTGTTAAATAATACCAGTTATTTGATGCTTTCCAAGGAAATATAGAAATCTATCTGTGAAATAAAATGTGTTATTTCGTCGGTTCAATGCAGTGAAATACATGTAACACATTTTATTTCTCCATGCTTTGCACATGTTGTACCTAGCAGCTGTATGTTGAAATGTTGTTAATACGAACGCTTTCTGATTCGACCTGTCAGTGACATCATTTATGACATCATTTATTGATGTCTATCATGACGTTCTAGCGCCATTGACACTTCAGCCTAGCATAAAAAGAATATCTGTTTACTTAAGTGAACAATATTTCACTCGTGAACATGGAAAGATATTGATATCTATAGATAATAATGCTTTCGATATTCATTCGGTGAAATAAAATTTGATCATACACTTGAAGAAACAGATATCCTCTTCATCTAATTAAATAAATAGTATACATATTGTTGTTGTAGGTGTTTGAGAATGTTCGGCGTGTAGCCAGACCGTATCACTACACGAATTACTGGATCGAAGACAGGGACTACTGTCGCAGCAAGCAGCCACCGCCAGCAGAAGGTACGTGTAAGAAATGGAGAGTAGTAGGTTTCTGTCGTACAAGTTTAAACTTCATTTGGCGAGTTGGTGATAATATACGAGACGACACTCTATATCGAGCCTTGTATTGTTTCCTGATAACGAGTGTAATAATGCACATTTATCAGACAATAACCCAATATTCTATGTGTACTTTTTTTTATAGTTAAAAAGTAGGGATGTCAACGAGTACTCGAGTACTCGATCGAATGTCCGAGTATCGAATACTTTTCAGATAATCGAGTACTCGGTTAAAAAAAATAAAATCAACAAATCTTTATTTTGCGCAAATACGGAGTTGCCTGTGAACAAATCGTGATCAGTGGGATTAGCGAAACTTCCGCTGTACCAAACAATGCAATATACAGCGTGTCATGGTGATTAACAATACCTGTATATCACACAGAGCCGGCCACAGTGACCGAATAATTAAGGTGTTGATTCAACTTAATTGGGAAGCGTAAGTTTGATGCAAATTATTTTATCATTGTCGTCACTACCGAGGCGGGTCGTCCGATTGTCTGTCGTGTGAATGACATCTTTTGTCTGGTGGTCGGAACTTGTTTTGATGTTATAATTGACTCTTAATTGATTACTCAATTTAGAACTTTAAACAGCTACCCATAGCAGGGCAATACCGAAATAGTTGTTAAATAATAAATATCGTAACTTTTGTCATTAACGCTGTTAAACTGTGAAGAGATCTTTAGAATATAATAGTAGTATAGTGAATTGTGAGAATGCCTCCACCTAAATCTGTGGTATGGAAGTACTGGACAACATTCCTTCTTTTTTTCAGAAAGATATCCACCAAACATTTCACAATAAATGTTTTTTGGTCCGAAATATTCATAGTTTGATGGAATCCTATCGAACCATTAATGTACTATGATGTAAATTCACTATGAGCAGTATTCTTATTGTAAATGTGTTAACAAATATTTGTAATCTATGATGAATGTAGAATAAAAATAAAAATAAATTTTAAAAAAAACAAACATACTTCCCAGCTACGGTTTGTGATATCCTAGCTACAGTTGATGATATCACAGGTAAAATTAATGGTATCCCAGCTACAGTTTGTGATATCCTAGCTACAGTTGATGATATCACAGGTAAAATTAATGGTATCCCAGCTACAGTTTGTGATATCCTAGCTACAGTTGATGATATCACAGGTAAAATTGATGGTATCACAGCTACAGTTTGTGATACCCTAGCTACAGTTGATGATATCACAGTAAAATTGATGGTATCACAGCTACAGTTTATGATATCCTAGCTAAAGTTGATGATATCACCACTTTCGTTTATGATATAACAGTCACAGTTATGATATTTTAGCAACACTGATGATATCACATCTATGGTTTATGATATCTCAGCTATGGTTTATGATATCTCAGCTATGGTTGATGATATCTCAACTATGGTTTATTATATCTCAGCTATGGTTTATGATATCACAGCTATGGTTTATGATAGCTCAGCTATGGTTTATGATATCTCAACTATGGTTTATGATATATTATCATATATACAGTTTATGATATCTCAGCCATATAAACAGCTATTGTTTGTGATATTGCGGTTGTGTTTTATGGTATCTCAGCTATGTCGCAGGTGTGGTTCATTATATCATAGGCGATGTACGAGTGCCCCTTTTCATGCATCATTGCTATGGTTTATGATATCACTGTAGCTATGACTGATCTTGCAGGTGAACTGGAGTACTACCACCATGGTTGGTCCAATCCTGAAGGGGTGGACGCAACACAAGCCTTCAGGGTAAGTTATGCACAAATCATTGATGGGGTGGATGCCATACAAGCCTTCAGGGTAAGTTATGCACAAATCATTGATGGGGTGGACGCCATACAAGCCTTCAGGGTAAGTTATGCACAAATCATTGATGGGGTGGACGCCACACAAGCCTTCAGGGTAAGTTATGCACAAATCATTGATGTGGTGGATGCAACACAAGCCTGTAGGGTAAGTTATGCACAAATCATTGATGGGGTGGACACCACACAAGCCTTCAGGGTAAGTTATGCACAAATCATTGATGGGGTGGACGCCACACAAGCCTTCAGGGTAAGTTATGCACAAATCATTGATGTGGTGGACGCCATACAAGCCTTCAGGGTAAGTTATGCACAAATCATTGATGGGGTGGACCCAACATAAGCCTTCAGGGTAAGTTATGCACAAATCATTGATGGGGTGGACGCCACACAAGCCTTCAGGGTAAGTTATGCACAAATCATTGATGGGGTGGACGCCACACAAGCCTTCAGGGTAAGTTATGCACAAATCATTGATGGGGTGGACGCCATACAAGCCTTCAGGGTAAGTTATGCACAAATCATTGATGGGGTGGACCCAACATAAGCCTTCAGGGTAAGTTATGCACAAATCATTGATGGGGTGGACGCCACACAAGCCTTCAGGGTAAGTTATGCACAAATCATTGATGGGGTGGATGCCACACAAGCCTTCAGGGTAAGTTATGCACAAATCATTGATGGGGTGGACGCCACACAAGCCTTCAGGGTAAGTTATGCACAAATCATTGATGGGGTGGACGCCACACAAGCCTTCAGGGTAAGTTATGCACAAATCATTGATGGGGTGGACGCCACACAAGCCTTCAGGGTAAGTTATGCACAAATCATTGATGGGGTGGACGCCACACAAGCCTTCAGGGTAAGTTATGCACAAATCATTGATGGGGTGGACGCCACACAAGCCTTCAGGGTAAGTTATGCACAAATCATTGATGTGGTGGATGCAACACAAGCCTGTAGGGTAAGTTATGCACAAATCATTGATGGGGTGGACACCACACAAGCCTTCAGGGTAAGTTATGCACAAATCATTGATGGGGTGGACGCCACACAAGCCTTCAGGGTAAGTTATGCACAAATCATTGATGTGGTGGACGCCATACAAGCCTTCAGGGTAAGTTATGCACAAATCATTGATGGGGTGGACGCCATACAAGCCTTCAGGGTAAGTTATGCACAAATCATTGATGGGGTGGACGCCATACAAGCCTTCAGGGTAAGTTATGCACAAATCATTGATGGGGTGGACGCCACACAAGCCTTCAGGGTAAGTTATGCACAAATCATGTCACTAGTTATGTTTTTATTTAGCCGGATAGTTTTAACTAGTAATGCTTTGGACTACATGTAGTTATATTTTAGCCGGATAGTTTTAACTAGTAATGCTTTGGACTACATGTAGTTATATTTTAGCTGGATAGTTTTAACTAGTAATGCTTTGGACTACATGTAGTTATATTTTAGCCGGATAGTTTTAGCTAGTAATGCTTTGGACTACATGTAGTTATATTTTAGCCGGATAGTTTGAACTAGTTATATCTACATACAAATGTTCTTACATATTTTAGGATGCTGGAATGTGGGTAGAAACAGATGGAGTGTTGGAGTCACGGCCATGTACTGAAGTGAGGCCATATTACCGTGAGTTATCATCAGTTACTACCGATTTTAGCTAAAATCATTCCGATCCGATATTCAAAATAGGCACCGTCTTCAACATCTATTTTCGATTTCTCCTCCCAAACCACTTGGTCAGTATTGATTAAGCTTGTTATATGGAGCATCGTGGCAATTAGCATATCAAAATTAACTAATATTGTTCTGACCTCAACTCCAAAAATGGCCGCCACATGCTGGCCATCTTGGAAAATCTATATTTAACTATTCCTCCCAAGCTTCTTGGTCAATATTGATGAATATTTGTTGTGTAGGATATTGTGGTAACTGGTAGATACCATAAGCAATATTTTCCATTCTATATATAAAAATGGTCACCATGACGCCATCTTGAATATCTATTCCCACTATCTCCATAACAACTGAAACTCGCTTAATACAGGTGGACGCATGTACGAAGTCACCTGTATATTAACTACATTAACCCTTTCAACACCACAGGCCTCTAAATAGGCTTACAAAAAGTGTACATCCAGATGAGCCGTCTCATCAGGATCTGCAATTTTTGCCGGTAATATTACTATTTTTAGACAAAAATTAACCATTTTGGTAAATGAACTGGTCCAAATGTAATTTTCTTATTAATTTATTGGTCTAAAAATATCATGCACCAGTCCATGTCAGTTACTTGGTGTTGAATGTGTTAAAATGGTTAGATTTCATTGTTTAGTTTATACAAATTTATTTAGCTCGATTTAGTTAAATAATATTTTATTGCTCGATTCATTATACATATATATATATATATTACAAGAGACGACAATTTCAAGAAAAGCAAACAGGTCGGGCCACAAGGACTAGCAACATTAGTTACGACCCTTCCCGAATTTAGCTCAATTGCGAAACAAGTTCTTACAACTTATATTAATCACTCTCGTGATCTCATTCCTGATGGAATCCATTGCCACGACGGAGAGAGAAGAGGCAACGTGGAATTTAAATGCCTTGCTTGTCTAAGGGCACAAATGTATCGGCTCCAGTAGGGCTCAAACTTTGGGCCTTTCGCACCTGAAGTGATCGCGCTACCACTACGCTATCATGACTTCCAGTATGGAGATTCTGGATGTCTTGCAGCTCCTATAACGGTCAACGGCCACCTCCATTGAACGAGCCAGTTAATTTCATCCCGAGAGATTTTCCTATATAATTGACCTCTATTTGACGGTCACCTCTCTGACCCGTCTACGGTCGGTCTAAAACGGCAATAATATGATCAATGACCCCCACTAGAAACTGCCATTTTCGCCTAGAAACGGCCATTTTAGCCGATTAAATAAGGAAAATATTTACACCGGAAACTGTTGAAAACGAAAGTAGATTATGCAAATAACCTAGTCGGAATATTTAGACTTAAAAAAAAACAGATCGAAAAAAATTATGTAGAGGTCTCTTACATATAGGATTACAAATTATCCTAACATTTTATTTTGCAAGAAAACAGGACTCATGGTCGGCAGAGTATATGCTCAATTACTGGATCAACTGCCAAATAGTCACTTTACTTTAACCCTGAGATCGTTTGATCCATGAAGAAATGATAACATATATTTTCACACATGACGCATCAATTCCACTTGGAATAGTAAGCCTGGTAAAAATGTTCACACCCGATGCACATGTATAATTATATAAACAAATCTTTGAAGGTATTTAGGAAAAACGGTGTCATTATCGCCTTCGTTGATCGATTCTTTTATTATATTCATGTTTCAGGGATTTAAATTATTGAGTAATGTGGGTAATTATTTTTAATTTGTCTTAGCTTTAAAAATTGAAGGTTAGAGGCTTCATTTGATTCGATTCTATTTGTTATTAGCCACTGCATATCAAGACATTATGAAATATTTGTTGCTATTGCACACATGTCTATACGAAAAGTACAGACACTTTAATGATCGGGTAATGTAATAAAATTTATAGCCTCGATTCTGGTAAAAGTTCCAGGAAAGTGGCAAATGTGTCGTGTTTGGCCCCAGTAGGACCAAGATACAGTCAGAAGACATTAAACTGTTAAAGAGGAAACATGAGATTATGGGGGACTATGTCCTTAACCTGTGAATAAGCTATAAATAACACAAACACACATCTATACACCATAAATATAAAGCTATAAATAACACAAACACACATCTATACACCATAAATATAAAGCTATAAATAACACAAACACACATCTATACACCATAAATATAAAGGTTTAGTCTAGTTGGGTTATCAAACAGGAGTTCCCTCCGTTAACAGGTCACCTGCAGTAAGCAGCCAAAATGGACCTTTCCCCTCACTGGCTGCTTAACCCTTTCAACACTACAGGCCTCTAAATAGACTTACAAAATGTGTAGATCCAGATGAGCCGGCTCGTGACTAGCCGTCTCATCAGGATTTGCACTTTTTGCCAGTAATAATTATTACTATTTTTTAGATAAAATTACTCA
The DNA here is from genome assembly GCA_014843695.1 of Archivesica marissinica. NCBI lineage: Eukaryota > Metazoa > Mollusca > Bivalvia > Venerida > Vesicomyidae > Archivesica > Archivesica marissinica. The sequence goes on from CM026393.1 coordinate 6,440,102, forward strand.
TTTTGATAAATGAACGGGTCTAAAGGTAATTTTCTTATTCATTTATTGGTCTAAAAATATCATGGACCAGTCCATGTCAGTTACCTGGGATTGAATGGGTTACTGTATTTAATACTGGTATTATATCAAATATCACTTCATAATAACATGGGTATTTAGAAATTGTAATATATGTAGTCATTTTGAACAGGAGTGAGAATTTCATAGCATGTGTTTTTAAGATTCATTCATGAGAGGACCATCAGGACAATTTGGTGGCCCGGTTGCTCTTGCATCAGAAAGTGCAGATAACAGTGCACCAGTGGAAGTAACCAAAACGGAGACGAAATCAGAGGGACCCGAGAAAATCCGCAGCTTCTTTCCTGAGACTTGGCTATGGGAAATTGTCAAACTAGGGTCTGTTTGATGTTACTGTGTCATTGCTACATCATAGCCACACTCTCATGTCACTAGACCTTAAGTTATGAGGGAGAAGTTTGCTGACTTGATCAACTGCCCATTCTGTATATTCTGTGTGCACGTCTCCCTCAGTTGAAAATAGGGAGACATGAGGCAGCTCAAGCAGATTGTTTCTTCCGAGTCACCCTGTAGCTTAGGCCCTTATGGTGTAAACAGGAACATTTACACTGTGCTGAGCTTTAACTTGGGCTATCTATACAAATACAGATTGTTTGAATGGCTGCAGTTATTTGTGGATGCAAGAATTTGGAAGTTGCAACATCACATGATCATTGGATAAATGTCAGTTGTTAGTTTCATGATCAATGTGTTGGGTTTTAGCACATGATTGTTGAATTGTGCCGGGTGCCAGTCACATGATCGTTGGATTGTGCCGGGTGCCAGTCACATGATCATTGGATTGTGCCGGGTGCCAGTCACATGAACATTGGATTGCAGTGTACTTTGTGTTGTTTTAGGGTGTTCCAGGTACCAGTCTCATGACTGTTGTTTTAGGGTGTTCCAGGTACCAGTCTCATGACTGTTGTTTTAGGGTGTTTTGGGTACCAGTCTCATGACTGTTGTTTTAGGGTGTTTTGGGTACCAGTCTCATGACTGTTGTTTTAGGGTGTTCCAGGTACCAGTCTCATGACTGTTGTTTTAGGGTGTTTTGGGTACCAGTCTCATGACTGTTGTTTTAGGGTGTTTCAGGTACCAGTTTCATGACTGTTGTTTTAGGGTGTTTTGAGTACCAGTCTCATGACTGTTGTTTTAGGGTGTTCCAGGTACCAGTCTCATGACTGTTGTTTTAGTGTATTTCTGGTACCAGTCTCGTGGCTGTTGTTTTAGGGTGTTTCAGGTACCAGTCCCATGACTGTTGTTTTAGGGTGTTTTGGGTACCAGTCTCATGACTGTTGTTTTAGGGTGTTCCAGGTACCAGTCCCATGACTGTTGTTTTAGGGTGTTCCAGGTACCAGTCCCATGACTGTTGTTTTAGGGTGTTTTGGGTACCAGTCTCATGACTGTTGTTTTAGGGTGTTTTGAGTACCAGTCTCATGACTGTTGTTTGAGGGTGTTTTGAGTACCAGTCTCATGACTGTTGTTTGAGGGTGTTTCGGGTACCAGTCCCATGAACTTTATTTTGAGGTACCAGTTGTAAGCCATGTTTCTCGGGTTGCAACAGTTATAGTGCAGTCGTGTGTGCGAGTATTAATTGTCGTGTTATCTTCAGATTATGATTACTCCGAATATAGTATGCTTGAGGAATTCGTCCAAACTGAATCTGCACCTGTCAATGTGAAGTCTGAAAAGAATGAAAATAAAGAACAGGCAACTAAAGTAATTCGTAGTTTCTTTCCAGAAACGTGGCTTTGGGATATTGTTAAGTTGGGGTATGTACTTCGTTCGTGATTTGATCAGTTGTCAACATTCCAAATTCTTGATTCTGCAGAATGGGAGAATATCATTTTAATTGCAGTTTTAATCAAGAATTTATTCTCATGATTTAGTTATTTTATATTTATTTATATTTATATTTCGGGTTTTACGCCTGCATCAGCACCATTTTTGGGCTATATCGCCGGCGGGCAGTTTACCTAACAACACCCTTCCTGGACAGGCTCCAGCGGTTAACCAGTAATTGGGTGCACCAACCTCCGTAAGAAACTGCCAACTTTTTCATATAAATGAAACACGGTCTGAGCGGGGCTCGAACCTGTGACCATCAGTGATGATAGGTTACAGTGGTATACAAGTCAGCGACCTTAACCACTCGACCACAGAGGCGGACGATTTATTTATACAATGCAACTTCAATATACTTATTTATCACATAACTTTGCTTGTATTCTGTGTAATACAGCCATCACATATTTTCTTATATGTGCACATGTGTAATAACACCTGGAAGGATTCTGATTGGTTGAGAGAAATTAACCTTTAAATTATATATATATTTCTATTTGAATTGGTACCTAACGTTAATGGTAAGACAACTTGCGATTTAAAAGAAGTTTTGACACAATTATAACATTGTTTAACCCTTTCAACACCACATACCTCCACATACATTCAACACCAAGTAACTGACATGGACTGGTGCATGATATTTTTAGACCAATAAATTAATAAGAAAATTACATTTGGACCAGTTCATTTATCAAAATGGGTAATTTTTTGTTTAAAAATAGTAATATTACTGGCAAAAAGTGCAGATCCTGATGAGATGGCTCGTCACGAGCCGGCTCATCTGGATCTACACTTTGTAAGCCTATTTAGAGGCCTGTGGTGTTGAAAGGGTTAAAACATAAATATAACGCTGTTTGTGGAGTGACATCGTGACAATTTGCACTGATACTTGCCGCCAAAATGAAAGTAGCAACGTTATTCATTCAAAAGAGCGCGTTACGGTAAAGTGATATACAGGATCTTATACTTGTGATGATTTCATACCATATGTTATGAAACTCATTTTGGAATTTAGCGCTATTAAGCTTGCCAAAAAGTTTGTTTAATAGCAAAAATCGGTAACTTGTTTCATAAAATATGGCATGAAATTACCACTCATGTAAGATCCTATATATATGTGTTCCATCCATATTTGCCGACAAGACAAATATTTTCACCCAAGTACTGGTTAACAGTTGGAGCCTGCCCAGGAAAGGTGTTGTTAGGTAAACTGCCCGCCGGCGATAATGCCCGAAATGGTGCTGATGCAGGCGTAAATCCCGAAATATAATATATAACAAATATTTTCGCTAGATATATTCTATCTAAAATATTGTTTCATTTTATCTGATAAAAGTTGTGTGTTTTATTTATCGTCGCTACCGGTTGCCCATATGAGCGACGCCTCCTGAAGAGATTAGTCATTTTAGATTTTTGGAGGATAGTGCAATGATACAGACAGAGACCCATTCCAGAGTCTCATCTGGTTCTTTTACGTACACGGTGTGCAGCACCGACACGAGACCTCGGTTTCTGAAAGACTGTTGAGGGAGTGTTATTTATATGCCTTTCACATGTATCTTTTTATGTCTTTAGTAATAACCTCATTTTATTTAGTGGAGTATTTAAGGAGTATCGAACCCGGGTTGCATTGGTGAGAAGCGAGCTTGCTAACCACTGTGCTAATCGGCACTGTGTATGGTGATTAATGGAGACCAGTGGATGACTCCTATTATCACACACAACAGTTACCAGAGTGACCCTCCATTATCTGATATTATGCCATTATATAAGATGCACACATTGTTGCCTCATCTCCCTACGTCATGTGATTGGCCAAGTCCATGTCACATGACCAACCATGTTTCTCGATTAAAATCAATAAGACGATGCACAGGTTACTGAGTCATAACCACTCGACTTTTCTTAAAATAGCTCTGGGGTTGCCCGGCGTCTATGCACAGCTTTCTATGCATCAGTTTCTCAACAAACGTGTCTAGAGCCAGCAAGTCAACTGTTGGTGTTAAATTATATGATTATTATTTTGAGAAGTTGTCTGTTGGTTTGTATGTAATATAATAATTATGGACTTCCAATTTGGTCATTACATCGTTCTATGGACCAGCAGGGTGATATTGACCTCAGGACTCCTTCCTCGGTTAATATCGCCCTGCTTGGTCCATAGAACAACGTATTGACCTCATTGAAAGTCCATAATTGTATAATCACTGATTTCTACTTAAATGTGTGTCTACTTAAAGGTGGGCCTACTTAGAAGTGTGTCTACTTAGAGGTGGGCCTACTTAAAGGTGGGTCTACTTAATGGTATGTCTACTTAAAGGTGGGTCTACTTAATTGTATGTCTACTTAATGGTGGGTCTACTTAAAGGTGGATCTACTTAATTGTATGTCTACTTAAAGGTGGGTCTATTTAAAGGTGGGTCTATTTAAAGGTGGATCTACTTAACTGTATGTCTACTTAAAGGTGGGCCTACTTAGAAGTGTGTCTACTTAATGGTGGGTCTACTTAAATGTGGGTCTACTTAAAGGTGGGTCTACTTAGAGGTGGGTCTACTTAATGGTGGGTCTACTTACAGGTGGGCCTACTTAAAGGTGGGTCGACCCACCTTTTAAATTGACCCACCTTTAAGTAGACTAACTTAAAAAAAGTGGGTCAACTTAGGTCAACAAAAGGTGGATCTACTTACAGGTCAACTAAAGGTGTTTTGGCTCTTGAGTATGTGTGACATTGATGATATGTAATTCCTTATTTTAGGAAGGATTGCGAACTATGAAATTGTTATTATTGAACTATTGCATGTGTTGATCTCCATAGAAACGAGGGTAAGCTAGAGCTAACGACTACCATTCCTGACACGATCACCGAGTGGGTGGGGAATGCACTATGTACACATGGAAGTGATGGAATAGGAGTGACAGAATTAACCCGCGTTACTGCATTCCAACCGTTCTTCGTCTCCATGACACTACCTTACTCTGCGATAAGGGGAGAGGTGCTACCGCTACTGGTGACGGTGTTCAACTATCTACCGGAATGTATAGCTGTTAGTATTAATTAGCAATGCATTGAACCACTGGTTTAGTAACTGTTAGTATTAATTAACAATGCATTGAACCACTGGTTTAGTAACTGTTAGTATTAATTAATAATGCACTGAACCACTGGTTAGTAACTGTTAGTATTAATTAGCAACAATGCATTGAACCACTGGTTTAGTAACTGTTAGTATTAATTAACAATGCACTGAACCACTGGTTAGTAACTGTTAGTATTAATTAGCAACAATGCATTGAACCACTGGTTTAGTAACTGTTAGTATTAATTAACAATGCACTGAACCACTGGTTAGTAACTGTTAGTATTAATTAACAATGCACTGAACCACTGGTTAGTAACTGTTAGTATTAATTAGCAAGGCATTGAACCACTGGTTTAGTAACTGTTAGTATTAATTAGCAAGGCATTGAACCACTGGTTTAGTAACTGTTAGTATTAATTAACAAGGCATTGCACCACTGGTTAGTAACTGTTAGTATTAATTAACAATGCATTGAACCACTGGTTAGTAACTGTTAGTATTAATTAGCAAGGCATTGAACCACTGGTTTAGTAACTGTTAGTATTAATTAATAATGCACTGAACCACTGGTTAGTAACTGTTAGTATTAATTAGCAACAATGCATTGAACCACTGGTTTAGTAACTGTTAGTATTAATTAACAATGCACTGAACCACTGGTTAGTAACTGTTAGTATTAATTAACAATGCACTGAACCATTGGTTAGTAACTGTTAGTATTAATTAGCAAGGCATTGAACCACTGGTTTAGTAACTGTTAGTATTAATTAGCAAGGCATTGAACCACTGGTTTAGTAACTGTTAGTATTAATTAACAAGGCATTGCACCACTGGTTAGTAACTGTTAGTATTAATTAACAATGCATTGAACCACTGGTTAGTAACTGTTAGTATTAATTAACAAGGCATTGCACCACTGGTTTAGTAACTGTTAGTATTAATTAGCAAGGCATTGAACCACTGGTTTAGTAACTGTTAGTATTAATTAACAATGCATTGAACCATTGGTTAGTAACTGTTAGTATTAATTAGCAAGGCATTGAACCACTGGTTAGTAACTGTTAGTATTAATTAGCAAGGCATTGAACCACTGGTTTAGTAACTGTTAGTATTAATTAACAATGCAGTGAACCATTGGTTTAGTAACTGTTAGTATTAATTAGCAAGGCATTGAACCACTGGTTAGTAACTGTTAGTATTAATTAGCAATAATGCAGTGAACCACTTGTTAGTAACTGTTAGTATTAATTAGCAAGGCATTGAACCACTGGTTTAGTAACTGTTAGTATTAATTAACAATGCAGTGAACCACTGGTTAGTAACTGTTAGTATTAATTAGCAAGGCATTGAACCACTGGTTTAGTAACTGTTAGTATTAATTAGCAATGCAGTGAACCACGGGTTAGTAACTGTTAGTATTAATTAGCAAGGCATTGAACCATTGGTTAGTAACTGTTAGTATTAATTAACAATGCAGTGAACCATTGGTTTAGTAACTGTTAGTATTAATTAGCAAGGCATTGCACCACTGGTTTAGTAACTGTTAGTATTAATTAGCAAGGCATTGAACCACTGGTTAGTAACTGTTAGTATTAATTAGCAATGCATTGAACCACTGGTTTAGTAACTGTTAGTATTAATTAGCAATGCAGTGAACCACGGGTTAGTAACTGTTAGTATTAATTAGCAAGGCATTGAACCATTGGTTAGTAACTGTTAGTATTAATTAACAATGCAGTGAACCATTGGTTTAGTAACTGTTAGTATTAATTAGCAAGGCATTGCACCACTGGTTTAGTAACTGTTAGTATTAATTAGCAAGGCATTGAACCACTGGTTAGTAACTGTTAGTATTAATTAGCAATGCATTGCACCACTGGTTAGTAACTGTTAGTATTAATTATCAAGGCATTGAACCACTGGTTAGTAACTGTTAGTATTAATTAGCAATGCAGTGAACCACTGGTTAGTAACTGTTAGTATTAATTAGCAATGCATTGAACCACTGGTTAGTAACTGTTAGTATTAATTAGCAAGGCATTGCACCACTGGTTAGTAACTGTTAGTATTAATTAGCAAGGCATTGAACCACTGATTTAGTAACAACAAGGAACAAATTGGTACTAAGAAATTCATTGGGTTTGGAGGGAATTCCAGTATAGAGGGATTCCAAGTTAGTTGGGTTTCATTGTACGTATAAATGCTTGCAATGTGACTCATTAATCTAACTCTAGCTGATTGTTGTTGAACTAAATAGTGCATCTTTAATATCCAAAATGCCAGTTATTGGCAATTAGTGATTTTGATATACAGTCAAACCTGTCTTAAGCTGCCATCCAAGGGAATCACAGAAAGTGGCTGCTTAGAACAGGTGGCTGCTTAATAGAGGTCAAATGTATAATAAAACAACACATTGGGAATATGTTAACTGGCTGCTTAATACAGGTTTGACTGTACAGATATCGAGTACAGCTACACAAAGCTATGTCAGAAAGTCATCATTTCAACCATTATTGTACCTTTATTTATTGTATTTTCCTATGCACCTCTTAGCCACTGCAGTTTATTTATGTCATGAAAAACTAACGGATGACCCTTCTGGACTAAAGGCTCACCGGGGCTGCAGGCTCGGGTGGTCTGATATACTGAGAAACACCAAATGGAATTGAATGTGTCTGGCATGAGAAGCACACAGACAAAATTTATTTTATTAACCCATTCAACCCCAAGTAACTGACATGGACTGGTCCATGTTTTTTTTTTAGACTAATAAATTAATAAGAAAATTACATTTGGACCAATTCATTTATCAAAATGGGTAATTTTTGTCTAAAAATAGTAATATTACTGGCAAAAAGTGCACATCCTGATGAGACGGCTCGTCACGAGCCGGCTCATCTGGATCTACACTTTTTGTAAGTCTATTTAGAGGCCTGTAGTGTTGAAAGGGTTAAACAAGTAATTATATATGTCAACCAATTAGACTAGAGAATTAAATATGACATAAAGTTGAACGATACAATGTCCTAAGGGTTAGGATCAATTAAAACTACCACAAAGAGACGAAAATAGAAGTAATGAACAGAAACTCTGCCTTCGCTCTATCTATCCCGCTACCCTCTATAGACCAACCATCGTTACAAATGTAAATTGCTTTAAAATGCTATGCTATGTAAAGCATATCTTTTTCCTACATGTTTTGAATGTTAAGGAATATTTGTTAAATTTCTAGTCATTTCTCAAATTTCTAAAATTTATCGTATTTGACCAATGAAATAATCTGAAAGTTAGCATTGAGTCTGCTTGATATTCAGGCCGCTATTTTTTGCTCGTTTTATCTTTAAGCTTGAAGTTGATCTCCGAAACGCTGAAGGGTTCAAGATCACAGATTATGGAGGTAGTTCTAGGCAGTTTTGTTTATGCGGCGGAGAAAGTCAGTCCACAAAGTTCCACATAATGCCCTCCATTGTGGGAGAAATCGACCTAGAAGTCATAGTAAGTTGTTTAATATATTAAGATATACATATATTTTAACTTTTGTGTTTATCAATTTGATTTTGTGCCCTTTAGCAAGGAAATTTAAATTCCACGTTGCCTTTTCTCTCTTCCTCGTGGCGATGGATTCCATCAGGAATGAGGTCTCGAGAGTGATTAATATAAGTTGCAAGAACTTGTTTCGAGCTAAAATTTGATTCTACTGAAAATGTTATATATAATAATAATTGATTATGCTACATTTTATAATTGATTATGCTACATTTTATAATTGATTATGCTATGTTTTATAATTGATTATGCTGTTTTATAATTGATTATGCTATGTTTTATAATTGATTATGCTATATTTTATAATTGATTATGCTATATTTTATAATTGATTATGCTATATTTTATAATTGATTATGCTATGTTTTATAATTGATTATGCTATATTTTATAATTGATTATGCTATGTTTTATTATTGATTATGCTATGTTTTATAATTGATTATGCTATGTTTTATAATTGATTATGCTATGTTTTATAATTGATTATGCTGTTTTATAATTGATTATGCTATGTTTTATAATTGATTATGCTATATTTTATAATTGATTATGCTATATTTTATAATTGATTATGCTATAATGTTTAATTAAATATGCTGCAATTTATGTTTATTAGGCTGTATCAACGGACACAGTTGGTCTATGTGACAATAGAATTCTGAGTGATATACCAGCGGGAGTGTCGGACGGGGTACAGAGGCAGCTCCTCATTGAGGTGTGAAACATTCAATATTTCATACCCAAAATTGTCGTATACAGTCTACATCCGTTATGTCGAATTCCGTCGGACCGAGCAAAATACTTCGACATAACCGAAGTTTGACTTAACGAAATTCGATATAAATGGAGCCAGTTATATGTATAATGATAGTGTCTGAAACGGGACTTTGAGCAAACTTCGAGATAACCGAGAATTCGACATAACCGACTTTGACATAGCGGATGTCGACTGTATATCAAATTAATTGCCATGATTAGAATCAAGATTTAAATTTTAAAAGTTAACACAGATTTCCTTAATTGATCTTACGTTATCATCTATATTTAACTTAACATGGCGATAGTTCAATTGACCTTTCCTTTAACAATTATTCAATTGACGTCTACATTTAACTTAGTCCTATAAATAAGACCTCTACATAATTATTTTGACCTCTACTTTAACATTAATTCAATGACTTCTCCATTTGGTTTAGTTCAATTGACTGCTATTTTAACCGTAGTTCCATTGTCCTCTTCTCTAACCTTAGTTTCATTGTCCTCTTCTCTAACCTTAGTTCCATTGTCCTCTTCTCTAACCTTAATTCCATTGTCCTCTTCTCTAATGTTAGTTCAATTGTCCTCTTCTCTAACCTTAGTTCAATTGACCTCTTCTCGAACCTTAGTTTGATTGTCCTCTTCTCTAACCTTAGTTCAATTGACCTCTTCTCTAATCTTAGTTCAATTGACCTCTTCTCTAACCTTAGTTCAATTGACCTCTTCTGTAACCTTAGTTCAATTGTCCTCTTCTCTAACCTTAATTTGATTGTCCTCTTCTCTAACCTTAGTTCAATTGACCTCTTCTCTAACCTTAGTTCAATTGACCTCTTCTCTAACCTTAGTTCAATTGTCCCCTTCTCTAACCTTAGTTCAATTGACCTCTTCTCTAACCTTAGTTCAATTGTCCTCTTCTCTAACCTTAGTTCAATTGACTGCTAGATTAAGCTTTGTTTAATTGACCTCCATTTTAACCTAAGTTCAATTGACCTCTACTTTAACCTTAGTTTAATTGTCCTCTTCTCTAACCTTAGTTTAATTGACTGCTAGATTAAGCTTTGTCCATTTTAACCTAAGTTCAATTGACCACTACTAACCTTAGTTCAACTGACCTCTAGGGCCCCCTTGGCCGGGTAGTTATGGTCTGACTTCAAATCACTTTCCACCTCACCTACAAGTTTGAATCCCACTGGGGGTTATCCAGCAGGCTTGCAGTAGATCGGAAGTCGATGACCTTATCCACGTTGCCACGGAGACCCACTTAGTTCACCTTTGCTTTCATTTAATTCAATTGACCTCTACTTTTGCCTTAGGTCTATTGATATGTACTTTAGCTTTAGATCAAGTGGTCATGTGCAAGTCAATTAGAGGTCAACTGAACAAAGGTCAGTAGTCAAAAAAGAGTCAATTGAGCTGATGCTAAAGTAGAGATCATTGAACAAAGGTTAAAGATACTTTATCCTTTGATAAACTAACCTATTGTTTAGCGTTAGTTCAGTTGACCTTTACTTTAGCTTTTGTTCAGTTGACCTCTACCGTAACCTTTGATCAGTTGACCTCCACTTTGGCCTTAACTTTAATTAAGTATAGCTTCACCTTTGTTATTTGACCACTACTTTGAGATTATTCAATTGATATCTACATTATTCTGCAGGCTGAAGGTGTACCACAAGATTTAACTACGAGTTCCTATATCTGCGTACAAGGTATCTATCATAACATTTAACTACGAGTCCTACGTCTGTCCACAATGTATCTAGCATAACATTTAACTAAGAGTCCTACGTCTGTCCACAATGTATCTAGCATTACATTTAACTACGAGTCCTACGTCTGTCCACAAGGTATCTAGCATTACATTTAACTAACAGTTCCTACGTCTGTCCACAATGTATCTAGCATTACATTTAACTAACAGTTCCTACGTCTGTCCACAAGGTATCTAGCATTACATTTAACTAACAGTTCCTACGTCTGTCCACAAGGTATCTAGCATTACATTTAACTAACAGTTCCTACGTCTGTCCACAAGGTATCTAGCATTACATTTAACTAACAGTTCCTTTGACGTGATTATGTTAGCTAGTTGCAGCAGAAACACGATTGAAAATAATCTCTAATACAAATACAAAGCATTTATAAAGCGCAAAAATGTATAAAATATTCGGTTGCGCTGTACAATCCAAACTTTACATTACTATGTATCAATGCATAAAAATAGAGTGTAAAATGAGTATTTACAAAAACATAATTATATTAGCATATTATATGTGTATAAATATCAGGGGCCTCCATGGGCGAGTGGTTACTGTCGTTGACTTCAAATCACTTTGACCCTCACCGCTGTAGATGCGAATCTCACTGGTGGTGTCTCGAATTCTAGAAGTTAGGAGGCTATCCAGCTGGCTTGTGGTAGGTTGGTGGTTCTACCTTGTTGCCCGTCAGTGTGTGAAAAATGCTGAGTCGCATCCATTCCTTTCACATGCCAAATCTTGGGTTTTCCCGTTATCTATTTCCTTTCACAAGCCAAATCTTGGGTTTTCCCGCTATCTATTTCCTTTCACAAGCCAAATATTGGGTTTCCCCATTATCTATTTCCTTTCACAAGCCAAATCTTGGGTTTTCCTGCTATCTATTTCCTTTCACAAGCCAAATATTGTGTTTCCCCATTATCTATTTCCTTTCACAAGTCAAATCTTGGGTTTTCCCGCTATCTATTTCCTTTCACAAGCCAAATATTGGGTTTCCCCATTATCTATTTCCTTTCACAAGCCAAATCTTGGGTTTTCCCGCTATCTATTTCCTTTCACAAGCCAAATATTGGGTTTCCCCATTATCTATTTCCTTTCACAAGCCAAATCTTGGGTTTTCCCGCTATCTATTTCCTTTCACAAGCCAAATATGGGTTTCCCCATTATCTATTTCCTTTCACAAGCCAAATCTTGGGTTTTCCTGCTATCTATTTCCTTTCACAAGCCAAATATTGTGTTTCCCCATTATCTATTTCCTTTCACAAGTCAAATCTTGGGTTTTCCCGCTATCTATTTCCTTTCACAAGCCAAATATTGGGTTTCCCCATTATCTATTTCCTTTCACAAGCCAAATCTTGGGTTTTCCCGCTATCTATTTCCTTTCACAAGCCAAATCAGTTTGAACCTTATTCCTGATGCATGACTGTAAGGTCATACCATATTATGACATGTTTAATTATAATTTTAGAAGGAGAAGTCATTAATGAGGTGATAGAGCTGAATCTTCCGGCAGATGTGGTACGGGATTCGGAACGGGCCGTGGTATCTGTTGTTGGTATGTTCTTCTTCTTTTCATTTCTCTCCAACAATCATTTTCTGATTATACCTGAGGTGTCCGCTGTTGTGGTTGAGAGAAGACACCCAGATTTCATGGATAAGAACCAGTACTCAACTCACCGACTAACAATGAAGTGCAACTCATGTCCATGGCCCTGATAGAGAGTGAACTCATGGCCCATGATAGAGAGCAACTCATGGCCCATGATAGAGAACAAACTCATGCCCATGATAGAGAGCAAACTCATGGCCCATGATAGAGAGCAAACTCATGGCCCATGATAGAGAGCAACTCATGGCCCATGATAGAGAACAAACTCATGCCCATGATAGAGAGCAAACTCATGGCCCATGATAGAGAACAAATTCATGGCCATGATAGAGAGCAAACTCATGCCCATGATAGAGAGCAAACTCATGTCCATGATAGAGAACAAACTCATGTCCATGATAGAGAGCAAATTCATGGCCATGATAGAGAGCAAACTCATGCCCATGATAGAGAGCAAATTCATGGCCATGATAGAGAGCAAACTCATGCCCATGATAGAGAACAAACTCATGTCCATGATATAGAGCAAATTCATGGCCATGATAGAGAGCAAACTCATGGCCATGATAGAGAACAAACTCATGGCCCATGATAGAGTATGAGAGAGTAAACTCATGGAGAATAACTATTATTTCAAAACCTGTATTTATACAGGTGATATCATGGGGCCGACACTTTCCAATCTGAAGAATCTGTTACGTATGCCATACGGGTGCGGGGAACAGAATATGGCATCATGGTCACCAAACATCTACGTGCTACAGTACCTAGACAACACCGATCAGCTCACTGAACAACTCGAATCTGAGGCAAAGGGATATATGAGAGTTGGTATGTTTTCACTTACTTTCGGTTAAAGTTTAAACATGTGTCTTGTTCCCGGCATTGTCTAGTTTATAGAACTTTGCATCACTGTATTGATTGAAATACTGGTACCAGCTGATGTTTTGTCACATAATTTCGAGAGAAAATTAAAAGTTATACCAACATTAAGCAAGTTCTAACAACTAATATTAATCACCCTCGTTGGCGTGGATGAAAGCGTATATGTAGTCATTCATGTGGGAGGAAACCAGAGTACCCGGAGAAAACCCACCTGTCCGATCTGGCGACCACAGTACCATCTCATATACTTCCCGGTCCGAGGATCGAACCCGGGTTGCATTGATGAGAAGTGAGCGCGCTAACCACTGCGCTAATCGGACAGCCGATACTTTCGGTTAGGAATGTGATGAAGTCGGTGCGGTGGTGTTTCATATCCTTGGTATACCGATGACCGGTGACGTAAGCAATAGTCTGTGTATTTGTGTTTCAAATAGAGGCCAGGGATCAGTTTAGAGGGCGATGTGGGCGAAATTGTCGCCCTAGGGACCCTGACTTCGCCCTCTGGGGGCCCCACTTCCCTCTAAAAAAAAAAAATACAATTTTTTTGTTTTTTACGATTTTCAAACAATATTTTGTCTAGTAAGATACACTGACCCATTATAAACCACTCCTTCTATTCAAATGTTGTATTTAATTGTTGTACTGTGCATTTTAACCCTATTTTGCAGAAGTATATTAAAGAACACCATTTAAGGAAGCGATCATGCGCTTTCTCACTTCTCCTAAAAATTCTGACCTAGAATGAACCCTGGTCAGGCTGTGCAAATAATTTTCTCTCAATTGAGCATAATTATACTTATTTTGTTGTATACAATATCAGTTAGTAAGAAATAACTCATAACTGAATGAATAACATAGTGAAAGCAACAGCATTGGCCTCCATCTTTTATTTACGCAGTGATACCAATGACCAGTGACAATGTAAATTTCGCCTCATAAGTGTGATACCAGTGGCAATACATGCCATATAAGGCGATCATGAGTAGCGGGCACCTTAAAAATGTCAAATGCAGCCGATAGATAACAAATTCATTGAAATTCACCTCATTTTGGCTACAATGAAAACTTAAGAGTGTAATGAAAACAATAGAAGTTATGAATAAATGAAGGTAAATTTACCCGTAGAAATGAGATTGCTTCTGCTATGGACAGTTGCAGTATCCGACGGAAATTGTCAATAGTAAACACAAAATGAGCATGTGCGGTTCATTTGGATTTATTCTGATATCATCGCTCATTACTATTCACCGACATTAGGGTCACTGGGGATACTGTGTAAGTATGTATGAATGTGTGTGTCACTCTTTGTTTTATAGCTTTTGTTGTGTTTGTGTGTTTGTGTGTTTGTGTGTTTGTGTGTTTGTGTGTTTGTGTGTTTGTGTGTTTGTGTGTTTGTGTGTTTGTGTGTTTGTGTGTTTGTGTGTTTGTGTGTTTGTGTGTTTGTGTGTTTGTGTGTTTGTGTGTTTGTGTGTTTGTGTGTTGTGTGTTTGTGTGTTTGTGTGTTTGTGTGTTTGTGTATTTTTGTGTTTGTGTGTTTTACGATTTTAGATTTTTGGAGGATAGTGCAATGATACAGACAGAGACCCATTCCAGAGTCTCCTCTCGTTCTTTTACGTGCACAGTGTAAAACACCGACGCGAGACCTCGGTTTAAAGTCCCATCTGAAAGACTGTTGATTTTATTAGGGTCAGCTGGACGATCGAACCTGCGATCCCTGGATTACCAGTCCAGCGTGTTACCACTGGACTACAGATCCATCTGTGAATCAAATCAAATGCAATCAAAAGATAGACTATAAGTGAAAACTGCGTATTGGAATTATATAGGACATAGAAAACGCTACAGAGAGAGAGACCCATTCCAGAGTATCCTCTGGTTCTCGGTTTAATGTCCCATCTGAAAGACTGTTAATTTTATTAGGGTCAGACGGGGGATCGAACCTGCAATCCCTGGATTACCAGTCCAGCGTGCTACCACTGGACTACAGACCCGTCTGTGTTTGTGTAGTGCTTTATCCATCTTTATATAGCTCTGCCCTGACATGCTAGACTTAACACTAACCTTATCATTTTAGGTTATCAACGTCAGATGAAATATCGCCATAACGACAACTCGTACAGTGCGTGGGGAGAGAACAGCTATGGTAACGCAACGGGAAGTCTGTGGCTGACGGCGTTTGTCGTGAAATCTATGGCTCAGTCCTCGGCGTATATCGCCATCGACATGAACGATATTGAACGTAGCGCACGCTGGCTAGTCAGCAAACAGACTGATGGATGCTATCCTCAGATTGGAAAGGTGTTCAGTTCCTACCTTAAAGGAGGGTTTGATGGAGATAATGTGGCCGGGCTAACAGCATTTACTCTCATTGCACTACTTGAAGCTAATCTCGGAGAAGAGGTGTGTTATGCAAATAATTTATACTTTTTTTGTGATGAACCTTGCACCTTGAAGCATATAATCACATTTATTGTTCGATTAGCGCAGTGGTTAGCAGGCTTGCTTCTCACCAATGCAACCCGGATTTGATCCTTGGACCGGGAAGTATGTGAGATGGTACGGTGGTTGCCAGATCGGACAGGTGGGCTTTCTGCGGGTTTCTCCCACATGAATGACCACATATACGCTTTCATCGGCGCCAACGAGAGTGATTAATATAAGTTGTTAAAACTTGCTTCGCAATCATTGTAAAATAAATAAAGTGTAAACTTTAAACATTTATTATTGCTGTCATAGGCAATGTAGCGACCAGGAGATATATTTGTCTGTTTTATTTTTAACTCCCAGTCCAGCCTGTTACCACTGTTACCACAGATCCGTCTGTATACGTTGTATATTTGTGTACCCTGAAATAAATAGAACCCTCATCCAATCACTGTGCAGCATTGTCAGTTTATACAGTAGAGCACGCTAGACTGCATTATTCATGATTCATTTTGGTATCTGTGGGTGGGAGGGGGCTCCCTCATCCAATCACTGTGCAGCATTGTCAGTTTATACAGTAGAGCACGCTAGAATGCATTATTCTAGATTCATTTTGGTGTCTGTGGGTGGGAGGGGGCTCCCTCATCCAAACACTGTGCAGCATTGTCAGTTTATACAGTAGAGCACGCTAGAATGCATTATTCTAGATTCATTTTGGTGTCTGTGGTGGGAGGGGGCTCCCTCATCCAATTACTGTGCAGCATTGTCAGTTTATACAGTAGAGCACGCTCGAATGCATTATTCTAGATTCATTTTGGTGTCTGTGGGTGGGAGGGGGCTCCCTCATCCAATTACTGTGCAGCATTGTCAGTTTATACAGTAGAGCACGCTAGAATGCATTATTCTAGATTCATTTTGGTGTCTGTGGGTGGGAGGGGGCTCCCTCATCCAATTACTGTGCAGCATTGTCAGTTTATACAGTAGAGCACGCTAGAATGCATTATTCATGATTCATTTTGGTGTCTGTGGGTGGGAGGGGGCTCCATACCCATGCATGCCCTATATTATTGACCCGCCAATCTCTTTCTAAAATTAACATAATTATTTCCTTTCATTGTTATTTTGTCTTTAGTTTTCGGCAAGTATTGACGATGGGTTTACCTTGTGCCTGGACAATTTCCATGTGGAATCTACAGACACGTACACTCTGTCACTGATGTCGTATGCATACACTCTGTACAATATTGATGGGGAACGTCGGAACGAAATCATGAATGAGCTACACACAAGACGAGTCAATGAAAGTGAGTTAGCTTTAACTACACAGAATGTAGGATTACTGGTTCCCTGGTTAAATAAACCTGTCAGCTGTATGGTGCATTGAAGAAACCATCATTTGGCCAAACGGGTTTGAAAAGGATTAGATATATTGTAAATATAATTTAATTGAAATAAATGTAGTATGTCCGGTCTATGGGTTGGTGATATCACATTGTGTATGTTTGTATTTCTGACAGACTCGTTGGTGATATCACATTGTATGTATGTTTGTATTTCTGACAGACTGGTTGGTGATATCACATTGTGTATGTTTGTATTTCTGACAGACTCGTTGGTGATATCACATTGTATGTATGTTTGTATTTCTGACAGACTCGTTGGTGATATCACATTGTATGTATGTTTGTATTTCTGACAGACTCGTTGGTGATATCACATTGTATGTATGTTTGTATATCTGACAGACCATTATCACATTGTGTATATGTTTGTATATCTGACAGACCGTTATCACATTGTGTATGTTTGTATATCTGACAGACCGTTATCACATTGTGTATGTTTGTATATCTGACAGACCGTTATCACATTGTATGTATGTTTGTATATCTGACAGACCGTTATCACATTGTGTATGTTTGTATTTCTGACAGACCGTTATCACATTGTGTATGTTTGTATTTCTGACAGACTGTTATCACATTGTGTATATGTTTGTATTTCTGACAGATGGGTGGGTGTTCTGGAGAAGGGAAGATGAAAACTCTCCAGTTGAGCACACCTACAGATATTGGTACCGAGCCCCATCGGCTGAGGTGGAAATGACAGCGTACGTGCTGATGTCAATGCTAGCTGAGGGACCGGATGCTATAGGGACAGTAATGCCCATTATACAGTGGATTACAAAACAGAGAAATCCTTATGGAGGATTTTCATCTACTCAGGTAAGCATGACAATAATGATATATATATATTATAATGTGCCAAGGGATACATATATATATTATAATGTGCCAAGGGATGCATATATATACATGTATTATAATGTGCCAAGGGATACATATATATTATAATGTGCCAAGGGATATATATATATATATATTATAATGTGCCAAGGGATGCATATATATTATAATGTGCCAAGGGATACATATATATATTATAATGTGCCAAGGGATATATATATATTATAATGTGCCAAGAGATACATATATATTATATGTGCCAAGGGATACATATATATTATATGTGCCAATGGATACATATATATTATAATGTGCCAAGGGATATATATATATATTATAATGTGCCAAGGGATACATATATATATATATTATAATGTGCCAAGGGATATATATATATTATAATGTGCCAAGGGATACATATATATATATATATTATAATGTGCCAAGGGATATATATATATTATAATGTGCCAAGGGATATATATATATATTATAATGTGCCAAGGATACATATATATTATAATGTGCCAAGGGATATATATATATATTATAATGTGCCAAGGGATGCATATATATTATAATGTGCCAAGGGATACATATATATATTATAATGTGCCAAGGGATATATATATATTATAATGTGCCAAGAGATACATATATATTATATGTGCCAAGGGATACATATATATTATATGTGCCAATGGATACATATATATTATAATGTGCCAAGGGATATATATATATATTATAATGTGCCAAGGGATACATATATATATATATTATAATGTGCCAAGGGATATATATATATATATTATAATGTGCCAAGGGATACATATATATATATATTATAATGTGCCAAGGGATATATATATATATAATGTGCCAAGGGATATATATATATATTATAATGTGCCAAGGGATACATATATATATTATAATGTGCCAAGGGATATATATTATAATGTGCCAAGGGATATATATATATTATAATGTGCCAAGGGATACATATAATTATAATGTGCCAAGGGATACATATATATATATTATAATGTGCCAAGGGATACATATATATTATAATGTGCCAAGGGATACATATATATATATTATATGTGCCAAGGGATATATATATATTATAATGTGCCAAGGGATACTTAATATATATTATAATGTGTCAAGGGATACATATATATATTATAATGTGCAAGGGATACATATATATTATAATGTGCCAAGGGATGCATATATATTATAATGTGCCAAGGGATATATATATATATTATAATGTGCCAAGGGATATATATATATATATAATGTGCCAAGGGATACATATATATATATATTATAATGTGCCAAGGGATACATATATATTATAATGTGCCAAGGGATATATATATATTATAATGTGCCAAGAGATACATATATATATTATAATGTGCCAAGGGATACATATTATATATTATAATGTGTCAAGGGAGACATATATATATTATAATGTGCCAAGGGATACATATATATATTATAATGTGCCAAGGGATGCATATATATTATAATGTGCCAAGGGATAATATATATATTATAATGTGCCAAGGGATGCATATATATATTATAATGTGCCAAGGGATATATATATATATTATAATGTGTCAAGGGATACATATATATATTATAATGTGCCAAGGGATACATATATATTATAATGTGTCAAGGGATACATATATATATTATAATGTGTCAAGGGATACATATATATATTATAATGTGCCAAGGGATACATATATATTATATGTGCCAAGGGATACATATATATATATATTATAATGTGCCAAGAGATACATATATTATATGTGCCAAGGGATACATATATATTATATGTGCCAAGGGATATATATATATTATAATGTGCCAAGGGATACATATATATTATAATGTGTCAAGGGATACATATATATTATAATGTGCCAAGGGACATATATATTATAATGTGCCAAGGGATACAATATATTATAATGTGTCAAGGGATACATATATATTATAATGTGTCAAGGGATACATATATATATTATAATGTGCCAAGGGATACATATATATATTATATGTGCCAAGGGATACATATATATATATATTATAATGTGCCAAGAGATACATATATATTATATGTGCCAAGGGATACATATATATTATATGTGCCAAGGGATATATATATATCATAATGTGCCAAGGGATATATATATATTTATAATGTGCCAAGGATTACATATATATTATAATGTGCCAAGAGATACATATATATTATATGTGCCAAGGGATACATATATATATATGTGCCAAGGGATATATTTTAATGTGCCAAGGGATATATATATATTATAATGTGCCAAGGGATACATATATATTATAATGTGCCAAGGATACATATATATATATATTATAATGTGTCAAGGGATACATATATATTATAATGTGCCAAGGGATACATATATATTATAATGTGCCAAGGGATACATATATATTATAATGTGCCAAGGGATACATATATATATATATATTATAATGTGTCAAGGGATACATATATATTATAATGTGCCAAGGGATATAATATATTATAATGTGCCAAGAGATACATATATATTATATGTGCCAAGGGATACATATATATTATATGTGCCAAGGGATATATATTATTATATGTGCCAGGGATACATATATATTATATGTGCCAAGGGATATATATATATTATATGTGCCAAGGGATACATATATATTATAATGTGCCAAGGGATATATATATTTATAATGTGCCAAGAGACATATATATTATAATGTGCCAAGGGATGCATATATATATTATATGTGCCAAGGGATGCATATATATTATAATGTGCCAAGGGATACATATATATATATATTATAATGTGCCAAGGGATACATATATATTATAATGTGCCAAGGGATATATATATATTATAATGTGCCAAGGGATACATATATATTATAATGTGCCAAGGGATGCATATATATATATGTATTATAATGTGCCAAGGGATACATATATATTATATTTTTATGTGCCAAGGGATATATATATATTATAATGTGCCAAGGGATGCATATATATTATAATGTGCCAAGGGATACATATATATATTTATAATGTGCCAAGGGATATATATATATTATAATGTGCCAAGGGATACATATATATTATATGTGCCAAGGGATGCATATATATTTATATGTGCCAATGGATACATATATATTTTATAATGTGCCAAGGGATATATATATTATAATGTGCCAAGGGATACATATATATATATATTATAATGTGCCAAGGGATACATATATATATATATATAATGTGCCAAGGGAATTCCATACCTAGACATATATATATATACCAGGTGTAGTAGATATAATTCCATATATATATATAATGTGCCAAGGGATACATATATATTATAATGTGCCAAGGGATACTATATATATATATTATAAGGTGTGTCAAGGAATGCATATATATATTATAATGTGCCAAGGGATGCATATATATTATTATAATGTGCCAAGGGATATATATATATATATGTATAATGTGCCAGGGATGCATATATATATATATTATAATGTGCCAAGGGATAGAAGTCCATATATATATATATTATAATGTGCCAAGGAATGCATATATATATTATAATGTGCCCATATATATATATTATAATTCCAAGAGATACATATATATATTATAATGTGCCAAGGGATACATATATATTATAATGTGCCAAGGGATACATATATATTATAATGTGTCAAGGGATACATATATATTATAATGTGCCAAGGGATATATTTATATTATAATGTGCCAAGGGATATATATATATATATATATTATAATGTGCCAAGGGATATATATATATTATAATGTGCCAAGGGATACATATATATTATAATGTGCCAAGGGATATATATATATTATAATGTGCCAAGGGATACATATATATTATAATGTGCCAAGGGATACATATATATTATAATGTGCCAAGGGATATATATATATTATAATGTGCCAAGGGATATATATATATTATAATGTGCCAAGGGATACATATATATTATAATGTGCCAAGGGATACATATATATTATAATGTGCCAAGGGATATATATATATATATATGTGCCAGGGATACATATATATTATATGTGCCAAGGGATATATATATTATAATGTGCCAAGGGATATTATATATTATAATGTGCCAAGGGATACATATATATTATAATGTGCCAAGGGATACATATATATATATATTATAATGTGCCAAGGGATACATATATATTATAATGTGCCAAGAGATACATATATATTATATGTGCCAAGGGATATATATATATTATAATGTGCCAAGGGATACATATATATTATAATGTGCCAAGGGATACATATATATATTATAATGTGCCAAGGGATACATATATATATATATATTATAATGTGCCAAGGGATATATATATATATTATAATGTGCCAAGGGATACATATATATTATAATGTGCCAAGGGATATATATATATTATAATGTGCCAAGGGATACATATATATTATAATGTGTCAAGGGATACATATATATTATAATGTGCCAAGGGATACATATATATTATAATGTGCCAAGGGATACATATATATTATAATGTGCCAAGAGATACATATATATATATATTATAATGTGTCAAGGGATACATATATATTATAATGTGCCAAGAGATACATATATATTATAATGTGCCAAGGGATATATATATATTATAATGTGCCAAGGGATACATATATATTATAATGTGCCAAGAGATACATATATATATTATAATGTGCCAAGAGATACATATATATTATAATGGGCCTCATCTGATCAGGATCTATGTTGTTTGCTATTCAGCTACGTATTTTAGCTCCACTAACCCATAGCAAACAGCATAGAGTTTGATCAGAACATATCTAATCTAGCTCTGTGCTGTTTGCAATAGCAACATTAGTCGTGATTAGCAGGTAATGGTGTAAATCAACTGTAAACATGTTTAATCACCTGTGTTTTATATCAGGATACTGTGGTTGCTCTTCAAGCCTTGGCCAAGTTTGGTGAGATGACGTACACTGGCCTCACGTCAGTCAATGTGGAGATGACAGACATGGATATCACTCGCCTGTTTACAATAAAGCCCAGCCACAGTCTGGTTTACCAGATGCAAGAAGTCAATCCACGAAACAGTTCGATAGCAATTAAGACTGCCGGTAACGGATGTGCATTGGTACAGGTAGAGTGTTTTGAATCGAATACAATGTATGCTTGAATCCACAGATCATCATCGTGTTCCAATCCTGTCACATTAAAAATAATCGCTACCGCCGAGGCATATGTACATCTGTATCGTCTACGATGCTTATTTCTACATCGATTATAGTTCTGACATCGCATAAAGGTTCTACTTTTGTCTAGAAGATATCTTTACATCCAGGGTAGTTCTTTCTACTGAACGGCAAGTTCTCAGGGCCACATCATCCTCCACATTTGTCATCCCGCAGCAGAAACCGGCAGCAGCTGGTCGCGGATCTCTGACGCATCTAGGCATTCCCAGGCCGTTCCCCTCAGATCTAACCATATTATATCCTAACTAAATTGTAAACGTTAATCTTATAATCTTATAATCCATTATTTATCAATTGATTACGATTTTATTTTTGGGTAACAGCTGAACTTGAAGTATAACATCTACAAAGAGGATGACTCTGCAGGACCAGCGTTTCAGGTCAAGGTCACGGTATACAAATCACGAAGGCAGGAAAGCAACTGTGCCATGAGGACGCTGGATGTGTGTGCACGGTAAGTATACATCATGATGGATAACCGATCGCTGGACGGTAAATATACATCATGATGGATAACCGATCGCTGGACGGTAAATATACATCATGATGGATAACCGATCGCTGGACGGTAAATATACATCATGATGGATAACCGATCGCTGGACGGTAAATATACATCATGATGGATAACCGATCGCTGGACGGTAAATATACATCATGATGGATAACCGATCGCTGGACGGTAAATATACATCATGATGGATAACCGATCGCTGGACGGTAAATATACATCATGATGGATAACCGATCGCTGGACGGTAAATATACATCATGATGGATAACCGATCGCTGGACGGTAAATATACATCATGATGGATAACCGATCGCTGGACGGTAAATATACATCATGATGGATAACCGATCGCTGGACGGTAAATATACATCATGATGGATAACCGATCGCTGGACGTGTGTGCACGGTAAATATACATTGTAATGGATAACCGATCGCTGGACGTGTGTGCGGTAAATATACATCATGATGGATAACCGATCGCTGGACGGTAAATATACATCATGCTGGATAACCGATCGCTGGACGGTAAATATACATCATGATGGATAACCGATCGCTGGATGTCCATATATGTTGTGAACAGGAGTTGTCTCCTGATAGATGTCCATATATGTTGTTTGTGAACAGGAGTTGTCTTCCGATTGATGTCCATATATGTTGTTTGTAAGAACAGGAGTTGTCTCCTGATTGATGTCCATATATGTTGTTTGTAAGAACAGGAGTTGTCTCCTGATAGATGTCCATATATGTTGTTTGTAAGAACAGGAGTTGTCTCCTGATTGATGTCCATATATGTTGTTTGTAAGAACAGGAGTTGTCTCCTGATAGATGTCCATATATGTTGTTTGTAAGAACAGGAGTTGTCTCCTGATAGATGTCCATATATGTTGTTTGTAAGAACAGGAGTTGTCTCCTGATTGATGTCCATATATGTTGTTTGTAAGAACAGGAGTTGTCTCCTGATTGATGTCCATATATGTTGTTTGTAAGAACAGGAGTTGTCTCCTGATTGATGTCCATATATGTTGTTTGTAAGAACAGGAGTTGTCTCCTGATTGATGTCCATATATGTTGTTTGTAAGAACAGGAGTTGTCTCCTGATTGATGTCCATATATGTTGTTTGTAAGAACAGGAGTTGTCTCCCGATTGATGTCCATATATGTTGTTTGTAAGAACAGGAGTTGTCTCCTGATAGATGTCCATATATGTTGTTTGTAAGAACAGGAGTTGTCTCCTGATTGATGTCCATATATGTTGTTTGTAAGAACAGGAGTTGTCTCCCGATTGATGTCCATATATGTTGTTTGTAAGGTCTGAGATACAAGATTTGTTGTGCCATTTGCAAAAATATGTTATGCTCTGGTGAACTATGAAAGGGCCTCTGTGGTCATTGATTTCAAGACATTTGCCCCTCACAACCCTTAATTTTACTAGAGTGTTACATTCCTTCATGTGAGGAATCTATCCAGATGGCTTGCGACAGGTTTGTGGTTCTGCCCAGATGCCCACCCTGAGCCGATGCCACCCTGAGCCGATGCTACCCTGAGCCGATGCCACCCTGAGCCGATGCTACCCAATACTAGCTGATGTGACGAGGGTCTTCCCTCACCAATACTAGCCAATACTAGCCGATGCAACAAGAGTCTTCCCTCACCAGTACCCAATACTAGCCGATGCAACGAGGGTCTTCCCTCACCAGTACCCAATACTAGCCGATGCAACGAGGGTCTTCCCTCACCAGTACCCAATACTAGCCGATGCAACGAGGGTCTTCCCTCACCAGTACCCAATACTAGCCGATGCAATGAGGGTCTTCCCTCACCAGTACTAGCCGATGTAACGAGGGTCTTCCCTCACCAGTACCCAATACTAGCCGATGCAACAAGGGTCTTCCCTCACCAGTACTAGCTGATGCAAACTACAATTGTGAAGATCTACGAAGCAGGATTTAATGTCTATCTACTATTTACAGATATCTAAAGCCTGGGGGAGTATCTAACATGGCTATAGCTGAGGTGAAGATGCCCACAGGTTGGACCCCGGTGGAACATACACTCAAAGAGGTAAATATATACAGATAAAATATTCCATAGAATCTATTGTTGGTCAGATATACATTCAAACAGATAATCGTATACAGATATAATAGTTCCATATCATGTTGTGTTACTATTGGTTACCTGTAGAGGAGAAGGCACATTTTCCTATATAGCCTTTACATCAAAACTAACCGCTTCACAACAGTAAGCAATGTTTGCTTGAAACTGTCTTCATTCAGATTGGAGTGCCGTCCTTACTCTCCTGTAAGACGAGTGTTTTTACTATCAGATTATGGTCTCAAAGTGGCACCCCCCCCGTCTTATAAGTGACTGCTAAAAATGTGCTATATGGTATCCATAATTACTTTTTTAGAAACGAAACCAAGCACCCTTGCACCCTTGCACTGAAATTGTCTTCAACTTGCACTGACTGCCTAATCATGCAATTTATACCTGTGTCTTGTGTCCATTTTATCAACCCGTCTTATAGGCGAGTGCTTGCTAAAATCCGAAGTAGGAGGGTTGTCTTATAGGCGAGTGCCTGCTAAAATCCGAAGTAGGAGGGGTGTCTTATAGGCGAGTGCCTGCTAAAATCCGAAGTAGGAGGGGTGTCTTATAGGCGAGTGCCTGCTAAAATCCGAAGTAGGAGGGGTGTCTTATAGGCGAGTGCCTGCTAAAATCCGAAGTAGGAGGGGTGTCTTATAGGCGAGTGCCTGCTAAAATCCGAAGTAGGTGGGTTGTCTTATAGGCGAGTGCCTGCTAAAATCCGAAGTAGGAAGGGTGTCTTATAGGCGAGTGCCTGCTAAAATCCAAAGTAGGAGGGGTGTCTTATAGGCGAGTGCCTGCTAAAATCCGAAGTAGGAGGGTTGTCTTATAGGCGAGTGCCTGCTAAAATCCAAAGTAGGAGGGGTGTCTTATAGGCGAGTGCCTGCTAAAATCCGAAGTAGGAGGGGTGTCTTATAGGCGAGTGCCTGCTAAAATCCGAAGTAGGAAGGGTGTCTTATAGGCGAGATTACCTTATAGGCGAGTATGGACTGTTCTGTGAATACTTGGATCGGGAGGTTGGAAATGGGGCGCTGCTCGTACATGTATATATATTCTGTTTCTATTTTACAGTTGGTGACATCTGGTGCAATACAGAAGTACGAAATTGAGAAAAATTATGTGGAAATATATTTTGATGAGGTCAGCATTTCATGTAATATCTATGATATTTGTGATGATGATGCATGTTGGGCATGATTTAGAAACAGAGAAAGTTAGAGAAAAGTGGCTGCTTAGTAGCGAGTGACGTAATTAATTATTATACAAACAGCGATTGCGAATTCACTAAATTGTATTATATTTCTGGAAAACAACAAAATTATACAGATAGGTGTTGTTGTTATTATTATTGTTATTATTGTAGTTGTCGAGGGACAAACTGTGCATTGACTTTGATGTGGAGCAAGAAATACGGATGAACCCTAAGCCTTCACTTTTGAAAGTATACGATTATTATGAAACTAGTAAGTAACTCACTCCCCAGTAACGAGTCTTCAGGAGGCGAACAAAAGTAGAATAATCAAGAATACCTATGAATATTTATCGTGTTTACATATTGCAAAGCAATTCTGTTATATTCTCCGATGAACCACATTTGCCCTTGTAACCATGGTGTTGCTAAGGTCACTTCTTTCTTAGAGAATCCTGTTTGCCATATTTTACATTTGACATTATCATGTGCTGATTACCAGTCTTACCGTGGAAAACGGGCCCATGGAAAACGGGCCCATGGAAGACGGGCCCATGGAAAATGGGCCCATGGAAGACGGGCCCATGGAAGACGGGCCCATGGAAAACGGGCCGTGGATAGTGGGCACATTGCCTGTGGAAAGCAGGCATTATGGCTCATGGAAAGCAGGCATTGTGGCTCATGGAAAGCAGGCATTGTGCCTCATGGAAAGCAGACATTATGGTCCATGGAAAGTAGGCATTGTGCCTCATGGAAAGTAGGCATTGTGCCTCATGGAAAGCAGGCAGTGTGGTCCATGGAAAGCAGGCATTGTGGCTCATGGAAAGTAGGCATTGTGGCCCATGGAAATCAGGCATTGTGGTCCATGGAAAGTAGGCATTGTGCCTCATGGAAAGCAGACATTATGGTCCATGGAAAGTAGGCATTGTGCCTCATGGAAAGTAGGCATTGTGCCTCATGGAAAGCAGGCAGTGTGGTCCATGGAAAGCAGGCATTGTGGCTCATGGAAAGTAGGCATTGTGGCCCATGGAAATCAGGCATTGTGGTCCATGGAAAGTAGGCATTGTGCCTCATGGAAAGCAGACATTATGGTCCATGGAAAGTAGGCATTGTGCCTCATGGAAAGTAGGCATTGTGCCTCATGGAAAGCAGGCAGTGTGGTCCATGGAAAGCAGGCATTGTGGCTCATGGAAAGCAGGCATTGTGCCTCATGGAAAGCAGGTATTGTGGTCCATGGAAAGCAGACAGTGTGGCCCATGGAAAGCAGACAGTGTGGTCCATGGAAAGCAGGCAGTGTGGTCCATGGTAAGCAGACAGTGTGGTCCATGGAAAGCAGGCATTGTGCCTCATGGAAAGCAGGCATTATGGCCCATGGAAAGCAGACAGTGTGGCCCATGGAAAGCAGACAGTGTGGTCCATGGAAAGCAGACAGTGTGGTCCATGGAAAGCAGGCATTGTGCCTCATGGAAAGCAGGCATTGTGGCCCATGGAAAGCAGACATTGTGGTCCATGGAAAGTAGGCATACATTGTGGTCCATGGAAAGCAGACATTGTGGCTCATGGAAAGCAGGCATTGTGGCTCATGGAAAGCAGGCATTGTGGGTCATGGAAAGCAGGTATTGCGGCTCATGGAAAGCAGGTATTGTGGTCCATGGAAAGCAGACAGTGTGGCCCATGGAAAGCAGGCATTGTGGCCCATGGAAAGCAGGCATTGTGGCTCATGGAAAGCAGGCATTGTGGCTCATGGAAAGCAGGCATTATGGCTCATGGAAAGCAGGCATTGTAGCTCATGGAAAGCAGGCATTATGGCTCATGGAAAGCAGGCATTGTGGCTCATGGAAAGCAGGCATTATGGCTCATGGAAAGCAGGCATTGTGGTCCATGGAAAGCAGACATTGTGGCTCATGGAAAGCAGACATTGTGGTCCATGGAAAGCAGGCATTATGGCTCATGGAAAGCAGGCATTGTGGTCCATGGAAAGCAGACATTGTGGTCCATGGAAAGCAGGCATTATGGCTCATGGAAAGCAGACATTATGGTCCATGGAAAGCAGGCATTGTGGCCCATGGAAAGCAGGCATTGTGGCCAATGGAAAGCAGGCATTGTGCGATTATGACTTCAATAAATATTTTGCATCCGGTGAATTTCAGTACGTTCATGATTTCTATACAGTAAATAATGTTTCTATGTCAAAATGGAGGCCCATTTCTCAACTTTTTGACAGCAATTATGACGGTCAAGGGCAACCTGGCAAATCCATGAACCAGTTTTGTCTCTTTCATACCTAATCAACCAGTTTTGTATCTTTCATACCTAATCAACCAGTTTTGTCTCTTTCATACCTAATCAACCAGTTTTGTCTCTTTCATACCTAATCATGTAATTTTTATCAAATTCGGTTCAGAATTAACAACGTTATCATTTGCTTAACTTTTGACTTATTGGAATATAGTTATAAAACCACACGGCGCACAGCCTCGGGGTAGTTAAAACTCTCAGCCGACAGCGTGATATGGCAACTCACAACGTTTTCACTAATCCTGTGCAAATCTTGTGTGTGGGCAGTAAAGTAGTGAATTGTTGTAAATAACCATGTACATGATAGAAAATAATTATGTTTAAGCCAAAGTAGTGAATTTAATATCAGCTGTTTGCCTGTATTCACAGACACAAATTTAGATAGACAGGACAAAATATGTTGAACTGTTACAGGACATTTTTATTTTTGCTTGGATTCAAGGTAGGTGAAAATTATGTTATTTGTGTATTTTCAAATAATAATATTCTTAAATAATAATAATCTTGTCATGTTGGTTTTAAAAGTTCATTGAATTTAGTTCTAATGTTAATTCATACTATTGTGTTAATTATGAACTATGGTTGTGTTAATTATGAACTATGGTTGTGTTAATTATGAACTATGGTGTAGTTATGTACTATGGTTGTGTTAATTATGTACTATGGTTGTGTTAATTATGAAATATTGTTTATGTTAATTATGAACTATGGTTGTGTTAATTATGAACTGTGGTTGTGTTAATTATGAACTATGGTTGTGTTAATTATGAAATATTGTTTATGTTAATTATGAACTATGGTTGTGTTAATTATGAACTGTGGTTGTGTTAATTATGAACTATGGTTGTGTTAATTATGAAATATTGTTTATGTTAATTATGAACTATGGTTGTGTTAATTATGAACTGTGGTTGTGTTAATTATGAACTATGGTTGTGTTAATTATGAAATATTGTTTATGTTAATTATGAACTATGGTTGTGTTAATTATGAACTGTGGTTGTGTTAATTATGAACTATGGTTGTGTTAATTATGAAATATTGTTTATGTTAATTATGAACTATGGTTGTGTTAATTATGAACTGTGGTTGTGTTAATTATGAACTATGGTTGTGTTAATTATGAAATATTGTTTATGTTAATTATGAACTATGGTTGTGTTAATTATGAACTGTGGTTGTGTTAATTATGAACTATGGTTGTGTTAATTATGAAATATTGTTTATGTTAATTATGAACTATGGTTGTGTTAATTATGAACTGTGGTTGTGTTAATTATGAACTATGGTTGTGTTAATTATGAAATATTGTTTATGTTAATTATGAATTATGGTTGTGTTAATTATGAACTGTGGTTGTGTTAATTATGAACTATGGTTGTGTTAATTATGAAATATTGTTTATGTTAATTATGAACTATGGTTGTGTTAATTATGAATTGTTTTTGATATTGTTTTGTTAATTATGAACTATGGTTGTGTTAATTATGAACTCTATGGTTGTGTTAATTATGAACTATGGTTGTGTTAATTATGAACTATGGTTGTGTTAATTATGAACTATGGTTGTGTTAATTATGAACTATGGTTGTGTTAATTATGAACTGTGGTTGTGTTAATTATGAACTATGGTTGTGTTAATTATGAAATATTGTTTATGTTAATTATGAACTATGGTTGTGTTAATTATGAAATATTGTTTATGTTAATTATGAACTATGGTTGTGTTAATTATGAACTATGGTTGTGTTAATTATGAACTATGGTTGTGTTAATTATGAACTATGGTTGTGTTGTTTGAGCGGTTCTACACTCACGTCTCCATAATAAGCATCATTACTGTCCGTCCGTATGTTGTATTATAATGATCTCCGTTGATTGTTATAAATTACTGGGTGTCCAGATCCAGTGTTTAATATGTGTCAGTAAGCCATGGCAAGATCTGATGCAGAGTTATTGTTCTTACTTGTATGTGATGTTTTGTACAGATATATGCATACTAAGATTGATCATCAGAACTGTAAGTGGAGTGATGTATATTGTGACGTATCGTTACAGAAATAGTGTAGCACTTATATTATTTGTGCATAATATAGAAAGTGCTATTATTTTCCATATGTTTATCTATTTAAGCTTCTTCCCCCGGACGTAGATTTCCCGGAGCCAGATTTGCTGTTTTCGCCTGGAAGTAGATTTCCCGGAGCCAGATTTGCTGTTTTCGCATGGAAGTAGATTTCCCGGAGCCAGATTTGCTGTTTTCGCCTGGATGTAGATTTCCCGGAGCTAGATTTGCTGTTTTCGCCTGGATGTAGATTTCCCGGAGCCAGATTTGCTGTTTTCGCATGGAAGTAGATATCCCGGAGCCAGATTTGCTGTTTTCGCATGGAAGTAGATATCCCGGAGCCAGATTTGCTGTTTTCGCATGGAAGTAGATATCCCGGAGCCAGATTTGCTGTTTTCGCATGGAAGTAGATATCCCGGAGCCAGATTTGCTGTTTTCGCATGGAAGTAGATATCCCGGAGCCAGATTTGCTGTTTCGCATGGAGTAGATTCCGGAGCCAGATTTGCTGTTTTCGCATGGAAGTAGATATCCCGGAGCCAGATTTGCTGTTTTCGCATGGAAGTAGATATCCCGGAGCCAGATTTGCTGTTTTCGCATGGAAGTAGATATCCCGGAGCCAGATTTGCTGTTTTCGCATGGAAGTAGATATCCCGGAGCCAGATTTGCTGTTTTCGCATGGAAGTAGATATCCCGGAGCCAGATTTGCTGTTTTCGCATGGAAGTAGATATCCCGGAGCCAGATTTGCTGTTTTCGCATGGATGTAGATTTCCCGGAGCCAGATTTGCTGTTTTCACCTGGATGTAGATTTCCCGGAGCCAGATTTGCTGTTTTCGGCAGGACATAGATTTCCTGGAGCCAGAGTTGCTGTTTTCATCCACACATATATATCAAAGCAGAGAATATAGGTCTTGTAGTGTGTGTCACTTCAACCCTCAAGAGCAAGGAAGCCAATGTTATACTGGGAACCAAAATATGACGGGAACCAACATTGTATATACTGGGAACCAACACTATACAGGGAACCAACACTATACTGGGAACCAACACTCTACTGGGAACCAACACTATACTGGGAACCAACTCTACTGGGAACCAACACTCTACAGGGAACCAACACTCTACTGGGAACCAACACTCTACTGGGAACCAACACTATACTGGGAACCAACACTCTACTGGGAACCAACACTATACTGGGAACCAACACTTCTACAGGGAACCAACACTCTACTGGGAACCAACACTATACTAGGAACCAACACTCTACTGGGAACCAACACTATACTGGGAACCAACACTTCTACAGGGAACCAACACTCTACTGGGAACCAACACTCTACTGGGAACCAACACTATACTGGGAACCAACACTCTACTGGGAACCAACACTATACTGGGAACCAACACTCTACTGGGAACCAACACTATACTGGGAACCAACACTGTGTCAAACCAGGAACCTCATGGTCAGGATTAGACTTTGATAGAGACCAAAATTAGATACGTGATTGTATTCTAATTATATTTGATCTACGATTAGTAGATTGAGGTGTTTATGATTAGTAGATTGAGGTGTTTATGATTAGTAGATTGAGGTGTCTATGATTAGTAGATTGAGGTGTCTACGATTAGTAGATTGAGGTGTCTACGATTAGTAGATTGAGGTGTCTACGATTAGTAGATTGAGGTGTCTACGATTAGTAGATTGAGGTGTCTACGATTAGTAGATTGAGGTGTCTACGATTAGTAGATTGAGGTGTCTACGATTAGTAGATTGAGGTGTCTACGCTTAGTAGATTGAGGTGTCTACGATTAGTAGATTGAGGTGTCTACGATTAGTAGATTGAGGTGTCTACGATTAGTAGATTGAGGTGTCTACGATTAGTAGATTGAGGTGTCTACGATTAGTAGATTGAGGTGTCTACGATTAGTAGATTGAGGTGTCTACGCTTAGTAGATTGAGGTGTCTACGATTAGTAGATTGAGGTGTCTACGATTAGTAGATTGAGGTGTTTACGATTAGTAGATTGAGGTGTTTACGTCACCAGAACGTTTGAAGTAATAGTAGTGTGTGATTACATCGCAAAAATATGTATATTTGAACTGTACAGTCAAGCCTGTCTTAAGCAGCCAGCAAGGGGAATCACAGAAAATGGCTGCTTAACATAGGTTGGCTGCTTAATAGAGGTAACCAGGTTTGACTGTACTTGGTTATCATCATCATAATTGTAAATAATCATCTATTCATTATAATTAAAAGTTGTTAATATTGTGGGAAGGGCTTAATTATATTGTTGTTAGAACTTGTTGCCCAACCCATTTGCTTGTGTTATGTTGTATTATTATTGTGTAACTATACGCATGTATATAGAGGCAATCAAATATGGTTCAACTATTAATATTGTACTGAGTGTTGATTACGTCTGATTGAATAGTGCGATCAGGCTTTCATGAATAGTGCGATCAGGCTTTCATGAATAGTGCGATCAGGCTTTCATGAATAGTGCGATCAGGCTTTCATGAATAGTGCGATCAGGCTTTCATGAATAGTGCGATCAGGCTTTCATGAATAGTGCGATCAGGCTTTCATGAATAGTGCGATCAGGCTTTCATGAATAGTGCGATCAGGCTTTCATGAATAGTGCGATCAGGCTTTCATGAATAGTGTGATCAGGCTTTCATGAATAGTGCGATCAGGCTTTCATGAATAGTGCGATCAGGCTTTCATGAATAGTGTGATCAGGCTTTCACGGCCCATTCTGTTACTGTTGCATGAATGCACAGAAAAATAATTTCAATTCCTTAATGAATTTAGGTCCTCTGATCATAATCAAAATGGAAGTCGTGATAGCGCAGTGGTAGCGTGTTCGCTTCAGGTGCGAAAGGCCCGGAGTTTGAGCCCCACTGGAGCCGTTACGATTGTGCCCTTTGGCAAGGCATTTAAATTCCACGTTGCCTCTTCTCTCTCCCTCGTTGTGATGGATTCCATCAGGAATGAGGTCTTGAGAGTAGTTAATATAAGTTGTAAGAACTTGTTTCGCAATCGTACTAAAATAAATTTGTGTACCGTAAACTAATCAAAAAATGACATATCTTGCAATATTGTGTATTTTACGTTTATTTGTCATTGCTACTGGTCGCCAATATGAGCGACACTGGTCGCCAATATGAGCGACACTGGTCGCCAATATGAGTGACACTGGTCACCAATATGAGTGACACTGGTCATCAATATGAGCGACACTGGTCACCAATATGAGCGACACTGTTCACCAATATGAGCGACACTGGTCACCAATATGAGCGACACTGGTCACCAATATGAGCGACACTGGTCACCAATATGAGCAACACTGGTCGCCAATATGAGCGACTCTGGTCACCAATATGAGCGACTCTGGTCACCAATATGAGCAACACTGGTCGCCAATATGAGCGACACTGGTCGCCAATATGAGCGATACTGGTCACCAATATGAGCGACACTGGTCACCAATATGAGCGACACTGGTCGCCAATATGAGCGACACTGGTCACCAATATGAGCGACACTGGTCACCAATATGAGCGACACTGGTCACCAATATGAGCGACACTGGTCACCAATATGAGTGACACTGGTCGCCAATATGAGCGACACTGGTCACCAATATGAGCGACACTGGTCGCCAATATGAGCGACGTCTCCTTAGGAGATTTTACATTTTGGAGGATGCACTGATAGTCCACCATGCACCAAGCGCCGACACTATTCCTCTGTTTAAAGTCCTACCTGAACGACGCTGATAGGAGAACATTTAGTATGGTATAGCGGAAGATCTAACCTGCAACCCATAGATTACAAGTCCAGCATGTTATCCACTGGACCACTGATCCGCTACCCTTACAATATTGACAGTAGCATTGTCTTGTTATCTTAACCCTTTCCCTCATAGGAGCACCTCTTGATGCAATTACCAATACGACATACATTGACAATGTAGTAGCCAAATCAATGTTCATAATACAGGCCAGAATCTCATGTAGTCCCAGTAATATCTATGGAGGTGGGATAGATATGGACACTACTTATCCACTGCATGATAGCTAAATGGTTGTCGTTTGTATGGAGATATAGTATATTAACCTAAATCTCTATGAAGGAAAGGGTTAATTCCTATCAAACGAGGTCTTTAAGAGCGAATTGTTTTAATAACTTGTTTCACAATCAATCTGAAATAAAAAAATTTAAAAAAATGTTGGTTTTCACCGGACACATTATAAATTGCATTTCTTATATATGATCAGGTTACAGTGTTACTACAGAATATGAAATAAAGACTACGTGTGGCACGAAGCAGGAAATACCCCAGGACAATGCTGGACTCGATTGTAATATAGTACAGTGCAGGGTGGACGTGGTTAAATCCGTGGAAGTTGATGTAAGTCTATTGTAATATAGTACAGTGCAGGATGTAAGTCTATTGTAATATAGTACAGTGCAGGATGTAAGTATATTGTAATATAGTACAGTGCAGGATGTAAGTCTATTGTAATATAGTACAGTACAGGATGTAAGTCTATTGTAATATAGTACAGTGCAGGATGTAAGTCTATTGTAATATAGTACAGTACAGGATGGAAGTTGTTGCAAGTCTATTGTAATATAGTACAGTACAGGATGTAAGTCTATTGTAATATAGTACAGTACAGGATGTAAGTCTATTGTAATATAGTACAGTACAGGATGTAAGTCTATTGTAATATAGTACAGTGCAGGATGTAAGTCTATTGTAATATAGTATAGTACAGGATGGAAGTCTATTGTAATATAGTACAGTGCAGGATGTAAGTCTATTGTAATATAGTACAGTACAGGATGTAAGTCTATTGTAATATAGTACAGTACAGGATGTAAGTCTATTGTAATATAGTACAGTGCAGGATGTAAGTATATTGTAATATAGTACAGTACAGGATGTAAGTCTATTGTAATATAGTACAGTGCAGGATGTAAGTCTATTGTAATATAGTACAGTACAGGATGTAAGTCTAGTGTAATATAGTACAGTGCAGGATGTATGTCTATTGTAATATAGTACAGTGCAGGATGTAAGTCTATTGTAATATAGTACAGTGCAGGATGTAAGTATATTGTAATATAGTACAGTGCAGGATGTAAGTCTATTGTAATATAGTACAGTGCAGGATGTAAGTCTATTGTAATATAGTACAGTGCAGGATGTAAGTCTATTGTAATATAGTACAGTGCAGGATGTAAGTATATTGTAATATAGTACAGTGCAGGATGTAAGTTGTTGCAAGTATATTGTAATATAGTACAGTGCAGGATGTAAGTCTATTGTAATATAGTACAGTACAGGATGGAAGTTGTTACAAGTCTATTGTAATATAGTACAGTGCAGGATGGAAGTCTATTGTAATATAGTACAGTGCAGGATGTAAGTCTATTGTAATATAGTATAGTACAGGATGGAAGTCTATTGTAATATACTACAGTACAGGATGTAAGTCTATTGTAATATAGTACAGTGCAGGATGTAAGTCTATTGTAATATAGTACAGTGCAGGATGTAAGTCTATTGTAATATAGTACAGTGCAGGATGTAAGTCTATTGTAATATAGTACAGTGCAGGATGTAAGTCTATTGTAATATAGTACAGTGCAGGATGTATGTCTATTGTAATATAGTACAGTGCAGGATGTAAGTCTATTGTAATATAGTACAGTGCAGGATGCAAGTCTATTGTAATATAGTACAGTGCAGGATGTAAGTCTATTGTAATATAGTACAGTACAGGATGTAAGTCTATTGTAATATAGTACAGTGCAGGGTGTATGTATATTGTAATATAGTACAGTGCAGGGTGTAAGTCTATTGTAATATAGTACAGTGCAGGATGTATGTCTATTGTAATATAGTACAGTGCAGGATGGAAGTTGTTGCAAGTCTATTGTAATATAGTACAGTGCAGGATGGAAGTCTATTGTAATATAGTACAGTGCAGGGTGTATGTATATTGTAATATAGTACAGTGCAGGGTGTAAGTCTATTGTAATATAGTACAGTGCAGGATGTAAGTCTATTGTAATATAGTACAGTGCAGGATGTATGTCTATTGTAATATAGTACAGTACAGGATGTAAGTCTATTGTAATATAGTACAGTACAGGATGTAAGTCTATTGTAATATAGTACAGTACAGGATGTAAGTCTATTGTAATATAGTACAGTGCAGGATGGAAGTTGTTGCAAGTCTATTGTAATATAGTACAGTGCAGGATGTAAGTCTATTGTAATATAGTACAGTACAGGATGTAAGTCTATTGTAATATAGTACAGTGCAGGATGGAAGTTGTTGCAAGTCTATTGTAATATAGTACAGTACAGGATGGCGTCTGATCAGGATCTATGTTGTTTGCTATTCAGCCAAGTGTTTTAGTTCCACTATCCGAATAGCAAACAGCGTAGAGCCTGATCAGACAGCATAGAGCCTGTTTGCTATTTGCAAAAGTGATTTTATTTGCCGCTAGCATGCAACGGGTTAATGAAGTTGTGGAAGTCATGATAGAGCAATGGTAATGCATTCTCTTCAGGTGTGAGAGGCCCGGAGTTCGCACCCAGCTGTAGTCATTACAATTGTGCCATTGGGGAAGACACTTAAATTCCACATTGCTTCTTCTCTCTCCCTCATGGCGATAGATTCCATCGGGAATGAGGTCACGGGAGCGATTAATGTAATGTTGTAGGAACTTGTTTCGCAATTGAGCTAAAATAAATTTGTACATAGCAATATTAATGAAAATGGAATACCTTTGAACATGATAGAGGCCATTGTTTGATCATTGATTGGTTTATAAATGTAAGTCACATGGGCTAAAGTACTGCTTACTATGTTATCCCTTTTGTTTCGCAATTGAGCTAAAATAAATTTGTACAAAGCAATATTAATGAAAATAGAATACCTTTGAACATGATAGAGGCCATTGATTGGTTTATAAATGTAAGTCACATGGGCTAAATCAGCCAATCAGAATCGTTTCTTCGTACTGTTTACTATGTTATCCTTTTTTGTTTTTCTTCCACAGAATTTACAGACATGTCCGAGATGTTTAGAGATGATTGATGATACGGCGCTGGAGATACTCGCATGTGACTCGTATGCAGGTACATACATCTTCAAACTCTTATTGCTCCAAAACAATAGTGTTAGCCCCCACAACAAGGCTATTTATACATGTACAGTCAAACCTGTCTATAAAGGCCACCCTCGGGAAAGTAAAAAAAGTGGCCTTTGTTGGCAGGTGGCCTCTCAATAGAGGGTTAAAATGCATTGAAAATGGCTCGACGGGAGAGAAATATGGTGGTCTTTAGAGACAGGTTTTTCATATGTGGCCTTTATTCGGAGGTGGCCTTTAGCACAGGTTTGACTGTATATTTAAAAATTAAAAGATCAAAATCTTGATGCGAAATGTTTTTACATTATTTTTTTATTATTATCTAATCAAATTGTACAACTTTGTTATTTGACCTCCCTTAGCTGTGTTACAAAATAATGTGAAATATAATTCGCAATTTTTTATAGTTTCGCTATGATGCACAAGTCTTGCGAAACATTCAAATTTTAGGAAATGAATTCATTTAACCCTTCCAAGACTTGTTTTCAGATCAGTGTTACTGTATGACATAAGGAAACTGTTTGTACATTAACTATTTAACATATTAGGCGGTCAGATTAGCGCAGTGGTTAGCACGCTCGCTTCTCACCAATGCAACCCGGGTTCGATCCTCAGACCGGGAAGTATGTGAGATGGTACGGTGGTCACCAGATCAGACAGGTTGGTTTTCTCCAGGTACTCCGGTTTCCTCCCACACGAATGACCACATTTAAGCTTTCACCCGCGCCAACCAGAGTGATTATTATAAGTTGTTAGATCGTGCTTCGCAATCGTTGTAGAATAAATAAAGTTTAAACTTTAACCCTTTCAACCCCAAGTAACTGACATGGACTGGTGCATGCTATTTTTAGACCAATAAATTAATAAGAAAATTACCTTTGGACCAGTTCATTTATCAAAATGGGTAATTTTATCTAAAAATAGTAATAATTATTACTGGCAAAAAAGTGCAGATCCTGATGAGACGGCTCGTTATGAGCCGGCTCATCTGGATCTACACTTTTCATAAGCCTATTTAGAGGCCTGTGGGGTTGAAAGGATTAATAACATATTGTTATTAAGAGTTGTCATGGAGACAGAGAAATATGGAGAGAGCTAAAAATACTATACTCGTCAAAATCAGATTATATATTTTCAAGTATAATACATGTAATATAAATGTTTAAAAGATTTGATTTCTTTACTGACTGCATTTATTACGAGTACCTACAAGAATATGACATATTTAACCCAATCAACACCAAGTAACTGACATGGACTGGTCCTTGATAATTTTTATACCAATAAACTAATCAGAAAATTACATTTGGACCAGTTCATTTATCAAAATGGGTATTTTTTTCTTAATATAGTCATATTACTGGCAAAAAGTGCAGATTATGAGCCGGCTCATCAGGATCTACACTTTTTGTAAACCTATTTAGAGGTCTGTAGTGTTGAAAGGGTTGATAAAGCCATTGGATGAGGAACAAGAAAAACATTCATTTAAAAATCGAACTTTAAAACTTAAGAGTAAAATTTATTGTAAGCAGTAAAATAGTGTACAGTGTGTATGTAGAACACATACTTAAAGTCAAAGTTGTATGTAGAACACATACTTAAGTCAAGTTGTATGTAGAACACATACTTAAGTCAAGTTGTATGTAGAACACATACTTAAAGTCAAGTTGTATGTAGAACACATACTTAAGTCAAGTTGTATGTAGAACACATACTTAAGTCAAGTTGTATGTAGAACACATACTTAAAGTCAAGTTGTATGTAGAACACATACTTAAAGTCAAAGTTGTATGTAGAACACATACATAAAGTCAAGTTGTATGTAGAACACATACTTATAGTCAAGTTGTACGTAGAACACATACATAAAGTCAAAGTTGTATGTAGAACACATACTTAAAGTCAAGTTGTATGTAGAACACATACTTAAAGTCAAGTTGTATGTAGAACACATACATAAAGTCAAGTTGTATGTAGAACACATACATAAAGTCAAAGTTGTATGTAGAACACATACATAAAGTCAAGTCGTATGTAGAACACATACATAAAGTCAAGTTTTATGTAGAACACATACTTAAAGTCAAAGTTGTATGTAGAACACATACTTATAGTCAAGATGTATGTAGAACACATACTTAATGTCAAGTTGTATGTAGAACACATACTTAATGTCAAGTTGTATGTAGAACACATACTTATAGTCAAGATGTATGTAGAACACATACTTAATGTCAAGTTGTATGTAGAACACATACTTATAGTCAAGATGTATGTAGAACACATACTTAAAGTCAAGTTGTATGTAGAACACATACTTATAGTCAAGTTGTACGTAGAACACATACTTAATGTCAAGTTGTGATGACATTTGTTAGGTACAATAAGGGATTTCTTAGCAACCATTCGCCAGTTCATTTAGATGATGAGGTTGAAAGTTTGTGTTGAATTATCCACTAATATATATAATATTTTATGCAGCATACAAGGCTAAAGTGGGTCGATCTGGGAAATATTCTATTAAGTTGAAGGCCAATCTACTTCTCAAAACAAAGGTGTCGACTGGCAAGTGGGTTAACTACAAGCTGGCGGAAACATGTTCTTGTCCACAACTGGAGTCTCGGTCAGGTAATTACAAGCGTTATGTGAAATATAACTGCATGTGTGTATTTGCCCCACCCCCTTCCGCTCCCCACATGGTGATTTGTGGTATATTGCATAGTTCGTCTTCATTTACCTCACCCCTGTCCACTCCCCACATGGTGATTTGGGGTATATTGCATAGTTCTTGTTCATTTACCTCACCCCCGTCCACTCCCCATATGGTGATTTGTGGTAAATTGCATAGTTCTTGTTCATTTACCTCACCCCTGTCCACTCCCCACATGGTGATTTGTGGTATATTGCATAGTTTGTGTTCATTTACCTCACCCTCGTCCGCTCCCCACATGGTGATTTGTGGTATATTGCATAGTTCGTGTTCATTTACCTCACCCCCGTCCACTCCCCACATGGTGATTTGTGGTATATTGCATAGTTCTTGTTCATTTACCCCACCCCTGTCCACTCCCCACATGGTGATTTGTGGTATATTGCATAGTTTGTGTTCATTTACAACACCCCTGTCTGCTCCCCACATGGTGATTTGTGGTATATTGCATAGTTCTTGTTCATTTACCCCACCCCTGTCCACTCCCCACATGGTGATTTGTGGTATATTGCAGAGTTCTTGTTCATTTACCTCACCCCTGTCTGCTCCCCACATGGTGATTTGTGGTATATTGCATAGTTCTTGTTCATTTACCTCACCCCCGTCCACTCCCCACATGGTGATTTGTGGTATATTGCATAGTTCTTGTTCATTTACCTCACCTCCGTCCACTCCCACATGGTGATTTGTGGTATATTGCATAGTTTGTGTTCATTTACCTCACCCCTGTCTGCTCCCCACATGGTGATTTGTGGTATATTGCATAGTTCTTGTTCATTTACCTCACCCCTGTCCACTCCCCACATGGTGATTTGTGGTATATTGCATAGTTCTTGTTCATTTACCTCACCCCTGTCCACTCCCCACATGGTGATTTGTGGTATATTGCATAGTTCTTGTTCATTTACCCCCCCTGTCCACTCCCCACATGGTGATTTGTGGTATATTGCATAGTTCTTGTTCATTTACCTCACCCCCGTCCACTCCCCACATGGTGATTTGTAGTATATTGCATAGTTCTTGTTCATTTACCTCACCCCCGTCCACTCCCCATATGGTGATTTGTGGTAAATTGCATAGTTCTTGTTCATTTACCTCACCCCTGTCCACTCCCCACATGGTGATTTGTGGTATATTGCATAGTTCTTGTTCATTTACCCCACCCCCGTAAACTCTCCACATGGTGATTTGTGGTATATTGCATAGTTCGTGTTCATTTACCTCACCCCCATCCACTCCCCACATGGTGATTTGTGATATATTGCATAGTTCTTGTTCATTTACCCCACCCCCGTCCACTCCCCACATGGTGATTTGTGGTATATTGCATAGTTCTTGTTCATTTACCCCACCCCCGTAAACTCTCCACATGGTGATTTGTGGTATATTGCATAGTTTGTGTTCATTTACCTCACCCCCGTCCACTCCCCACATGGTGATTTGTGGTATATTGCATAGTTTGTGTTCATTTACCTCACCCCTGTCTGCTCCCCACATGGTGATTTGTGGTATATTGCAGAGTTCTTGTTCATTTACCTCACCCTGTCCACTCCCCACATGGTGATTTGTGGTATATTGCATAGTTCTTGTTCATTTACCTCACCCCCGTCCACTCCCCACATGGTGATTTGTGGTATATTGCATAGTTCTTGTTCATTTACCCCACCCCCGTCCACTCCCCACATGGTGATTTGTGGTATATTGCATAGTTTGTGTTCATTTACCTCACCCCCGTCCACTCCCCACATGGTGATTTGTGGTATATTGCATAGTTTGTGTTCATTTACCTCACCCCCGTCCACTCCCCACATGGTGATTTGTGGTATATTGCATAGTTCTTGTTCATTTACCTCACCCCCGTAAACTCCCCACATGGTGATTTGTGGTATATTGCATAGTTCTTGTTCATTTACCTCACCCCCGTCCGCTCCCCACATGGTGATTTGTGGTATATTGCATAGTTCTTGTTCATTCATCACTTGTCTTGTTTGGACAATATATCGTGAACTCATTGAGAGAGCTTGATTAATAATTTGACGCAAAAGATCACCATAACATGATGCTGTGTAGCAGGTAAGTACAGACGTGTACTTCTACGGTCAAGCTTTACTTATTCTTAAAAGTGAATTTCTTTAATAATAATTATAATGTACAAAATGGTCTACCGGTGATAACTTCTTTGAATGTTCGATAAGAGATGTGTCTGATAACATATCTAAATGTTCGATAAGAGATGTGTCTGATAACATATGTAAATGTTTGGTAAGAGATATGTTTGATAGCATATCTAAATGTTTGATAAGAGATGTGTCCGATAACATATCTGAATGTTTGTTAAGAGATGTGTCTGATAACATATCTAAATGTTTGATAAGAGATGTGTCTGATAACATATCTAAATGTTTGATAAGAGATGTGTCTGATAACATATCTAAATGTTCGATAAGAGATGTGTCTGATAACATATGTAAATGTTTGGTAAGAGATGTGTTTGATAACATATCTAAATGTTTGATAAGAGATGTGTTTGATAACATATCTAAATGTTTGATAAGAAATGTATATGATAACATATCTGAATGTTCGATAAGAGATGTGTCTGATAACATATCTGAATGTTTGATAAGAGATGTGTCTGATAACTCCGAATGTTCGATATGAGATGTGTCTGATAACTCTGATTGTTTGATAAGAGATGTGTCTGATAACTCTGAATGTTCGATAAGAGATGTGTCCGATAACTCTGAATGTTCGATAAGAGATGTGTCTGATAACTCTGATGTTCGATAAGAGATGTGTCTGATAACTCTGGATGTTCGATAAGAGATGTGTCTGATAACTCTGAATGTTCGATAAGAGATGTGTCTGATAACTCTGAATGT
This sequence comes from Archivesica marissinica, assembly GCA_014843695.1. NCBI lineage: Eukaryota > Metazoa > Mollusca > Bivalvia > Venerida > Vesicomyidae > Archivesica > Archivesica marissinica. The sequence goes on from CM026393.1 coordinate 6,484,655, forward strand.
TCGATAAGAGATGTGTCTGATAACTCTGAATGTTCGATAAGAGATGTGTCTGATAACTCTGATGTTCGATAAGAGATGTGTCTGATAACTCTGGATGTTCGATAAGAGATGTGTCTGATAACTCTGAATGTTCGATAAGAGATGTGTCCGATAACTCTGAATGTTCGATAAGAGATGTGTCTGATAACTCTGATGTTCGATAAGAGATGTGTCTGATAACTCTGGATGTTCGATAAGAGATGTGTCTGATAACTCTGAATGTTCGATAAGAGATGTGTCTGATAACTCTGAATGTTCGATAAGAGATGTGTCTGATAACTCTGAATGTTCGATAAGAGATGTGTCTGATAACTCTGATGTTCGATAAGAGATGTGTCTGATAACTCTGGATGTTCGATAAGAGATGTGTCTGATAACTCTGAATGTTCGATAAGAGATGTGTCTGATAACTCTGAATGTTCGATAATAGATGTGTCTGATAACTCTGAATGTTCGATAAGAGATGTGTCTGATCACTCTGAATGTTTGATAATAGATGTGTCTGATAACTCTGAATGTTTGATAATAGATGTGTCTGATAACTCTGAATGTTCGATAATAGATGTGTCTGATAACTCTGATTGTTCGATAAGAGATGTGTCTGATAACTCTGAATGTTTGATAATAGATGTGTCTGATAACTCTGATTGTTTGATAAGAGATGTGTCTGATAACTCTGAATGTTCGATAATAGATGTGTCTGATAACTCTGAATGTTTGATAATAGATGTGTCTGATAACTCTGAATGTTCAATAATAGATGTGTCTGATAACTCTGAATGTTTGATAATAGATGTGTCTGATAACTCTGAATGTTCGATAATAGATGTGTCTGATAACTCTGAATGTTTGATAATAGATGTGTCTGATAACTCTGATTGTTTGATAAGAGATGTGTCTGATAACTCTGAATGTTCGATAATAGATGTGTCTGATAACTCTGATTGTTTGATAAGAGATGTGTCTGATAACTCTGAATGTTCGATAATAGATGTGTCTGATAACTCTGATTGTTCGATAATAGATGTGTCTGATAACTCTGATTGTTTGATAAGAGATGTGTCTGATAACATATCTAGGAGAAATATCAGCCAGTTTAAAAATTAAATTGTCGAGGAATGTAAGGGATCACTCAGTATTAATGTAAATATCTAACTGTGTCTTATTACTGATGTTTCTCCATATTTTAGAGACACGAGCCATTATTTTCACAAATGATGATGCCCTCTTTACGAAGAATAAAGATGAGATTGCTTTGGATGATGGAGACACAGTGGTACTATTTTCACTAGAGCAAGAGATCATAATAAGACAACTGGCTACTAGAAGAAATTTGTGTAGAAAGCTTAAGCGATTAAGACGATCTGGCAGACCAGGTAGTCAATTGAAACTTCAGAGACTTAGACGAAAATATGGAGTTTTGTAAAGAAAATCTGTTAAGCAAAATAGTTTACATATATACGCATACTGGTCATGTGTACTGGTTACTCACAATGTTCACAGGTACTCTTATGTTCAGAGATGAATATTCATCATGTTTTATGGGAATTGTTTAAAACTTCATTTATTTTACAACGATTGCGAAGCAAGTTCTAACAACTTATATTAATCACTCTCGTTGGCACGGATGAAAGCGAAAATGTGGTCATTCGTGTGGGAGGAAACCGGAGTACCCGGAGAAAACCCACCTGTCCGATCTGGCGACCACCGTACCATCTCACATACTTCCCAGTCCGAGGATCGAACCTGGGTTGCATTGGTGAGAAGCGAGCACGCTAACCACTGCACTAATCGGACAGCCAATTGGCAGGGAATTGTTAACTTAGCAGACATGTTGCATACCGGTAGTTCTATTCATGTAAGATTGTATTTCTAAGCATCATACTGTATTATAAATGGCCATTCCGAATTATATATCCCAGAATTCATTTACTCTCATTTACATCACACAATTCAGATTACACTTTTATGTCACAGTTTCGGATAATTTAGATGATTTCTAGTGATAATTGTTAAAACATGCATGCATTGTTGTGTGCCAGGAAACCAATGTTGGTATAGTAAAGTGTTTGTATTGCCTGATTCACAAGTCAGTATGATATAGGGTACCCGTAAACATTGTTCTATGTTATAATAGTAAATATTTTGTTAAAGGAAAAGTGCAATTTTGAGATGTCCATACCGGTAAAATAATGCACCAGCTACAGAATTTCAATGTCAATTTTGTGTAAAAAATCCCATACCCTATATTCCACAATACCTTTAACAATACCTACATAGAGCTGCTGTTGCACGACATTGTCTATTCCTATACAGTCTACATCCATTATGCCAAAGTCGGTAATGTCAAATTCTTCGGTTATTTCGAAGTCGGATCAAAGTTCCGTTTTACATATAACTGGTTCTGTTTACCGGTATATCGAATGTCGTTAAGTCAAACTTCGGTTATGTCGAAGTATTTTGTTCGGTCCGCCGGAATTCGACATAACGGATGTAGACTGTATATATTTTATATATGTAATAGTGTGCCTGTTGTTTATCAGCATATGGAGATACGAGAAATTGCCGCTTCAGTGGAGTACAGGGTTAAAATAGTTTTTATAATTGTGTTATGTACATGTTGTTCATTGATTAGTAGTATAGTGTATTAGTTCTTGAAAATTAAATATCGATGGATACAATTGCATTGTGGGGAATACATGCACGAGATTATGTTGTTTTCAATCTTGGTGGTATAGTTTGCTGGCTTGAAGGCACACATGCAGTCCAAACATAATGTTCAAAAATTGGAAGTTGTGATAGCGCCGTGGTAGCACTTTCGCTTCAGGTGCGAAAGGCCCGGGAGTTTGAACCCTGCTGGAGCCGTTACAATTGTGCCCTTAAACAAGACATTTAATTTCCACGTTGCCTCTTCTCTATCCCTTGTGGCGATGGATTCCACTAGGAATGAGGTTTCGAGAGTGATTAATATAAGTTGTAAGAACTTTTCGCAAATGAGTGAAACTAAATTTGTATAAACTAAATAACTTTTTCAATTTCTAACCAGGTTAGTATCCTGTAATGTGTAGTCTGATTAACTCGGTGATTAGCACGTTCACTTCTCACCAATGCAACCCTGGTTTGATCCTCGAAACGGAAAGTATATGAGATGGTACAGTGGTCACCAGATCAGACAAGTGGGTTTTCTCAGAGTACTCCGGTTTCCTCCTACATGAATGACCACATATACGCCTCCATCCGCGCCAACGAAAGTGATTAATATAAGTTGTTAAAACTTGTTTTTCAATCATTGTAAAATTAGGTAAGTTTATGCTATTACAGAAATGGTATTGCCCATAATAACCATATTACCGGAGTGGTTCGGTAACGAAATCCAATCTTTTTAACGTTTATAATGTACTTGAATTCTATATATCATCAGCAGCCATTTCCGGACACCACATGTTTCCAATTTGTTAAATGACATCATTGCTGTCAGTAGCAGGTACTTATTTTGTAACGCAAACAATCTAATGGTTGACTTTACAAGGTCACATGTCAATCATGTGACAATACCGGAAAACAACATTTCTGGTACATGAAATTTGATTGGGTGTCCGTTTGAAACATATGTTCTTTTTTTGACTCCATGTTGAATTCACGTGCGAGTGAAATTGTGGTTTTATTTTAAAAGATGTTATGCAATCTGAGTTTAGTGAAGCGTATAAATGCAAGAATGATCACTTTACATATTAACATTATTTCATCTGCTATAAAAGAGAGGGATTAGAAGTTATTCACATTCAAACCTTAGGTGACCGAACACCGGTACGCCCATGGTATCTGATTTTGCTTACTGTGTAGCTCCATTTCTCAGTAACTCTCACAATACCAAAGAAATGGATGTGTATAAATCACTCTTAACACGTTTTATTAAAAATGAATAAAACATTCTTGCGTTATTTCATTGGATAACTGAGTAAATTTTCTTCATCTGTTAGGAAATATTTCATTGGATAACTGAGTAAACCGTTATCTGTTAGGAAATATTTCATTGGATAACTGAGTAAATTTTCTTCATTTGTTAGGGAGTATATCATTGGATAACTGAGTAAACCTTCAACTGTTATGGAGTATTTCATTGGATAACTGAGTAAGCTGTTATCTGTTAGGAAATATTTCATTGGATAACTGAGTAAATTTTCTTCATTTGTTAGGGAGTATATCATTGGATAACTGAGTAAACCTTCAACTGTTATGGAGTATTTCATTGGATAACTGAGTAAACCTTGAACTGTTATGGAGTATTTCATTGGATAACTGAGTAAACCTTGATCTGTTATGGAGTATTTCATTGGATAACTGAGTAAACCTTGAACTGTTATGGAGTATTTCATTGGATAACTGAGTAAACCTTGAACTGTTATGGAGTATTTCATTGGATAACTGAGTAAACCTTGAACTGTTATGGAGTATTTCATTGGATAACTGAGTAAACCTTCAACTATTATGGAGTATTTCATTGGATACATGTAGTTACGTAAACCGTTCATCTGTTTGGGAGTATTTTCATTGGATAGCTGAGAAAACTTGATCCCTAAAGCTGTAGCATCATTATGCCATGTTTGGAAACAAATGAATTCAGTTTGTAAATATCAAGTACCGGTATGCACAGTGGCAATCATGTGCCATATGACTGCTTGCACACACGTACCCCCAGTATCGCTACTCGTGAAATCACCACGTACAACAGGTTGGCAAGTGATAGTAAAACATGCATTTAGTAATCCTTGATTTGATTGGCTATCAGTTTTGTGTGTGTAAAATTATGCAAGGTTAACATTTGTGTGAAATTAATAGAGGAAGTCTCCTACTTACCAAGTTGAATAGTACACCGAGTTTCATTGGCTAGTAAATAAATCGGGGAATTTCATTGGGTGCAGCACTAGTTAATAAAATAAGATTTGCAATTTCATTGGATAGCTGATTTGCGTTCAATAGCCGAGACTGTTACAGTGGTCTCGTACTCTGATTGTATAATACACAACGTATTACCGGTACTGGACAGGAGGCAAGATGACACAACAGTTTCATTGGACAGCTGATAAAACTTTCTGCCAATAACTGAGACTTATAAAATGGTACTGCTACACCTCCACTCAATGAGTGTCCATGCGGCAAGGGGTGTAGAGTGTTAAGACAAATATCCCGGCAATCGTGACTGCGAGAAATGTATCGGGCAGTCTTGACTAGGAGGATGTCCTTGCTTCCAAGGAATGTCCCTGGCAATCATGAATATTGTATTTCTTCAGTTTAAAGCATTGAGAGTGGTGAAGCAGTCTATATGAAACTTGTGAGTACCGGGTATTTGTTGTGAGTACCGGGTATTTGTTGTGAGTACCGGGTATTTGTTGTGAGTACCGGGTATTTGTTGTGAGTACCGGGTATTTGTTGTGAGTACCGGGTATTTGTTGCGAGCACCGGGTATTTGTTGCGAGTACCGGGTATTTGTTGTGAGTACCGGGTATTTACTTAAAGATAAATATTGAGTACACAATCTTTCTTGCACTTGCTTATGGCCACGCCTATTTATTTTTCCAAGTAGTCAATATTGTATATAATAATTATAGCATATTATCGCATCATTTTCTATCATAAAAACACTTGTCAGCCTAAAATAAAATGACATGTATTTGTTTGTTTCTGTGCCTGATGGAATATTATTTCACTTATGAACATGGAAAGCTATTATTATCACTTGTGCCTATCATGATAATACATGTAATGATTTCAATGTTCATTCTGTGTAATATAATGCGATCATACACTGAAACAAATAAGTCCGCCTCCGTGGTCGAGTGGTTAAGGTCGCTGACTTGTATACCACTGTAACCTATCATCACTGATGGTCACGGGTTCGAGCCCCGCTCAGACCGTGTCTCATTTATATGAAAAAGTTAGCAGTTTCTTACGGAGCCTGCCCAGGAAAGGTGTTGTTAGGTAAAACTGCCCGCCGGCGATATAGCCCAAAATGGTGCTGATGCAGACGTAAAACCCGAAATATAACATAAATGAAACAAATAAATACCCCCTTAATCTTCCTTAGATGTCAAACCCCTCGCGGGGATGTAGTTGTATTCCTTCAGTAATTGAACTCAATTTCCACACTTACTGGCTTTTCCCGTTGATAGGTAGTGCCTATTTCATATTAACCCTTAACCTGCCGGATCATTTGGACGGAATGTGCAAACAGGATAGATCTAGATCAGCCGTGGCTAATCAGGATCTATGTTATTTGCTATTCAGACAGTGTTTTAGTGTGTTAACAGCGTAGAGCCTGATTGGACGGCACACATTCTGTGCCATCTGATCTGGCTTTATGCTGTTTACATAAGTGACTTTAGTCGTGATTGGCAGGTTACGGGTTAACCCATTCAACACCAAGTAACTGAAATGGACTGGTCCATGATCAGTTTTTAGACCAATAAATTAATACGAAAATTACATTTGGACCAGTTCATTTATCAAAATGGGTAATTTTGTCTAAAATAGTAATATTACTGGCAAAAAGTGCAGATCCTGATGAGACGGCTCGTCACGAGCCGGCTCATCTGGATCTACACTTTTTGTAAGCCTATTTAGAGGTCTGTGGTGTTGAAAGGGTTAATGTTGTATGCAATAATGTAGTAGCAGCTAACTGTTAAGTCATTGTATTTAGCTTATTTGTAATGCTTGTAATATAATTACTTACAATGCTTTGTATTATTAATTGCTTGTATAAACTATTAATCTGTGTTGTGTGGAATATGTTCATTTTACCCATGCTTATTGTCAGTGCCGCAAGCAAGTTTCGTTGTCACCATGATCTACTGAAGATCACTATTGGCATTATTTGGTCAGATTTGTTATCGATTGCTAGCAATCTGTTACCCGTAAACTGCCGAATAAATTGAAGTGTTAAAGTGTGCAAACAACATAGATCCTGATCAGCCGTGGTGCAACACTATTCAGACAAGTGTTTTAGCTCCACTGTCCGAATAGCAAACAACATAGATCCTGATCAGCCGTGGTGCAACGCTATTCAGACAAGTGTTTTAGCTCCACTGTCCAAATAGCAAACAGCATAGAGCCTGATCAGCCGTGGTGCAACGCTATTCAGACAAGTGTTTTAGCTCCACTGTCCGAATAGCAAACAGCATAGAGCCTGATCAGCTGTGGTGCAACGCTATTCAGACAAGTGTTTTAGCTCCACTGTCCGAATAGCAAACAGCCTGATCAGATGGCACATTATGAGCTCTATGCTATTTGCAAAAGCGTAAATACATTTTGTTGCATCAGCCTCGGGTTGCAGGGACGCATTACTACATTGTGTAATTGTGCAGTAGATGACTTCATGGAGTTACAGCCCTCTGTTTTTATGCCCCTGGACTCGGCTAGCCGAGAGGTAGTATTCGGGCAGTTTATCACCATTATTTTTGTGGTCTCAATTTCTACAGTTCTCTTCCAAGAAAATGAAATTGGGTATAAATCTTCAAGTGTACATAATGTCGGTATGTTCAGGTCTGATAACTGTTTCCAGAGTTATCCCCTTTCTAGGTGTTTCTAGTTAGGCCCTCTAGTTGTTCCTAGAATTATCCCCTCTAGTTGTTACTAGAGTTATCTCCTCTCTAGTTGCTTCTCGAGTTATCCCCTCTAGTTGCTTATAGAGTTATCCCCTCTAGTTGCTTAGAGTTATCACCTCTCTAGTTGCTTCTAGAGTTATCCCTCTAGTTGTTTCTAGAGTTATCCCCTCTCTAGTTGTTGTTTCTAGAGCTATCCCCTCTCTAATTGCTTCTAGAGTTATCCCCTCTTTAGTTGTTACTAGAGTTATCCCCTCTCTGTTGCTTCTAGAGTTATCCCCTCTCTAGTTGTTTCTAGTTAGCCTCTCTCTAGTTGTTCCTAGAATTATCCCCTCTAGTTGCTTCTAGAGTTATCCCCTCTTTAGTTGTTACTAGAGTTATCCCCTCTAGTTGTTACTAGAATTATCCCCTCTCTAGTTACTTCTAGAGTTATCCCCTCTAGTTGTTACTAGAGTTATCCCCTCTCTAGTTGCTTCTAGAGTTATCCCCTCTCTAGTTGCTTCTATAGTTATCCCCTCTTTAGTTGTTACTAGAGTTATCCCCTCTATAGTTGCTTCTAGAGTTATCCCCTCTTTAGTTGCTTCTAGAGTTATCCCCTCTCTAGTTGTTTCTAGAGTTATCCCCTCTCTAGTTGCTTTGAGTTATCCCCTCTTTAGTTGTTACTAGAGTTATCCCGTCTCTAGTTGCTGCTAGAGTTATTCCCTCTTTAGTTGTTTCTAGAGTTTAGTTGTCCTATCTCCTGACACCTGGCTTCACTAGTTACTCAATGCTCCGGTAAATCTGACACCTGGCTTCACTAGTTACTCAATGCTCCGGTACACACAGACGGATATGTAATCCAGTGGTAACACGCTGAACTGGTAATCCAGGGATCGCAGGTTCGATCCCCCGTCTGACCCTAATAAAATTAACAGGCTTTCAGATGGGACGTTAAACTGAGGTCTCGTGTTGGTGCTTTACACCGTGCACATAAAAGAACCAGAGGAGACTCTGGAATGGGTCTCTGTCTGTATCATTGCACTATCCTCCAAAAATCTAAAATGACTAATCTCTTCAGGAGGCGTAGCTCATACTCCAGTAAATCTCCTGACACCTCGCTTCAATAGTTACTCAATGCTCCGGTAAAAGATGTTGTTTTATACATCCTTGTCAAGTCCACCTATCATTGCATTCTTTAACAATAACATTTACATCTAGTATCAATCGTGTATTGTGATCTAGAATAACATTTACATCTAGTATCAATCTTGTATTGCAATCTAAAATAACATTCAACTCTAAAACAAATTATCTACAAACAAAAACAAAATGGTGAATCAATAGTGGCCACATGATGGCGGGGAAATGGTACCTTGAAGCAATGTCTGGTTCACTCTCATCAATCCCCCAACACAAGTTCTTAAAGCCCGTACGGTACATTTTTCTTGCCTTGTGGAAGTAATTTCATGCATATAAAGTATCGTATATCTGCATTGTTGTGACGGCTGCTATTTTAATTAACAGTTTCATTTAGTACATTCATCTTTTGTATAAAAATATAACATATATCACAGAAAACACATTTTGTAATAATCGTACCTAGGACCAACCGATCTCGGACAATACTGACCAAACACTAGAGTGACCGATCTCGGACAATACTGACCAAACACTAGAGTGACAGATCTCGGACAATACTGACCAAACACTAGAGTGACGATCTCGGACAATACTGACCAAACACTAGAGTGACAGATCTCGGACAATACTGACCAAACACTAGAGTGACAGATCTCGGACAATACTGACCAAACACCAGTAGATACAGTACACCCACACGCACATTGTTTATACACACTATACAAGTACTCCCGAGTAAATGACATCATTACCAATGCACAGTACCGTGATGATGGCATAATTACCTATGCACGTTATGCGAACAGTGCACCATTTCCCGTGCATGGTATATGAACAATGCATTATCTCCCATGCAGGGTATATGACCAATGCACCATCTCCCATGCATGGTATATGAACAATGCATCATCTCCCATGCATGGTATATGAACAATGCTTTATCTCCCATGCAGGGTATATGACCAATGCACCATCTCCCATGCATGGTATATGAACAATGCATCATCTCCCATGCAGAGTATATGAACAATGTATTGTCTCCCATGCAGGGTATATGACCAATGCACCATCTCCCATGCATGGTATATGAACAATGCATTATCTCCCATGCAGAGTATATGAACAATGTATTGTCTCCCATGCAGGGTATATGAACAGTACACCAGTTCCCATGCATGGTATATGAACAATGCATTATCTCCCATGCAGAGTATATGAACAATGTATTGTCTCCCATGCAGGGTATATGAACAGTACACCAGTTCCCATGCATGGTATATGAACAATGCATTATCTCCCATGCAGAGTATATGATCAATGTATTGTCTCCCATGCATGGTATATGAACATTGTCCATGGATGGAATTATGTGCAATACATCATTGTCCATGGATGGAATTATGTGCAATACATCATTGTCCATGGATGGAATTATGTGCAATGCATCATTGTCCATGGATGGAATTATGTGCAATGCATTATTGTCCATGGATGGAATTATGTGCAATGCATCATTGTCCATGGATGGAATTATGTGCAATACATCATTGTCCATGGATGGAATTATGTGCAATGCATCATTGTCCATGGATGGAATTATGTGCAATGCAACATTGTCCATGGATGGAATTATGTGCAATGCATCATTGTCCATGGATGGAATTATGTGCAATACATCTGCGCAAAATATTGATAAAAAAAACCGATAACAATAAGTTACATAGAACCAAATTTCTAATCGGTCACCTGTGCTTTATAATACTTGAATCCACAATAACCACCCCATATTCATATCATCTGTTAATACATTTTATTTTATGTTTTCCAATGAAATATAGAAATTTATCAGTTATTTCACGGGTTAAAGGCAAATTGATAGATAAACATCTGGAATAAATTGCAATAACACTTGTGCATGTTTCAAACAAATAATTAAATGTTATACAGTCAAACCTGCCTTAAGCAGCCAGCCAAGGGAATCAGAGAAAGTGGCTGCTTAGCACAGGTGGCTGCTTAATAGAGGTCAAATATATAAAACTGCGCCATCAAATAGTACACACTACAGTAGTATTATTAATCCTGAGCTGTAACCGACATGGTTACCCATCCACGACATCGTTACCCATCCACGACATCGTTACCCACCCACGACATCGTTACCCACCCACGACATCGTTACCCATCCACGACATCGTTACCCATCCACGACATCGTTACCCACCCACGACATCGTTACCCATCCACGACATCGCTACCACCCACGACATCGTTACCACCCACGACATCGTTACCCATCCACGACATCGTTACCCACCCACGACATCGTTACCCATTCACGACATCGTTACCCATCCACGACATCGTTACCCATCCACGACATCGCTACCACCAACTTGTGGCCCGACTCGTTTGCATTTCTTTAATTGGAGCAATAAAATATGATTAAACTAAACCAGATATATAGTGTATACCGGTATGCCGGATATCAGGTTATATTCACGTATTGCAAATTTCTCGTTTATGTGTTTCTTTTAATATTCGCGATTACTCGAAATACATATTTCGCGTACTGCTGTTTATGTGGAGAATTTTACCTTGACACCCGTTCTGGATCAGGATAAAAATACATAGCCGGTTGGTACCGTGTCAGACTTGTATACGGTATTAATTTTGGTATTATATTTCATATTTGCATAAGCATATCTATGGAAACATTAATTATAATCAAATGAAGATATTATGAATCAATTTTCGCTGTTCTAATTCTGGATGAATAAACCCAGATATACAGTACTATTGGTAAATGTGCTATAAGCGTAGAATTGATAACAATAGCACTACAGTTGCATAACTAGAGGATAGCACTCGGAGAGATGCACACCCGCGCTTGGTATAGAGGATAGCACTCAGAGAGATGCAAACCCCCACGCTGGTATAGAAGATAGCACTCGGAGAGATGCAAACCCCCACGCTGGTATAGAGGATAGCACTCGGAGAGATGCAAACCCCTGCGCTGGTATAGAGGATAGCACTCGGAGAGATGCAAACCCCTGCGCTGGTATAGAGGATAGCACTCGGAGAGATGCAAACCCCTGCGCTGGTATAGATCTTGTTATTATTGAAATGCTTAATATACAAGTGCAATCATAGGATATGCACCAAGACATTCGAAGTAAATGCATTGTGGGGCTTCAGGGAAGTATCGAAGTAAATGCATTGTGGGGCTTCAGGGAAGTATCGAAGTAAATACACTGTGGGGCTTCAGGGAAGTAAATGCATTGTGGGGCTTCAGGGAAGTATCAAAGTAAATGCATTGTGGGGCTTCAGGGTAGTATCGAAGTAAATGCATTTTATACCTTACAAGTACCTCACTAATGCTGTACAAGTACCGCACTAACGCTGTACAAGTGCCGCACTAACACTCTACAAGTACCGCACTAAACGCTGTACAAGTACCGCACTAACGCTGCACAAGTACCGCACTAACGCTGTACAAGTACCGCACTAACGCTCTACAAGTACCGCACTAAACGCTGTACAAGTACCGCACTAACACTGTACAAGTACCGCACTAACGCTGCACAAGTACCGCACTAACGCTGCACAAGTACCGCACTAACGCTGTACAAGTACCGCACTAAACGCTGTACAAGTACCGCACTAACGCTGCACAAGTACCGCACTAACGCTGTACAAGTACCGCACTAACGCTGCACAAGTACCGCACTAACACTGCACAAGTACCGCACATACAAACACCAAGTTCCATTTTAGCCAGTGATCTAGTAAAGAGAATTGGAAAAAAACCACTGAATACCAGCAAGTCTCATTTTAAACCAGAAAGTTGAGTGCACAAAAGCACAAACAAATTCTCACTTCTCTCAAACTTTCCAAACACAACAAAATCTCACTTACCAAACACAAACAAGATATCACTTCCCAAAAACAAGATCACTACCCTGTTGAATACAAAATATCAGACTATTGTATAAAAAAAACAACAACAATAACACAAACAACATAAATAATACAACAAAACATTTTTAATAAATAAGGTTTAAATACATAACAGTTGACTGTTTGTGAAGCATATTTCTGAGTGACATTTATCCTATGCCAATAATAATAAAAATTATTCCAACAGACAGATAAGGCTATGCCTGCTAACTATAAATATACATAAACGTTAAGTATGTATATATGTCATTTTGTTTCTATTAACGGAACAGTGACGTTACTAATGCACAGTGCTGTATTATCAACAACGTTATAGAAACGTGCGCAATTTGTGACATCAAATAACAACTTTAACCAATCAGCAACTCTCGGGTGAAACTGCGCTTACCGGAATGTAATCACCGTAGACTGGAAGGTGCTGAAAATGGCGCAATAACACTGTCAAATTTGACATCAATAAGATTTTGGGCAGTAGCTAGCGGTTGTCGTGGAGTCTGCTGAACAAAGCATAACAACAACAAAATATCATGAGATTCTAACATAACAACTAATGCACTACGGTAGATATTAACAACTATTCTCCATGATGTACATCCCACCAATCCGTGTATACAAGTTTTTTAAGTTCATATTATAAGTGAATATCTCTAAAATTGTATAATGTTTATTTACATTTCCAAATGAAAGACATACAGATGTCACTATTTTTTAAAAAATAAATGTAAATTAAAATTTCATTAGTTTTTACATACAGTAGGTATAATACAAAATGAAACAACGTTGATTCTTATTTACTGTCAATGGATTTTTTATTTCAAAGTATTGCCCATACTCGCCTATAAGACAAGTTTTTACCACAAGATTGTGGCCTCGAAGTGGCTTCCCGCCTTATAAGTGAATGCTATAAATATTAACAAACTATTATTTTTTGTTTTTTTACAAACAAGTTAAAATTGGTATTCATACTTTAGTAAAGAACGCACATAAATAGTTCTGTAGACGATATTCAAATAAACCTTCAGTCAGCTTTAAATAATCTGCATATGTGGTGCAGGCATAATGGAATGCTTGTTAACACAGATAAGACCAAATTAATGTTGATCGCAACTCCACAAAAACGTATTAGATTAGAAAATGATACTTTAAATCTGAAGTATAGGAATGATTTATTAAAAGCCACAGAAAGTGACAAAATCTTGGGTGTTTTCGTTGACAACAACTTGCTTTGGTCACAACATATTAAGCATTTGACTAAGAAGATAGCGTCAGCATTATGGCTTCTATCAAAAATTAAAATATTCTTATCACAGCAACATCGTATTCAATTCTACAAATCCTATGTGCAGCCGCATATAGATTATTGTAACATTGTATGGGGCAGCACCTCCTTGAAAAATAAAAATAAAATTTTTAGACTGCAGAAACGAGCCTGTCAAATTATATTAGATTATAATGGTGAAGATGTCCGTCGCAGCATGAATGACTTGAAAATTATGCCAATTTTTGATAGAGTATTTTTCCGAAAAGCTAAATTTATGTTCAAGGTAAATAACAGGTTGACACCTTCATATATTAATGACTTATTTCAGTTAAGAATTAGAGATAGCACAATGCCTGCACTAAGATCGTTATCAGACTGCTCATATGTTGTTCCAAGACCCCACAAAGAGCTATTCAAAAATACGATGAAATATTCAGGATCACTTATCTGGAATGTTTTACCTTCGAACATAAAAAAATGCTGACTCAGTCGAAGCATTCCACAGTAAATGTTTAAAATGGTTAAACATGAATACATGATCTGTGAGTCAATATATGATTTTGGTCTACCTGTGTATATATTTATATATGACTGTATGTATACATGTTGATTGTTGATACATGTACATGTAACTTGTTTGTGACAGGCCTGCCAAACCTCTGGATTTATGAATAATTGTTAAGCTTTAATTAAGCTTAATGTTGTCATTCACACACATAATTTAGACACAATATTTTGGTGTACCTATATCTACATTTATTCATGAATAGTTCTGGCAGGTCTGGCTGTTTGTCCTTGTAAATATTTTGTATATTCATGTGGAGGGCCACATGGAAGATTAACTCTTGTTAAATGTGTTACCCTCGTTAAATAAAGTCTTTACTTACTTACTTACTTACTTACACTGACACTGAACATTTCTTCAACTTGCACTGGCCAAACATACCATCTGGAGTCCATTAAAGGGAGTTTTATTAACCTGTCTTATATGCGAGTGCGTGCCAAAACCCTTATCGGCGATGGTATGGATGGTAAAGGAATCAGTAACCATGTTAAAGTTTTTGCTTTAAGCTTTCGATTAAATCCATTTTCATTCTGTATACAATAGATATGTACCGTACATTGTGAATGAATAAATATGTTTAACCCTTTCAACACCACAGACCTCTAAATAGGCTTACAAAAAGTGTAGATCCAGATGAGCCGGCTCGTGACGAGCCATCTCATCAGGATCTGCACTTTTTGCCAGTAATATTACTATTTTAGACAAAATTACCCATTTTGATTAATGAACTGGTCCAAATGTAATTCTCTTATTCATTTTATTGGTCTAAAAATATCATGGACCAGTCCATGTCAGTTACTTGGTGTCGAATGGGTTAAACCAAAGTTATTTCTTGTAAATGTTTGGCATCCTATGGGTCATCACTGTGGTGTCACTGGGGGGCGTGCCTAATTATGCATGCTATTGTGGACATTATGTCAAAATCGGGTCAAGTTTATATGAATATTGGTTAATAATTGAAGGATTGGGGGGGGTGGTCCCCTTAAAAACACGGCAATAATGAAAGGGGCATAGCATAATAAGCACACACCTACAATGATAGATTAACTACGGTACTAGGATCTGATGCAGGTCAATCGATATGAACTGACCGCCTGTTATACATGCAACTAGTGGAATGTAATTGGTTATACTGTATTACAATCCCTTTATTAACTACATACAAAACATTAACCCTTTCAACACCACAGACCTCTAAATAGGCTTACAAAAAGTGTAGATCCAAATGAGCCGGCTCGTGACAAGCCGTCTCATCAGGATCTGCACTTTTTGCCAGTGATATGACTATTTTTAGACATAATTACCCATTTTGATAAATGAACTTGTCCAAATGTGATTTTCTGATTCATTTATTGGTTTATGAATATCATGGACCAGTCCATGTGAGTTACTTGGTGTTAAATGGGTTAATACTATGCGATTGGTGCAGAGGGAAGCATTCTCAAAATGGTTTATTTTACTACGGTATTAGAGAAAAAAAAACAATGCAGGTGAGAACGATATAGGACAGAAGTGTGTACCTGTAGTGAACATATTGTCATGGTAAACACATTCAACAATCTTTACTGATTATTTGTTTGCACAGGCATGGCGGTCAGACTTCGATCAGGTAAATTTGCCGAATAAAAGTCGCACTTCGGCGATAAAGTGGCACTTTGACATAACGAGTGAAATGCTGCACAGTTATACTGAAGGGACCAACAAATAAATTCGACTTAACGAAATTCGATATAAACGGAGCCAGTTATATGTAAAATGAGTGTCTGAAATGGGACTTTGATCCGACTTTGAGATAACCGGAGAATTCGACATGACGGATATAGACTGTATAACAATAGGCTGTTGTATTTGGGCTTTGAATAAGTAAAGATAATATTTGCGCAATATCGTTTATAAATATCGCTTCATAATCTTCTGAAATAAGTAATGGGGTGTGTATTGTAAACAATACACAAGTCTCTACCAGGCGCAAATCAGCTGGTTAACAACAACTGTTATCATGGTAACAACATGATTTACACTACCCAAGTACTGAAACATTGTACCAATAACCACTCTCACCATACTTGAAAATAATTTGCTAATACCAACAAAGTTAACCCATCCAATGCCAAGTAACTGTATCCCTGATATTTTTAGACCAATAAAATTAATAAGAAAATTATATTTGGACCAGTTCATTTATCAGGTAATTTTGTAAGCGTATTTAGAGGTCTGTAGTGTTGAAAGGGCATAATAAAATATCAAGGGCCATAACTCATGTGTTACTGATGCAATCAAACTGGTTGGCAAACTTGGAAGACACATTTAGCCAGCATGTTACTTGACCAAATATTGAGAATATTCGTTGATTAGGCCACAAGTTTGCGAGCAAATATCGTCGGACATTTGTTAATCGTCCAAGAACCATAACTGAAGCATAAGTAGGAAAATCGGGCTGCATGAAACTTGACCGAGATATGCCAATAACTAATGTGTGCCACCCAGTTTGATGAAGTGCCAATAACCAATGTGTGCCACCCAGTTTGATGAAGTGCCAATAACCAATGTGTGCCACCCAGTTTGATGAAGTGCCAATAACCAATGTGTGCCACCCAGTTTGATGAAGTGCCAATAACCAATGTGTGCTACCCAGTTTGATGAAGTGCCAATAACCAATGTGTGCCACCCAGTTTGATGAAGTGCCAATAACCAATGTGTGCCACCCAGTTTGATGAAGTGCCAATAACCAATGTGTGCCACCCAGTTTGATGAAGTGCCAATAACCAATGTGTGCCACCCAGTTTGATGAAGTGCCAATAACCAATGTGTGCCACCCAGTTTGATGAAGATTAGATAATAATTGATCAAATGTTGGCGCGGGGTTATTAACAAAATAATAAAAGTCTAACCGGCCAAGAGCCATAGCACCACTAAATGGTTCTGTCCAACCAATAAAACAAACTGATCTGCATATTCTCCTCTAACTGACGCCTACCTACCTACAAAGTCACGCTGTTTGCATTATATTATCCAGATATTGCGGACGGACGGTCAGACGTAAACCTAAAATGTCCATTTTCAGGGGGATACAACAGTAGACGACAGGGAAGGATAACTCCTGCAACATGAATTCTGCAGATATAAGAATTACTTCCAACAGAATAGACATTTTATTCAGTGGTCAATTTAAGAAAAAGAAATAAAACGTAACGTTACTACCCAACAAACGTTTCTATATCACAAGCAGTGTCCACTAATAATACACTGCAGTACCTTCGACAGAGTAATCTTTCTTAGATATGTATATCATATATCTTATGCGAGTAGGGGTATCCGTAATATACGATCAACTACATTCCTTCTGTGTGATACGCACTATCATCTAGGGAAAAAAATCTAAAACATGAATACTTGTGCATCATAGCTGAGATAATGCCAATCCAAGCATGAAGATTTCTTTCTTTTATTGTTTATAAATGGCGTTATATTTAACACTTTTTATTTCACAAACCGCAACATTTACTTTATTGAAATATAGCGTGTAATACGTAACGTCTTATTCACTGTACACAACTGCTATTTTTTTCATTTATTTAATGTAAAAAAAATATTACTCCAAATTACTATAAACAAAACACAATCTATTGCATAGTGTAATAAAAAATAAAACAAGCTCACACATTGTTCTGTCTATGATCATTTGTGTGTTTCTGGGGATTAAAGTCGCGCCAACAGCTTCGGTCATACGGCGACTCTCCATCTATTACTGGTGGAGGAAGATTTCCGGATGCCCCTCCGAGCAGTATTGCTGGCACGGGCGGGCACCCGGGTAGAACCACTGACCTACCGCAAGCCAGCTGAATAGCTTCCACATATGAAAGAATTCGACACTTCCAGTGGGATTCGAACCTACAGCAGTGAGGGGCAAGTGATTTGAAGTAAACGACCTCAACCGCACTGGCTTTGATCAAATAGCACACAATGTAATTAAACATACGGCAGATAACACCCATCTGTCTGTATCTGTATAAATGTGAATCATAATACGTCGCGGCATTGAAGTTACAGCCCTTGCACTAATATAGTATCTCCCCTTTTCACTAACATAGTGTCTTTCTTGCACTAACATAGTGTTCCGCTTTCACTAACATAGTGTCTTTCTTGCACTAACATAGTGTTCCGCTTTCACTAACATAGTGTTCCGCTTTTGCTAACATAGTGTTCCGCTTTTACTAACATAGTGTTCCGCTTTTACTAACAGTATTCCGCTTTTACTAACATAGTGTTCCGCTTTTACTAACAGTATTCCGCTTTTCACTAACATAATGTTCGCTTTTACTAACACAGTGTTTTTGCTTGCATTAATGGTGTATCCCTTTCACTAACATAATGTTCCGATTTCATTAACACAGTATCTTTGTTTGCACTACTATAGTGTCCGGCAGAGTCTGTTCACAACTTGTCATACGATACATCCAAGCCGATACAACAACTCGTCACTATTGTGATGCAACAAAACATGAAAATCAATTGAAATCAACTGTTGTACAGAATGTTCATGTTTCCTTGTATCAAGGTATCACAGTAAGGGCATGTTGTATCGGGGATGAAGTGAGTGTGTCATAGAATCTGTTTCATCCACAAACTCTGATGATATCACTCGATAGCACTAAATATTGCTTAGATTTCCCAGTTTAGAATATTGTAGGCCTTTAGACTGGATAGGATTATGTACACACACCAGAGCATGAACAGTATAATACTGGAGCCCCAGCGTATATAAGGATTCTTCCCTCCCAGCTCACCGCCCACAAACTGAAACATAAAATAACAAGCATCATGACACGTATACTCACTGTGGCAGTAAGCTAGTAAACGAGCTAGTCTCCGTGGTACAGTGGATACCGTATACCCACTGTGGCAGTAAGCTAGTAAACGAGCTAGTCTCCGTGGTACAGTGGATACCGTATACCCGCTGTGGCAGTAAGCTAGTAAATGAGCTAGTCTCCGTGGTACAGTGGATACCGTATACCCACTGTGGCAGTAAGCTAGTAAATGAGCTAGTCTCCGTGGTACAGTGGATACCGTATACCCGCTGTGGCAGTAAGCTAGTAAACGAGCTAGTCTCCGTGGTACAGTGGATACCGTATACCCACTGTGGCAGTAAGCTAGTAAATGAGCTAGTCTCCGTGGTACAGTGGATACCGTATACCTGCTGTGGAAGTAAGCTAGTAAATGAGCTAGTCTCCGTGGTACAGTGGATACCGTATGCCCACTGTGGCAGTAAGCTAGTAAATGAGCTAGTCTCCGTGGTACAGTGGATACCGTATACCCACTGTGGCAGTAAGCTAGTAAATGAGCTAGTCTCCGTGGTACAGTGGATACCGTATACCCACTGTGGCAGTAAGCTAGTAAACGAGCTAGTCTCCGTGGTACAGTGGATACCGTATACCCACTGTGGCAGTAAGCTAGTAAATGAGCTAGTCTCCGTGGTACAGTGGATACCGTATACCCACTGTGGCAGTAAGCTAGTAAATGAGCTAGTCTCCGTGGTACAGTGGATACCGTATACCCGCTGTGGCAGTAAGCTAGTAAATGAGCTAGTCTCCGTGGTACAGTGGATACCGTATACCCACTGTGGAAGTAAGCTAGTAAACGAGCTAGTCTCCGTGGTACAGTGGATACCATATACCCGCTGTGGAAGTAAGCTAGTAAACGAGCTAGTCTCCGTGGTACAGTGGATACCGTATACCCACTGTGGAAGTAAGCTAGTAAACGAGCTAGCCTCCGTGGTACAGTGGATACCGTATACCCACTGTGGAAGTAAGCTAGTAAATGAGCTAGTCTCCGTGGTACAGTGGATACCGTATACCCGCTGTGGCAGTAAGCTAGTAAATGAGCTAGTCTCCGTGGTACAGTGGATACCGTATACCCACTGTGGCAGTAAGCTAGTAAATGAGCTAGTCTCCGTGGTACAGTGGATACCGTATACCCACTGTGGCAGTAAGCTAGTAAATGAGCTAGTCTCTGTGGTACAGTGGATACCGTATACCCACTGTGGAAGTAAGCTAGTAAACGAGCTAGTCTCCGTGGTACAGTGGATACCGTATACCCACTGTGGAAGTAAGCTAGTAAATGAGCTAGTCTCCGTGGTACAGTGAATACCGTATTCCTGCTGTGGAAGTAAGCTAGCAAACGAGCTAGCCACTATGGTACAGTGTATACTGTGTTCGCCTCGTAACCACACGGTTGTGAGTTTGAATCCAACCAGAACCACGGTGCTTAAGTCCTTAGGACAAGACACTTAAATTCCACATTGTGTCTTCTTTCTCTAC
The DNA here is from genome assembly GCA_014843695.1 of Archivesica marissinica. NCBI lineage: Eukaryota > Metazoa > Mollusca > Bivalvia > Venerida > Vesicomyidae > Archivesica > Archivesica marissinica. The sequence continues at coordinate 6,505,511 of CM026393.1, forward strand.
CTCCTGACGATAGTTTCCATCAGGAATGCGGTCTCGAGAGCGATTAAATTAATGTGGTAGCAACATGTTTAGCAATTGAGATAAAGGAAATCTGTATAAAGTAAACTAAATTGGTTTCTACTTTCACTTCTCTCTTCTTATCCTGCAAAGTTTCGCATAGATTAAATTACTCCCTATCTGACGGACAGACGGTTCAGATGATTCCCAATTGTATCAAACAGATCACTCTGGCAAATGTTTTTGTTGATTCATTGACCAAGGCATAACCCATTTCATTCTGGATACCGTTCAAACAGTATTTGCAAAGAACATAGAGCCAGATCAGCCGCCATGGAACGTGCCATCTGATCAGGCTCTATGCTGTTTGCTATTCAGATGATCTTGCTAAGACACTTGGCTATGTAGCAAACATAGATCCTGATCAGCATGCAGCATCACGCTGCGGCTGATCTGGATCTATGTTGTTTGCAAAAGCCTTTAAATGTATCCAGAATGAAATGGGTTAAGCAAGAGGGTGATTTGTAGAAACAGTCTTCCCTTAGAATATAATTACAGACGATACTTGGGCGAATCAAAATAACTTCTCCCCCAGCAGGTTGTATATACGTAAATAGACGGATGTGCATCCGCGGTCGAATGTAGTCCCAATAACTAATATAGTTCATTTTTCTTTTTGGCAAAAAATGCATTTTCATGACGGGCAGTGTATAGTTTTTGTGTGTTTTAAGACATTATGTGACATGAGAAGACTTCAGACTTGTAAATGTGTAGAAAAGATGTGGTCAGAAGTCAGACAATTGTAAACTGAAGGTTGGGTATACAGTACTATTGTACTGTGATATTTGGCAGAGGAATACAGTGTGTAAACACAGGGATGTCATTCACACGTAAATTGCTGTCAATGTTCTGCAATAAATGTGTAATATTTCTGCTGGTTTTCAGTTTCATTTGAATACACTCTACACAGTGGATGTGGTATCAGAAGAAGTGAAAGATTGAAAATATAAATGAACAGACTGTTTGTTTTTACTTTCTACTATGTATTTAACCCTTAATGTATTTAACCCGCTAGCGGCTGATAAAATCACTTTTGCAAACAGCATAGAGCCAGATCAGACGGCACAGAATGTGTCGTCTGATCGGGCTCTATGCTGTTTGCTATTTGGATAGTAGAGCTAAAGCACTTGGCTGAATAGCAAACAACATAAATCCTGATCAGACTGGATCTAAGGTGATTGCAAAAATGATTGTATTTACTCTGGCCGGCAAAGGATTAATAGGCAATTTATTTGTTGTGTTAAAACCTCTCCTTATTGTGATGGGGAGAATAGACTGAGCATACCTCTCCTTATTGTGATGTGGAGAATAGACTGTGAGTACCTCTCCTTATTGTGATGTGGAGAATAGACAGAGCATACCTCTCCTTATTGTGATGTGGAGAATAGACTGAGCATACCTCTCCTTATTGTGATGTGGAGAATAGACTGAGCAAACCTCTCCTTATTGTGATGGGGAGAATAGACTGAGCATACCTCTCCTTATTGTGATGGGGAGAATAGACTGAGCATACCTCTCCTTATTGTGATGTGGAGAATAGACTGAGCATACCTCTCCTTATTGTGATGTGGAGAATAGACTGAGCATACCTCTACTTATTGTGATGTGGAGAATAGACTGAGCATACCTCTCCTTATTGTGATGTGGAGAATAGACTGAGTGTACCTCTCCTTATTGTGATGTGGAGAATAGACTGAGCATACCTCTCCTTATTGTGATGTGGAGAATAGACTGAGCATACCTCTCCTTATTGTGATGTGGAGAATAGACTGAGTGTACCTCTCCTTATTGTGATGTGGAGAATAGACTGAGCAAACCTCTCCTTATTGTGATGTATAGACTGAGTATACCTCTCCTTATTGTGATGTGGAGAATAGACTGAGCATACCTCTCCTTATTGTGATGGGGAGAATAGACTGAGCATACCTCTCCTTATTGTGATGTGGAGAATAGACTGAGCATACCTCTCCTTATTGTGATGTGGAGAATAGACTGAGTGTACCTCTCCTTATTGTGATGTGGAGAATAGACTGAGCATACCTCTCCTTATTGTGATGTGGAGAATAGACTGAGCATACCTCTCCTTATTGTGATGGGGAGAATAGACTGAGCATACCTCTCCTTATTGTGATGTATAGATGGAGCATACCTCTCCTTATTGTGATGTATAGACTGAGCATACCTCTCCTTATTGTGATGTGGAGAATAGACTGAGCATACCTCTCCTTATTGTGATGTGGAGAATAGACTGAGTGTACCTCTCCTTATTGTGATGTGGAGAATAGACTGAGTGTACCTCTCCTTATTGTGATGTGGAGAATAGACTGAGCATACCTCTCCTTATTGTGATGTGGATAATAGACTGAGTGTACCTCTCCTTATTGTGATGTGGAGAATAGACTGAGTGTACCTCTCCTTATTGTGATGGGGAGAATAGACTGAACATACCTCTCCTTATTGTGATGGGGAGAATAGACTGAGTGTACCTCTCCTTATTGTGATGGGGAGAATAGACTGAACATACCTCTCCTTATTGTGATGGGGAGAATAGACTGAGCAAACCTCTCCTTATTGTGATGTGGAGAATAGACTGAGCGTACCTCTCCTTATTGTGATGTGGAGAATAGACAGAGCATACCTCTCCTTATTGTGATGGGGAGAATATACTGAGCATACCTCTCCTTATTGTGATGTATAGACTGAGCATACCTCTCCTTATTGTGATGTGGAGAATAGACTGAGCATACCTATCCTTATTGTGATGGGGAGAATAGACTGAGCATACCTCTCCTTATTGTGATGTGGAGAATAAACTGAGCAACTCTCCTTATTGTGATGTTCCTTATTGTGATTTGGTTTTTTTGTGTGTTTTTATTGTGATGTGGAGAATAGACTGAGCATACCTATCCTTATTGTGATGGGGAGAATAGACTGAGCATACCTCTCCTTATTGTGATGTATAGATGGAGCATACCTCTCCTTATTGTGATGTATAGACTGAGCATACCTCTCCTTATTGTGATGTGGAGAATAGACTGAGCATACCTCTCCTTATTGTGATGTGGAGAATAGACTGAGTGTACCTCTCCTTATTGTGATGTGGAGAATAGACTGAGTGTACCTCTCCTTATTGTGATGTGGAGAATAGACTGAGCATACCTCTCCTTATTGTGATGTGGAATGTCCTATTGTGATGGGAGAATAGACTGACATACCTCTCCTTATTGTGATGGGATAGACTGAGTTACCTCTCCTTATTGTGATGGGGAGAATAGACTGACATACCTCTCCTTATTGTGATGGGGAGAATAGACTGAGCAAACCTCTCCTTATTGTGATGTGGAGAATAGACTGAGCGTACCTCTCCTTATTGTGATGTGGAATAGACAGAGCATACCTCTCCTTATTGTGATGGATATACTGAGCATACCTCTCCTTATTGTGATGTATAGACTGAGCATACCTCTCCTTATTGTGATGTGGAGAATAGACTGAGCATACCTATCCTTATTGTGATGGGGAGAATAGACTGAGCATACCTCTCCTTATTGTGATGTATAGATGGAGCATACCTCTCCTTATTGTGATGTATAGACTGAGCATACTCTCCTTATTGTGATGTGGAGAATAGACTGAGCATACCTCTCCTTATTGTGATGTGGAGAATAGACTGAGTGTACTCTCCTTATTGTGATGGAGAATAGACTGAGTGTACCTCTCCTTATGTGATGTGGAGAATAGACTGAGCATACCTCTCCTTATTGTGATGTGGATAATAGACTGAGTGTACCTCTCCTTATTGTGATGTGGAGAATAGACTGAGTGTACCTCTCCTTATTGTGATGGGAGAATAGACTGAACATACCTCTCCTTATTGTGATGGGGAGAATAGACTGAGTGTACCTCTCCTTATTGTGATGGGGAGAATAGACTGACATACCTCTCCTTATTGTGATGGGGAGAATAGACTGAGCAAACCTCTCCTTATTGTGATGTGGAGAATAGACTGAGCGTACCTCTCCTTATTGTGATGTGGAGAATAGACAGAGCATACCCTCCTTATTGTGATGGGGAGAATACTGAGCATACCTCTCCTTATTGTGATGTATAGACTGAGCATACCTCTCCTTATTGTGATGTGGAGAATAGACTGAGCATACCTATCCTTATTGTGATGGGGAGAATAGACTGAGCATACCTCTCCTTATTGTGATGTGGAGAATAAACTGAGCATATCTCTCCTTATTGTGATGTATAGACTGAGCATACCTCTCCTTATTGTGATGTATAGACTGAGCATACCTCTCCTTATTGTGATGTGGAGAATAGACTGAGCATACCTCTCCTTATTGTGATGTGGAGAATAGACTGAGTGTACCTCTCCTTATTGTGGTGTGGAGAATAGACTGAGCAAACCTCTCCTTATTGTGATGTGGAGAATAGACTGAGCATACCTCTCCTTATTGTGATGTGGAGAATAGACTGAGCATACCTCTCCTTATTGTGATGTATAGACTGAGCATACCTCTCCTTATTGTGATGTATAGACTGAGCAAACCTCTCCTTATTGTGATGTGGAGAATAGACTGAGCATACCTCTCCTTATTGTGGTGTATAGACTGAGCAAACCTCTCCTTATTGTGATGTATAGACTGAGCATACCTCTCCTTATTGTGGTGTATAGACTGAGCATACCTCTCCTTATTGTGATGTGGAGAATAGACTGAGCATACCTCTCCTTATTGTGGTTTATAGACTGAGCATACCTCTCCTCATTGTGATGTGGAGAATAGACTGAGCAAACCTCTCCTTATTGTGATGTGGAGAATAGACTGAGCATACCTCTCCTTATTGTGATGTGGAGAATATACTGAGAGTTATATTCTGTGGATATATTTAATAAAACAAGTTACCTTTCTCCTGAGGATAATGATAACAATACAAACAGCGCCAACAGTGCTGAAGATGATGACACTCTGTGTTAGATTATCTGTGGCCACCTTGTACGTGGTACCCTTAGCCAGATGGTACATTGTGCTCAACACCCATGGAATGCCCAGACCCAGGAATACATTAACGCTGTTACTACCTGTAAGTACAACACATACATAAATGCTAAGTTCATGACATACACAGATGCTAAGTTCATGACATACACAGATGCTAAGTTCATGACATACACAGATACTAAGTTCATGACATACACAGATGCTAAGTTCATGACATACACTGATACTAAGTTCATGACATACACAGATGCTAAGTTCATGACATACACAGATGCTAAGTTCATGACATACACAGATACTAAGTTCATGACATACACAGATACTAAGTTCATGACATACACAGATACTAAGTTCATGACATATATATATGCTAAGTTCATGACATACACAGATGCTAAGTTCATGACATACACAGACACTAAGTTCATGACGTACACAGATACTAAGTTCATGACATACACAGATGCTAAGTTCATGACATACACAGATGCTAAGTTCATGACATACACAGATACTAAGTTCATGACATACACAGATGCTAAGTTCATGACATACACTGATACTAAGTTCATGACATACACAGATGCTAAGTTCATGACATACACAGATGCTAAGTTCATGACATACACAGATACTAAGTTCATGACATACACAGATACTAAGTTCATGACATACACAGATACTAAGTTCATGACATATATATATGCTAAGTTCATGACATACACAGATACTAAGTTCATGACATACACAGATACTAAGTTCATGACATACACAGATACTAAGTTCATGACATATATATATGCTAAGTTCATGACATACACAGATACTAAGTTCATGACATACACAGATACTAAGTTCATGACATACACAGATACTAAGTTCATGACATACACAGATACTAAGTTCATGACATACACTGATACTAAGTTCATGACATACACAGATACTAAGTTCATGACATACACAGATACTAAGTTCATGACATACACAGATGCTAAGTTCATGACATACACAGATACTAAGTTCATGACATACACAGATACTAAGTTCATGACATACACAGATACTAAGTTCATGACGTACACAGATACTAAGTTCATGACATACACAGATGCTAAGTTCATGACATACACAGATGCTAAGTTCATGACATACACAGATACTAAGTTCATGACATACACAGATGCTAAGTTCATGACATACACTGATACTAAGTTCATGACATACACAGATGCTAAGTTCATGACATACACAGATGCTAAGTTCATGACATACACAGATACTAAGTTCATGACATACACAGATACTAAGTTCATGACATACACAGATACTAAGTTCATGACATACACAGATGCTAAGTTCATGACATACACAGATACTAAGTTCATGACATACACAGATACTAAGTTCATGACATACACAGATACTAAGTTCATGACATACACAGATACTAAGTTCATGACATACACAGATACTAAGTTCATGACATACACTGATACTAAGTTCATGACATACACAGATACTAAGTTCATGACATACACAGATGCTAAGTTCATGACATACACAGATACTAAGTTCATGACATACACAGATACTAAGTTCATGACATACACAGATACTAAGTTCATGACATACACAGATACTAAGTTCATGACATACACAGATGCTAAGTTCATGACATACACAGATACTAAGTTCATGACATACACAGATACTAAGTTCATGACATACACAGATACTAAGTTCATGACATACACAGATACTAAGTTCATGACATACACAGATACTAAGTTCATGACATACACAGATACTAAGTTCATGACATACACAGATACTAAGTTCATGACATACACAGATACTAAGTTCATGACATACACAGATACTAAGTTCATGACATACACAGATACTAAGTTCATGACATACACAGATACTAAGTTCATGACATACACAGATACTAAGTTCATGACATACACTGATACTAAGTTCATGACATACACAGATACTAAGTTCATGACATACACAGATACTAAGTTCATGACATACACAGATACTAAGTTCATGACATACACAGATACTAAGTTCATGACATACACAGATACTAAGTTCATGACATACACAGATACTAAGTTCATGACATACACAGATACTAAGTTCATGACATACACAGATACTAAGTTCATGACATACACAGATACTAAGTTCATGACATACACAGATACTAAGTTCATGACATACACAGATACTAAGTTCATGACATACACAGATACTAAGTTCATGACATACACAGATACTAAGTTCATGACATACACAGATACTAAGTTCATGACATACACAGATACTAAGTTCATGACATACACAGATACTAAGTTCATGACATACACAGATACTAAGTTCATGACATACACAGATACTAAGTTCATGACATACACAGATACTAAGTTCATGACATACACAGATACTAAGTTCATGACATACACAGATACTAAGTTCATGACATACACAGATACTAAGTTCATGACATACACAGATACTAAGTTCATGACATACACAGATACTAAGTTCATGACATACACAGATACTAAGTTCATGACATACACAGATACTAAGTTCATGACATACACAGATACTAAGTTCATGACATACACAGATACTAAGTTCATGACATACACAGATACTAAGTTCATGACATACACAGATACTAAGTTCATGACATACACAGATACTAAGTTCATGACATACACAGATACTAAGTTCATGACATACACAGATACTAAGTTCATGACATACACAGATACTAAGTTCATGACATACACAGATACTAAGTTCATGACATACACAGATACTAAGTTCATGACATACACAGATACTAAGTTCATGACATACACAGATACTAAGTTCATGACATACACAGATACTAAGTTCATGACATACACAGATACTAAGTTCATGACATACACAGATACTAAGTTCATGACATACACAGATACTAAGTTCATGACATACACAGATACTAAGTTCATGACATACACAGATACTAAGTTCATGACATACACAGATACTAAGTTCATGACATACACAGATACTAAGTTCATGACATACATAAATTCCAAAACAAAAGTTCAGATTATATGGCACAGAGCAGGACTGAACATTGTGTTTTATCTTCTCATTTACAGTGAAAGTCTGGAAGTCGTGATAGCTCAGTGGTAGCGCGTTCGCTTCACGTGCGAAAGGCCCGGAGTTCGAGCCCCGCTGGAGCCGTTACGATTGTGTCCTTAGGCAAGGCATTTAAATTCCACATGCATCTTCTCTCTCCCTCGTGGTGATGGATTCCATCAGGAATGAGGTCTCGAGAGTGATTAGTATAAGTTATAAGAACTTGTTTCGCAATCGAGCTAAAATAAATTGGTATAAAATAAACTACAGTGAAAATAAATGCGAGATACAGATTAATAAACAACATTATATAATCGCTAACCAGTAACATTTCCAATGGCTGCATCAGCATACTCATCCTGCTTGGCAGCTGTTCGACTAGCAAACGTGTCCGGCAGACTGGTTCCGAGGGCTATTATTGTTATACCAGTCACACTAGTCTTCAAGCCAATCACACACCCAATCAGATGCCCAAGCTGTATTAAGCAAAATAAAAACAAAAGTAAAATCAGTTGCAGAAAATTCTCTTATTGTCGCATTGTGACATAAAAGTGTGTGTGACTATATTGTACCCTCTTATTTTTTTAAATACAGATACAAAATGTTCGGGCTAAGCCCTCGATTGATAATGGCGGGTGGTCTATGTACCACAAAATACATCACATACACCTATACACTCATTAACCCTTTCAACACCACAGACCTCTAAATAGGCTTACAAAAAGTGTAGATCCAGATGAGCCGGCTCATGATGAGCCGTCTCATCAGGATCTGCACTTTTTGCCAGTAATATTACTATTTTAAGACAAAATTACCCATTTTTATAAATGAACTGGTCCAAATGTAATTTTCTGATTAATTTATTGGTCTAAATATATCATGGACCAGTCCATGTGAGTTACTTGGTGTTGAAAGGGTTAACCATTAGTACGATATAGGCGAAATGAGCAGATAACAAAATGTGTCTTGGGATGATTTGAATGAAATGTCAAGCCCTACTTTCTAGGAAAAATAAGAAATATATTACACATTTGGTATCTGCTCATTTCACCTACAGGGTGCTAACGGTTAACAAACAGGGCAGCAACTCAACCATATGGCATAGTGGATACGGTGTCTGCCTCGTAATAGAGGGTTGCGAGTTTGAGCCTTACGAGAACCATGTGGAAGTCGTGATAGCGCAGTGCATGCGCGTTCGCTTCAGGTGCGAAAGGTCTGGAGTTCGAGCCCCGCTGGAGCCATTACGATTGTGCCCTTAGGCAAGGCATTTAAATTCCACATTGTCTCTTCTCTCTCCCTCGTGGCGATGGATTCCATCAGGAATAAATTCCACATTGTCTCTTCTCTCTCCCTCGTGGCGATGGATTCCATCAGGAATGAGGTCTCGAGAGTGATTAATATAAGTAGAAAGAACTTGTATTGCAATCGAGCTAAAATAAATTTGTATATAAACTAATACTCGAGATTGATTAAACTAAACTTCTAAAAAATTGTTTAATACGTTTTTCTGCATTTGTTTGTATGAGATTATAAAACAAGTTCCTAAATTACGAATGTAAATAATACAGGATGCACTTAAGGAGACGTCTACATGATTGATTTTCAACTTGGCCACGATGTCGACCATGTTGAATTTTGAATATCAATTATTTTTTTATCTATTTACATCTGTTAGCTACTCTGATGCCCCGTACAAAATTTCATCCAAATTGACCAAGCAGTTCTGGAGAAATCAAAAACAGATTTTGAAGATGGCTACCATGGCAGCCATCTTGGATTTCCCATAATAACAATTTTTTAAGCTTATGGGCTGTCATCTGATGTAAACTGTCGACAGCCGCATGACGCCGATTGACCATTGTATACCAAGTGTTGCTCAGGTGAGAAAACAAAGTAGTGTATTTTAATGTTCACTTACCTGCTCTATCACCATTGTAAGGAGTGCAATATACAACAACGACAAGACAAATGTCGGCCATGCTCCCCAATATTTTCTGAAATATTTAAATTTCGAATGTCATTGATTATATGATTGTCAGCTATAGATTAATTGGCACAAGACACAAATTATTTGTGCTTGCCCTATTGTCATATAGTAAGTAATAGGGCAAACAATTTTTGTTTGTGTCTTGTGCCTGTGCCCACAACAGAATCTTTCACCATGTGCAATCTTATGCATCTATTCTTTACTGCGAATTGTTCATACAATGAAACCTGAAAGTTATTAAAACGACAATAATTCAAAGTACATGGTGGTTGTTCAACACATATCACAGGGACGATGTCATACACTGTGAATCCAATGCATCATTATAAAACATGGTGATCATTATTGATTTTCACCATGGCCACCATGTCGACGACAATGTTGAGTCCCCATACTGACATCATATCCAAAATATTAACATCGGCATTCACTGACCATGTTAAGAAACTTTACCAGTCTCTAAAATTCTAGTCTTTGCTTCTCCATCCATGTCATTTTCCAGATGCTCTTCAGAATAAACAAGTCACAATGTAACTCCGCCTTACTACAGTAAATAACAGCTTGATATTCAGATAAACCAATAGAGAACATGGTGTGTGCTGATTTTTGGCACAGACGGATCTGTAGTCCAGTGGTAACACGCTGGACTGGTAATCCAGGGATCGCATATTGGATCCCCCCGTCCGACCATAATAAAATTTAAAAGTCTTTCAGATGGGACGTTAAACCGAGGTCTCGTGCCGGTGCTTTACATCGTGCACGTAAAAGAACCAGAGGAGACTCTGGAATGGGTCTCTGTCTGTATCATTGCACTATCCTCCAAAAATCTAAAATTACAAATCTCTTCAGGAGGCGTCGCTCATATTGGCAACCGGTAGCGATGATAAATAAACGTAAAAACACACACACGCCGATTTTTGAAATAGAAACAATGTTGGAAGTTTTATCAACATTTATTACTTGGATATGAATTTTAGCCTAATTTTTGCCGTTATTTGCCTACCACAATACTGTCTACCACCCAGGTTATTTGCCTACCACAATACTGTCTACCACCCAGGTTATTTGCCTACCACAATACTGTCTACCACCCAGGTTATTTGCCTACCACAATACTGTCTACCACCCAGGTTATTTGCCTACCACAATACTGTCTACCACCCAGGTTATTTGCCTACCACAATACTGTCTACCACCCAGGTTATTTGCCTACCACAATACTGTCTACCACCCAGGTTATTTGCCTACCACAATACTGCCTACCACCCAGGTTATTTGCCTACCACAATACTGCCTACCACCCAGGTTATTTGCCTACCACAATACTGTCTACCACCCAGGTTATTTGCCTACCACAATACTGTCTACCACCCAGGTTATTTGCCTACCACAATACTGTCTACCACCCAGGTTATTTGCCTACCACAATACTGTCTACCACCCAGGTTATTTGCCTACCACAATACTGTCTACCACCCAGGTTATTTGCCTACCACAATACTGTCTACCACCCAGGTTATTTGCCTACCACAATACTGTCTACCACCCAGGTTGATGTGTTTTCCAGTCTGATATTACGCTTGTTGGTTTGATACTGTCACGAGCCCGTATCAATTGAGTAAAAAACGTATCATAACTAGTTCCTGAGAAAATAGCGCATGCACACTCGGTGCTAGTTTGTTTACTTCCTGTGTGTCTCAGTATCATAACATACCCTCGTGGCGATGGATTTCATCAGGAATGAGGTCTCGTGAGTGATTAATATAAGTTGTAAGAACTTGTTTCACAATCAAGCTAAAATAAATTTTGAAGAAAGAAACAACATGTGCTAAAATAATTTTGAAAAAGAAATGTGTGTCAAATTTGACAGATAACAGTTTCATGGTAATATTTCAATCATTTTCGTGTATCTTTATTCCTGATAAATGGATAATGGAGAGCAAGATTTCGATTATTAAATGTTCAAATTCAAATCAAAGTAATACAGATGTTATTATGGTGGGTTCGGTTTCAGGCTGATACCAAGTTACCTCGGGGTCATGAGCCCGTATCAACATGAACATAGCATCGGTATCATAACTAGTTCCTTTTAAATAACGCAGGTCTCAAGCTGATATCAAGTTACCTCGATACCTAGGCTGATTTGAAACTAGCCACGTAATAACCTCTGAGTATTTACGGAATGAGATAAGCATAATATTATGCTGGTCTGGACACTGTTCACACTCATTGTGTCCCATACTTCGAAAAGATAATATATACAAGTACAGACCACATAATAATTACAGCCACAGTTTAACCCTTGACCTGCCGAATAAACTTGATGGAATATGCAAACAACATAGATCCAGATCAGCTGCAGCGTAGCGCTTGATCAGGATCTATGTTGTTTGCTATTCAGACAAGTGTTTTAGCTACACTATCCGAATAGCATACAGCATAGAGCCTGATCAGATGGCATGTTCTGTAGAAAATCCATGCCGTCTGATCTGGCTCTATGCTGTTTGCAAAATCAACTTTAAGTCGTGATTGGCAGGTTACGGGTTAATAGCTATGAGTTGCATGATAATGAATGCTTACGTGGGAGGTACACAAGCTCCAACAAGTTTCCAGAAGAAGGTAAGGAGATGCAGGAGATAGTGGGCCCAGCTCGGTGGAACCGCATTACCATCAGCATCTGTATCACCTCCAACAGTCATTGCACTACAATACAAAATTATATAATAATAATATAAACAGTCTTTCAGAGGGGACTATACGCCATTACGATTGTGCCCTTAGGCAAGGCATTTAAATTCCACATTGCCTCTTTTCTCTCCCTTGTGGCGATGGATTCCATCAGGAATGAGGGGCACGGGGCATAGATCTCATCTATCGGTGCTATACACGGAGCATAGATCTCATCTATCGGTGCTATACACAGGGCATAGATCTCATCTATCGGTGCTATACATGGGGCATAGGTCTCATCTATCGGTGCTATACATGGGGCATAGATCTCATCTATCGGTGCTATACATGGGGCATAGGTCTCATCTATCGGTGCTATACATGGGGCATAGATCTCATCTATCGGTGCTATACATGGGGCATAGATCGCATCTATCGGTGCTATACACGGGGCATAGATCTCATCTATCGGTGCTATACACGGGGCATAGATCTCATCTATCGGTGCTATACATGGGGCATAGATCTCATCTATCGGTGCTATACACTGGGCATAGATCTCATCTATCGGTGCTATACATGGGGCATAGATCTCATCTATCGGTGCTATACACGGGGCATAGGTCTCATCTATCGGTGCTATACATGGGGCATAGATCTCATCTATCGGTGCTATGCACGGGGCATAGGTCTCATCTATCGGTGCTATACACGGGGCATAGATCTCATCTATCGGTGCTATACACAGGGCATAGATCTCATCTATCGGTGCTATACATGGGGCATAGATCTCATCTATCGGTGCTATACATGGGGCATAGATCTCATCTATCGGTGCTATACACGGGGCAAAGATCTCATCTATCGGTGCTATACACGGGGCATAGATCTCATCTATCGGTGCTATACACAGGGCATAGATCTCATCTATCTGTGTTATACATGGGGCATAGATCTCATCTATCGGTGCTATACACGGGGCATAGATCTCATCTATCGGTGCTATACATGGGGCATAGATCTCATCTATCGGTGCTATACACTGGGCATAGATCTCATCTATCGGTGCTATACATGGGGCATAGATCTCATCTATCTGTGTATACATGGGGCATAGATCTCATCTATCGGTGCTATACACGGGGCATAGATCTCATCTATCGGTGCTATACATGGGGCATAGATCTCATCTATCGGTGCTATACACTGGGCATAGATCTCATCTATCGGTGCTATACATGGGGCATAGATCTCATCTATCGGTGCTATACACGGGGCATAGGTCTCATCTATCTGTGCTATACATGGGGCATAGATCTCATCTATCGGTGCTATACACGGGGCATAGATCTCATCTATCGGTGTTATACACAGACTATGGATACCTCTGGAATACGAGCATCTTCTGTACCTTGCTTGCTTGCTCTATCTTCCAAAATAAAATGATTAATATACTGGAGGCGTTTCCCCCGATTAATCACCAGGGGGGGGGGGGGCAACGATAAATAAACATGTATGTGTGTATTACCTGACAAACTGTCCTCGCCACGTTGCCTCTTCCTCCTCCTCCTGTACTACGTCCCGTAGACGGTCACCTAATTCATCTGAAAAACAGTACAACACATTATTAGAAAGTCGTGATAGTGCAATGGTAGCGTGTTCGCTTCAGGTGCGAATAGCCCAGAGTTCGAGCCCCGCTGGAGCCGTTCAGATTGTGCCCTTAGGCAAGGCATTTAAATTCCATGTTGCCTCGTCTCTCTCCCTCGTGGCGATGGATTCCATCAGGAATGGGGTCTCAAGAGTGATGAATATAAGTCATCATGTCATGTTGTTATAAGTAACTGTATATCTATACATATGTCATCATGTCTATGCAACCGTCATACAGACATATTGTTATATGTAACTGTATATCTATACAACCTCCATACAGACATATTGTTATATGTAACTGTATATCTATACATATGTCATCATGTATATGCAACCTCCATACAGACATATTGCTATATGTAACTGTATATCTATACATATGTCAGCATGTCTATGCAACCTCCATACAGACATATTGTTATATGTAACTGTATATCTATACATATGTCATCATGTATATGCAACCTCCATACAGACATATTGCTATATGTAACTGTATATCTATACAACCTCCATACAGACATATTGTTATATGTAACTGTATATCCATACATATGTCATCATGTCTATGCAACCTCCATACAGACATATTGTTATATGTAACTGTATATCTATACATATGTCATCATGTATATGCAACCTCCATACAGACATATTGCTATATGTAACTGTATATCTATACAACCTCCATACAGACATATTGCTATATGTAACTGTATATCTATACAACCTCCATACAGACATATTGCTATATGTAACTGTATATCTATACATATGTCAGCATGTCTATGCAACCTCCATACAGACATATGCATATATGAGCTGATTAATTATCGTAATCAATGGATAAACAGACATCATGTCTATGCAACCTCCATTATAGAGGACACTGGCAATGTATAAGGGTTGTATCCACTATGTTTGTGTTTGTTTGACTACAGAACAGTCAATATAATATCATGTGATAATGGTAATGGCGTCGAGACGAGGCTATATATTATAAAGGGTTAACAGTCTGTGTACTTACCTTTGGTAATATTACAGACGATGGCACTTCTTGTACCTATTTTGGCACCTAGACTTGGATTTTTCAGTGTTATGATGAAGTTTTTTGGACCCTGAAACATACAACGAAAACTAAACTACATTATTTGCATTATGACATAGAAACAGCTGTGAATACTAGTAAACTGTAGAACATACTCACAGCATTAGCACTACAGTCATGCTCTGTAGTGTATAATGAGAGACATCAGTCAGTTACTGCCCCTGAATACTCTCTAAAACTAGATAGGTCCTATTAAGTGTTTTCCTCTGTTATTATCGCTGTTTCCTTTGCACAACATGCTAACAATTTTATTCCACTATCACTTCTTATGAGTATTAAATTACTATATCTTGACAAATCGCACGCACACAGTATATGCAATGGGTACTTATTTGTAAAATAATGATTGCACACAGTATATGGCAATGGGTACTTATTTGTAAAATAATGATCGCACACAGTATATGCAATGGGTACTTATTTGTAAAATAATGATTGCACACAGTATATGGCAATGGGTACTTATTTGTAAAATAATGATCGCACACAGTATATGCAATGGGTACTTATTTGTAAAATAATGATCGCACACAGTATATGCAATGGGTACTTATTTGTAAAATACTGATTGCACACAGTATATGCAATGGGTACTTATTTGTAAAATACTGATTGCACACAGTATATGCAATGGGTACTTATTTGTAAAATAATGATCGCACACAGTATATGCAATGGGTACTTATTTGTAAAATAATGATCGCACACAGTATATGCAATGGGTACTTATTTGTAAAATAATGATCGCACACAATATATGCAATGGGTACTTATTTGTAAAATAATGTTATCAGTTAATTAACACGATTTTGGTAAAATCACATTTATCATACCGCAACATCTGATTAGGGAACAACAATAAAAACAAAGGATTCTAACTAAAGGACATATTCACATTTCGGAATAAATCAGACTTTATCTGCCAAGGGAGGTAATAGATCATTTGGAAATGTCTCTCATTGTGCTGCAACTAACAGATGAAATGCAACCATGATTGATATCCCAGAGCCTTCTGTATTCCACACAGCAATGCACATCAATACTGATTCGGAAAATGAAAGAGAAGAAGTTGGTATAGGTAAATGAAAAACTACATGTGTCTAATCTAAGCTGTAGCAAGCTATATAATCTGCTGTCAATCCAAAGGAAACTCTCTACATTCATTAATCGACTGTAAATTATACTAATATGGTGTGTGTTTTCATGCCTACTTTAATTTTAATTAATGAATCGTAAATCTTGGTGATTCAGTATAACATTTTTAAAAACAATTTAAAAAAAAGAAACACAAAACTGCCACCACAATAAAGTGAAAAAATGAATACAACACCATCACCACAGTGAATAATACCATGTTCACGCTCAAATTAAATAGGATTTACCCAAGCACTGCATTCGTATTAGCACAATATAGACAATTGACTGTGACTGGAGTATATACATGCAAAAGTCGTGAATATTAATATCTGAACGTTACACAATTCATTAAAATATTTATTTCTTTTTTCTCAAATTCATCGATTTGAGTTTGTTTTTTACGTCTTTGAAGAGTTCATACTAGAAAGTATGTACAGTGTGCAAAAACAACCCATCGCGCGATGAAATCTAGCAGCGGGCAACAAAGAAATAAATTAAGATCGTCCGAAGTGCAGTGAAATATAATCAAGCAAGTCTTAATTATCATAATAATGAATGAGTGCGAAATCTTACTAAACACCGCTTCTGCATTGGATGTACAACACATACTGTGCGGAATTTTCTCATACTACCCGATTCGTAAGTAATAAAAGATAGTTTTGCACACTGTATGTAGTTTTAAATCTGGCCTTAACCCTTTCAACCCCACAGGCCTCTAAATAGGCTTATGAAAAGTGTAGATCCAGATGAGCCGTCTCATCAGGATCTGCACTTTTTTGCCAGTAATAATTATTACTATTTTTAGATAAAATTACCCATTTTGATAAATGAACTGGTCCAAATGTAATTTTCTTATTAATTTATTGGTCTAAAAATAGCATGCACCAGTCCATGTCAGTTACTTGGGGTTGAATGGGTTAAACTATGGCCACCAGCCACTTACGGAAACGCAAAATGGCTTTAAAATCTCAATCCAGATTACAGTTGTGAACAGGGTGTTAGTATTTCAGAACTCTCTAATTCAGGTACCAGTAAGCTTAGTTTAAGCTTAAATAATTGGCAGACATTTTTATAAAGATATAATTTTATGTACTATAATTATATAGCCGGAATCAAAACTGCACTGTAAGTTAACCCATTCAACACCAAGTAACTCATATGGACTGGTCCATGATATTCACAAACCAATAAATGAATCAGAAAATCACATTTGGACAAGTTCATTTATCAAAATGGGTAATTATGTCTAAAAATAGTCATATCACTGGCAAAAAGTGCAGATCCTGATGAGACGGCTCATCACGAGCCGGCTCATCTGGATCTACACTTTTTGTAAGCCTATTTAGAGATCTGTGGTGTTGAAAGGGTTAACCACCAAAGGTCATTCACCCGTTGAGGCGTGACCCCCAACATGTATCCTTCACGTCTTTTATTAAATAAATAAATAAAGCAGTTTGAATTCGGTACATTTTTCATGAAAAAAGCTGTATCCTTTTAATGATTATAGCATCCTATCAATTTACTAGATATAATATAATACATAGCATTGTGTGTCACAACTTTGTGTGGCACTGCATTACCATAATTATACACAACTTTGTGTGTTTTACGCTTATTTATCGTTGCTACCGGTTGCCCATATGAGGGACACCTCCTGAAGATTTTTGGAGGATAGTGCAATGATACAGACAGAGACACATTCCAGAATCTCCTCTGGTTCTTTTACATGAACGGTGTAAAGCACCGACACGAGACCTCGGTTTAACGTCCCGTCTGAAAGACTGTTAATTTTATTAGGGTCAGATGGGGGGATCGAACCTGCGATCCCTGGATTACCAGTCCAACGTATTAATCACTGGACTACAGATCCATCACAACTAATTATCGCACCCATTTGTACATATAATGACTTGTTTGCAGGAAACTGCACAATAACTGCAATTGTGAAAACTAACTTAACAAATTAACCCATTTCATTCTGGATACATTTAAAGGCTTTTGCAAACAACATAGATCCAGATCAGCTGCAGCGTCATGCTGCATGCTGATCAGGATCTATTTTGTTTGCTACATAGCCAAGTTTCTTAGCAAAATCATCTGAATAGCAAACAGCATAGAGCCTGATCAGACAGCACGTTCCGTGGCAGCTGATCTGGCTCTATGTTCTTTGCAAATACTGTTTGAATGGTATCCAGAATCAAATGGGTTAAAGAAAAGTTAAGCTGCTGGATGTGTCCGATTGGGAAGGTACTGGTGAGAGCAGAGTTCTTGCTAGTTTTCTGTTGACGTCCTTATTTGGATACAAGCTTTCCCCCCCCCCCCGTTGTTTTTAACTCCCTCCTATAACTGCCAAGAATCTGGTATGGCAATGTTATTCATCGTTTTCTGGAACCTCGTAAATACTGTTATGCTCATTTCAATATTGAAATGCAGTTCGTAATTACAGAACATTCACTGGTAATAAACTGTTTTGCCATAATCCTGTATTAAATTGTACTGTTTTGTAATGCAAATTTTGGAATGTACTTTGTCTATGAAACCGTTCAAATAAGTTTTAAGTACCCTGGCAGAAAACAACATGTGTTTACTGCATGTTTTACTACAAGGATATAATATAACTGACAGGGATTGCTAGAAGGCATTGAATTAAATGGTCAAACTGAAATGATAGTTATATTTGTACACTGAATTACTTTAAAAACGCACCACATATATTCTACATATAGAGATATGACAATCTTAGATTGATTTTTAATTCTGAGGGATACATCTACATTTAAATCAAGCACACCCTTTTTTGTGGTTCCATTTTGGAAAGTTTAGTTGATGATAAAATTTTAGTGCAATGTCCAATTCCTTATTTCAATTGTTGTAAGTATTCATGTACATGATAAAGTCAAGTCAAAGTTTTTATTGGCATAAACATGTACATGTCCATCGCCAAGAAACATGTTTGGCGGTTACATACAAAGTTACAGAAAAGCATGATATTATATATGGTTTGAGTAAGCATAGCATTAACATTTACGAAATATATTGTTGTTTAACAATATAGTTTGTATTTAGTGTCTCACATATCAATATTTTACAAGTAGGAACATTCATTTAGTTAATTATTATCATTGTTGCTAAATAAATATATTTAGCTAAATTGACAAGTTTGCTTTTTGGTGTTGAATTCATGAGTGTTCTAAACTTATTATGTTATGTTATATGTTATATTTCGGGTTTTACGCCTGCATCAGCACCATTTTGGGCTATATCGCCGGCGGGCAGTTTACTTAACAACACCTTTCCTGGGCAGGCTCCAGCGGTTAACCAGTACATGGGTGCATCAACCTCCGTAAGAAACTGCCAACTTTTTCATATAAATGAGACACGGCCTGAGCGGGGCTCGAACCCGTGACCATCAGTGATGATAGGTTACAGTGGTATACAAGTCAGCGACCTTAACCACTCGACCACGGAGGCGGACTCTAAACTTATTAATGGTTGGCCATGAACAATAATATCTAGGTAAATATATATTTCTTATATCATTATAATAAGGACAAACTAATAAGCAATGATATTCTGATTCTACTTCATTTTGAGCACACTCAAATTTCTTGATAGAAAAGAAATCTGTTTAAACTAAGCCCCAAAAAGGAAATTTTTGGAATTTTGTAAAATTTGGCTCATTAGGTCACTATAAAATTAATTTTGATACACTTTACGGTCGACTTGCTATTTATGAAAACGTGTCTTACGCCAAAACTATACCTCCGACAAAAGTGATGCGTTTTTATAGTCGTTCGGTGTATGGAAAGGTCCATTAAAATACTCAGAGATTTTATTTTTTAATGTTTAATGATCACAAAGCTTTCATTAACCCTTTCAACACCACAAACCTCTAAATAGGCTTACAGAATGTGTAGATCCAGATGAGCCTGCTCATAACGAACCATCTCATCAGGATCTGTACTTTTTGCCAGTAATATTACTATTTTTAGACAAAATTACCCAGTTTGATAAATGAACTTGTCCACATGTAATTTTCTTAGTCATTTATTGATCTAAAAAATACCACTTGGTGTTGAATGCACCAGTCCATGTCAGTGACTTGGTGTTGAATGGGCTAAAAGTACTAAAAACTACTTTATCTAAATCCAACACTTTCATTTGTATTTTTAATCAAAGTAATGACATAACTACATAATGTTGTTATCACATATACACATACATATACAGTGGAATTTCAAACCAATGGATTAATGTTGTAGGAAAGCACAGGTGTTTAAATTGCACGAAACAAATGAACAGACACCATATGTAACACGCTACAGCACATTGTATTTACTGCAAACAGTTGCAACAAAACAGCACAATACAACTACCTCATGTGTGTGTGTGTGTGTGTGTGTGTGTTTTACGTTTATCTATCGTCGCTACCGGTTGCCAATATGAGCGGCACCTCCTGAAGAGAGTCATTTTGGAGGATAGTGCAATGATACAGATAGAGACTCATCCCAGAGTCTCCTCTGGTTCTTTTACGTGCACAGTGTAAAGTACCGACACGAGACCTCGGTTTAAAGTCCCATTTGAAAGACTGTTAATAATGTTACGGTCAGACGGATCGATCCTGCGTTCCCTGGACTCGCAGTCCAACGTGTTAACCACTGGCCTACTGACCCGTCTGTATACAGACTGTTAATTTTATTAGGGTCAGACGGGGGATCGAACCTGCGATCCCTGGATTACCAGTCCAACGTGTTAACCACTGGACTACAGATCCGTCTGTATACAGACTGTTAATTTTATTAGGGTCAGACGGGGGGATCGAACCTGCGATCCCATGCATTACCTGTTAACCACTGGACTACAGATCCATCTGTAATTGATATACCTGCACAGTAAATATGTAGGAAAGTGTAACGAGGCCTCATGGGTGTCTCGCTATGGATGAGTAACTGTATAAGTGATGGTTCACCGGATTAACATCATTTCTGTCATGGTTTCCAGCGAACGATTGAGAAATAACCACGTAAGAGAATTTTTTTGGACGCATAAATAATTTCTGAAATCATAATTATCTTGGGGCCAAATGTAAAGTTCAAGGTCATTGGTAGGGTGTGGACTTACATGTGGGTGTAGAGAATTAGTCTTCAAATGTGTATGCAAAGCTTAAAATAATATCTTTTAACAGTTCTTGAGAAATGATAACGATTTGAGATATTTTTTGATATATAAAATATTTCTGAAGACCAAATGATTAGTGTGCCAAAATTCATGTTAGTAACAAGGTCAATATTGGGGGGGTGGGATCTGTTAGGGGTGGCAGGAACAATCTCTAGAAACAGTGTGAAACCAATCAACACATTATATTTTAGATATATGCAATATTATTGACGACACCCATGCTTGAAAAGTGACTTGTTAAAAGTGACTTGTTACGTCTCGCTTTCTGCTATAGTGGACGAAACAACAATCAACTGAAATAACATTACTTACTATATGACCATAGGGCAACAAAATTTTTGTGTGTCTTGTGCCTGTGCTCATTCATTCAACTTTTCATAGTAAGCAAACTGTGTTGTATCCGGTTACATATGGGCAGGTTGTTAGGAACAATTGTGAGGTTGTTAACCTTTAGCACGCTGTAGGCAAAATGAACAGATAACAAATGTGTAATATTTTTCTTATTTTTCCAGGAATTTAGGGCTTGACATTTTCATTGAAATCGTCCCATCGGGCTAAAATAAGTTAAAACAATTTTAGAAAAGATATAGAGGATATTTGTGTTTATTAGTGTAAGATAGGATTTTATTTCATCGAGTGATCACCGAAAATTTGTACTTGCACGAGTTGCGTTATAAACACATATCTTCTTTTTCTTTTATGATGTCCAATGACTTTTTTGACTACCGTTAATATAAAAAAAAAATTCCCAAATTATATTCATTATAACTCATTTCACTACGTGACACAACCACACAACCACTTCTGTAGGTGTGAATGTCCATAATAACAAATAGTTCCTGTATAATTTTAGTTAGTTTCTGTTTGCTGTCAAAATTAAAAACTACAGACAAAACAAATTCATTAGAATATTTACTTAATAATTAACTGTTCATGATAAGTCAGAAAATAGGAAAAATACAAAAGTATGTCTAACCACGCAGGAATACGAAACTCAACCGGTGGCAGAGAAAATGCCATCTTTCACCGTTTCAAAGCGGTGTGAGATTGAGTTTTCTTTCACTGAGAAAATTCTGTCATTGGAAAGCATAAAAAGGAAGAGACATGCAATGTCAAGCCCTATTTTCCTGGAAAAATAAGACAAATATTACACATTTGTTATCTGCTCATTTCGCTTAGAGCGTAATAAACGTTAACTTATGATACATTACTTGATACATTAGTGATCGCTTGTCAATCAGCTGTCAATAGCAACAAGCAACAGTTACAATTACAGGTCATTCCCACGTTTGTATTCTGTCAAACAGATTTCTATACTGACCAGTCCTTCGTGGCAAAACGTCCAAAAATAGAGCATTATGGGAATGAGAACACACGAGTCATAAAATCGGGTTTCGAAGTAAGGAATTCCTGATGAAACATAGCTTAATTATACATTTAAACACTGCAATTTGATTGGATAACCAGTCTCTGGTAGATTCTCTCGTATACAAATTTCATGTGGATAAAAATGATATCCTAATGGTCCGTTCCAAAATGGTGAGGCAAGCCCTGATTGATTGGAAAGCTTAGTGTAAACTTTATTTATTTTACAACGATTGCTAAGCAAGTTTTAACTACTTATATTAATCACTCTTGTTGGCACGGATGAAAGCGAAATGTGGTCATTCGTGTGGGAGGAAACCGGAGTACCCGGAGAAAACCCACCTGTCCGATCTGGCGACAATCGTTCCATCTCAGATACATCCCGGTCCGAGGATCGAACCCGGGTCGCATTGTTGAGAAGCGGACATGCTAACCACTGCGCTAATTGGAAAGCTTGATATAGGATGTTAGTATAATTAGAATACTGATACAAAATCATCATTTACTTTGAGTAACTGAGTATGATACCACAATGCATGCATGCCAGTGTCAGTGATGTTCATTTGTTTTACATTGCCTCCAATCATGGACCACAGACACCGTCACATCAATATAATCTTCCTCTCATTGATACATCAGGAAAACCCCTGCCAAGAAGGCATCTATTATGACTATAAATATCACACAAACCGGAAGCTGTATGAAGAAAAGACGGCTACAGGGTGCAACAAATGTTCTTGTACCCTTGTAATTCAGAAAATATGGCTACAGAGTGCAACAAATGTTCTTGTACCCTTGTAGTGTTGGCCAAATATTAGATTTTTGAATTAGGGAAATATGGTCACAACTATTCAATTGTTAACATGGCCTTAGACAAATAACATGAAGTAGCCACTCTCGTGAATGGTCCGAAAAGTACACCACTCCCAGAAATACCAATGAACCATAATAAATATACCGTCCAACCTGTTGTATGCAGTCAGTCCAGGCAAACACATAATGTGGCTGACTAGCACAGATGGCTGCTTAGCAGAGGTCAAATAGGTAATCAAATGCCAGTTATGGAATCTGGCTGCTTCATAGAGGCGATCGTTAACAAACAAGTGTATTTGTAGCAGATAATCTTCAGCAGAGATGATGCTGTGAGTAAATGTTTTAAACTAGCCTGTAGCACACTTGTATACTCCCAAAATACTTCCCAGATGTCAGTGTATACTCCCAAAATACTTCCCACATGCCAGTGTATACTCCCAAAATACTTCCCACATGTCAGTGTATACTCCCAAAATACTTCCCACATGTCAGTGTATACTCCCAAAATACTTCCCACATGTCAGTGTATACTCCCAAAATACTTCCCACATGTCAGTGTATACTCCCAAAATACTTCCCACATGTCAGTGTATACTCCCAAAATACTTCCCACATGTCAGTGTATACTCCCAAAATACTTCCCACATGTCAGTGTATACTCCCAAAATACTTCCCACATGTCAGTGTATACTCCCAAAATACTTCCCACATGTCAGTGTATACTCCCAAAATACTTCCCACATGCCAGTGTATACTTCCCACATGTCAGTGTATACTCCCAAAATACTTCCCACATGTCAGTGTATACTTCCCACATGTCAGTGTATACTCCTAAAATACTTCCCACATGTCAGTGTATACTCCCAAAATACTTCCCACATGTCTGTGTATACTTCCCACATGTCTGTGTATACTTCCCACATATATGTGTATACTTCCCACATGTCTGTGTATACTTCCCACATGTCTGTGTATACTTCCCACATGTCAGTGTATACTTCCCACATGTCTGTGTATACTTCCCACATGTCTGAAATCGACACTCTCGATTGAACTCGAACCTACAGCAGCGAGGAGCATGTGATTTGAAGCCAACAAGCTTACCCTCTCAGGCACCCCTCTCAGGCACCCTCTCAGACACCCCTCTCAGGCACCCCCTCAGACACCCCTCTCAGGCACCCCCTCAGACACACCTCTCAGGCACCCCTCTCAGGCACCCCCCTCAGACACCCCTCTCAGGCACCCCCTCAGGCACCCTCTCAGGCACCCCCTCAGGCACCCCTCTCAGGCACCCTCTCAGGCACCCCCTCAGGCACCCTCTCAGGCACCCCTCTCAGGCACCCTCTCAGGTTCTCAGTAATGTGTTTGAAACATATGAACGAGTGTATTTCAACAACATTATTACAGTTAACATGCATATAATAAATAGAAAACATGCATATATATATGTGTGTAAACAAAAGCACTAGATGGTATTTGAGCATGCATACATTGAGTAATCTATGCAGATTCTATAATCATACCCCTGAAGCCTACAAAAGATATAGTACAAGAATGTACGATGCATCTGAAGCAGAAGTTATCATGTAAATTCGATAAATTCATACCCACCCCCCCAAGCACAACTAGCTCCAAATGTGTGGATTATTTGTCAATTAACCCATTTCATTCTGGATACATTTAAAGGCTTTTGCAAACAACATAGATCCAGATCAGCTGCAGCGTGACACTGCATGCTGATCAGGATCTATGTTGTTTGCTACATAGCCAAGTGTCTTAGCAAGATCATGTGAATAGCAAACAGCATAGAGCCTGATCAGACGGCATGTTCTGTGGCAGTTGATCTGGCTCTATGTTCTTTGCAAATACCGTTTGAACGGTATCCAGAATGAAATGGGTTAACAGTCAATGACTCTGGTGATACTGGCCCGATCCCAATGACAACCAGGTGTGTACCACTGCAACTATTGCACTATGGAGAAATTAAGATTCATAAAAGTTGTACAGGTTGGGTATTGGGTACAGGCTCCGTAGAGACAAATTTGTGAATCTGTAGGCAATTAATGGGCAATAACTTTGGTTAAACGGGGATGATCTCCAAAACAGGTAAACATGCACCACCACACAATGGTGATACATATTTAGTTTAGTTTCCACCCGTTTGTTACTGAGAATTAGCTTGGGACGGACTTATTTGTGGATATTTTTGTGTACGGTATTAAGGACAATTTCTGTTGCTGGCCCGATCCTAACAAAAAATCACACGTGCACCATGTCACTATGGTGATGTTAACCCTTTCCTTCATAGATATTTAGGTTAATATACTATTATATCTCCATACAAACGACAGCCATTTAGCTATCATGCAGTGGATAATTATAAGTATCCCACCTCCATAGATATTACTGGGACTACATGAGATTCTGACCTTTATTATGAACATTGGTTTGGCTACTACATTGTCAATGTATGTCGTATTGGTAATGGCGTCAAGAGGTGCTTCTATGAGGGAAAGGGTCAATGTATGTTGTATTGGTAATGGCGTCAAGAGGTGCTTCTATGAGGGAAAGGGTCAATGTATGTTGTATTGGTAATGGCGTCAAGAGGTGCTTCTATGAGGGAAAGGGTCAATGTATGTGGTATTGGTAATGGCGTCAAGAGGTGCTTCTATGAGGGAAAGGGTCAATGTATGTGGTATTGGTAATGGCGTTAAGAGGTGCTTCTATGAGGGAAAGGGTTAATGTATGTCGTATTGGTAATGGCGTTAAGAGGTGCTTCTATGAGGGAAAGGGTCAATGTATGTCGTATTGGTAATGGCTTTAAGATGCTTCTATGAGGGAAAGGGTCAATGTATGTCGTATTGGTAATGGCGTTAAGGTGCTTCTATGAGGGAAAGGGTTAATGTATGTCGTATTGGTAATGGCGTTAAGGTGCTTCTATGAGGGAAAGGGTCAATGTATATCGTATTGGTATGGCATCAAGAGGTGCTTCTATGAGGGAATGGGTTAATGTATGTCGTATTGGTAATGGCGGTAAGAGGTGCTTCTATGAGGGAATGGGTTAATGTATGTCGTATTGCTAATGGCGGTAAGAGGTGCTTCTATGAGGGAAAGGGTTAATGTATGTGGTATTGGTAATGGCGTTAAGAGGTGCTTCTATGAGGGAAAGGCTCAATGTATGTCGTATTGGTAATGGCTTTAAGGTGCTTCTATGAGGGAAAGGGTCAATGTATGTCATATTGGTAATGGTGTGAAGAGGTGCTTCTATGTAGGAAAGGGTTAATGTATGTTGTATTGGTAATGGCGTCAAGAGGTGCTTCTATGAGGGAAAGGGTCAATGTATGTTGTATTGGTAATGGCGTCAAGAGGTGCTTCTATGAGGGAAAGGGTCAATGTATGTGGTATTGGTAATGGCGTTAAAGGGTCAATGTATGTGGTATTGGTAATGGCATTAAGAGGTGCTTCTATGAGGGAAAGGGTCAATGTATGTGGTATTGGTAATGGCGTTAAGAGGTGCTTCTATGAGGGAAAGGGTTAATGTATGTCGTATTGGTAATGGCGTTAAGAGGTGCTTCTATGAGGGAAAGGGTCAATGTATGTCGTATTGGTAATGGCTTTAAGATGCTTCTATGAGGGAAAGGGTCAATGTATGTCGTATTGGTAATGGCGTTAAGGTGCTTCTATGAGGGAAAGGGTTAATGTATGTCGTATTGGTAATGGCATTAAGGTGCTTCTATGAGGGAAAGGGTCAATGTATGTCGTATTGGTAATGGCGTTAAGGTGCTTCTATGAGGGAAAGGGTCAATGTATGTCGTATTGGTAATGGCGTTAAGGTGCTTCTATGAGGGAAAGGGTTAATGTATGTCGTATTGGTAATGGCGTTAAGGGTGCTTCTATGAGGGAAAGGGTTAATGTATGTCGTATTGGTATGGCGTCAAGAGGTGCTTCTATGAGGGAATGGGTTAATGTATGTCGTATTGGTAATGGCGTTAAGAGGTGCTTCTATGAGGGAATGGGTTAATGTATGTCGTATTGGTAATGGCGGTAAGAGGTGCTTCTATGAGGGAATGGGTTAATGTATGTCGTATTGGTAATGGCGTAAGAGGTGCTTCTATGAGGGAAAGGGTTAATGTATGTGGTATTGGTAATGGCGTTAAGAGGTGCTTCTATGAGGG
Organism: Archivesica marissinica; assembly: GCA_014843695.1. Taxonomy (NCBI): domain Eukaryota; kingdom Metazoa; phylum Mollusca; class Bivalvia; order Venerida; family Vesicomyidae; genus Archivesica; species Archivesica marissinica. The sequence continues at coordinate 6,533,819 of CM026393.1, forward strand.
AAAGGCTCAATGTATGTTGTATTGGTAATGGCTTTAAGGTGCTTCTATGAGGGAAAGGGTCAATGTATGTCATATTGGTAATGGTGTGAAGAGGTGCTTCTATGTAGGAAAGGGTTAATGTATGTGGTATTGGTAATGGCGTTAAGAGGTGCTTCTATGAGGGAAAGGGTCAATGTATGTCGTATTGGTAATGGCGTTAAGATGCTTCTATGAGGGAAAGGGTCAATGTATGTCATATTGGTAATGGCGTCAAGAGGTGCTTCTATGAGGGAAAGGGTTAATGTATGTGGTATTGGTAATGGCGTCAAGAGGTGCTTCTATGAGGGAAAGGGTCAATGTATGTCGTATTGGTAATGACTTTAAGGGTGATGAGGGAAAGGGTCAATGTATGTTATTGTTAATGGCGTCAAGAGGGCTTCTATGAGGGAAAGGGTTAATGTATGTGTATTGGTAATGGCGTCAAGAGGTGCTTCTGGAGGAAAAGGGTGGCGTAAAGGGTTAATGTATGTCGTATTGGTAATGGCATCAAGAGGTGCTTCTATGAGGGAAAGGGTTAATGTATGTCGTAATGGCGTCAAGAGGTGCTTCTATGAGGGAAAGGGTCAATGTATGTCGTATTGGTAATGGCGTCAAGAGGTGCTTCTATGAGGGAAAGGGTCAATGTATGTCGTATTGGTAATGGCGTCAAGAGGTGCTTCTATGAGGGAAAGGGTTAATGTATGTCGTATTGGTAATGGCGTCAAGAGGTGCTTCTATGAGGGAAAGGGTTAATGTATGTCGTATTGGTAATGGCGTCAAGGTGCTTCTATGAGGGAAAGGGTCAATGTATGTCGTATTGGTAATGGCGTCAAGAGGTGCTTCTATGAGGGAATGGGTTAATGTATGTCGTATTGGTAATGGCGTCAAGAGGTGCTTCTATGAGGGAATGGGTTAATGTATGTCGTATTGGTAATGGCGTCAAGAGGTGCTTCTATGAGGGAAAGGGTTAATGTATGTCGTATTGGTAATGGCGTCAAGAGGTGCTTCTATGAGGGAAAGGGTCAATGTATGTCGTATTGGTAATGGCTTTAAGGTGCTTCTATGGGGAAAGGGTTAATGTATGTCATATTGGTAATGGCGTCAAGAGGTGCTTCTATGTGGGAAAGGGTTAATGTATGTCGTATTGGTAATGGCGTCAAGAGGTGCTTCTATGAGGGAAAGGGTCAATGTATGTTGTATTGGTAATGGCGTCAAGAGGTGCTTCTATGAGGAAAGGGTCAATGTATGTGGTATTGGTAATGGCGTTAAGATGCTTTTATGAGGGAAAGGGTCAATGTATGTCATATTGGTAATGGTGTGAAGAGGTGCTTCTATGTGGGAAAGGGTTAATGTATGTGGTATTGGTAATGGTGTTAAGAGGTGCTTCTATGAGGGAAAGGGTCAATGTATGTCGTATTGGTAATGGCATCAAGAGGTGCTTCTATGAGGGAAAGGGTTAATGTATGTCGTATTGGTAATGGCATTAAGAGGTGCTTCTATGAGGGAAAGGGTTAATGTATGTCTTATTGGTAATGGCATTATGGTGCTTCTATGAGGGAAAGGGTCAATGTATGTCGTATTGGTATGGCATCAAGAGGTGCTTCTATGAGGGAAAGGGTTATGTATGTTATTGGTAATGGCGTTATGGTGCTTCTATGAGGAAAGGGTTAATGTATGTCGATTGTTAGGCGTCAAGAGGTGCTCTATGAGGGAAAGGGTTAATGTATGTTGTATTGGTAATGGAGTTAAGAGGTGCTTCTATGAGGGAAAGGGTTAATGTATGTGGTATTGGTGATGGCGTTAAGAGGTGCTTCTATGAGGGAAAGGGTTAATGTATGTCGTATTGGTAATGGCGTTAAAAGGTGCT
>CM026393.1:6536703-6697459 GCA_014843695.1 Archivesica marissinica
GTCAATGTATGTCGTATTGGTAATGGCGTCAAGAGGTGCTTCTATGAGGGAAAAGGTCAATGTATGTCGTATTGGTAATGGCGTCAAGAGGTGCTTCTATGAGGGAAAGGGTCAATGTATGTCGTATTGGTAATGGCGTTAAGAGGTGCTTCTATGAGGGAAAGGGTTAATGTATGTCGTATTGGTAATGGCGTTAAGAGGTGCTTCTATGAGGGAAAGGGTTAATGTATGTCGTATTGGTAATGGCGTTAAGAGGTGCTTCTATGAGGGAAAGGGTTAATGTATGTCGTATTGGTAATGGCGTTAAGAGGTGCTTCTATGAGGGAAAGGGTTAATGTATGTCGTATTGGTAATGGCGTTAAGGTGCTTCTATGAGGGAAAGGGTCAATGTATATCGTATTGGTATGGCATCAAGAGGTGCTTCTATGAGGGAATGGGTTAATGTATGTCGTATTGGTAATGGCGGTAAGAGGTGCTTCTATGAGTGAATGGGTTAATGTATGTCGTATTGCTAATGGCTTTAAGAGGTGCTTCTATGATTGAAAGGGTTAATGTATGTGGTATTGGTAATGGCGTTAAGAGGTGGTTCTATGAGGGAAGGCTCAATGTATGTCGTATTGTTAATGGTTTAAGGTGCTTCTATGAGGGAAAGGGTCAATGTATGTCATATTGGTAATGGTGTGAAGAGGTGCTTCTATGTAGGAAAGGGTTAATGTATGTTGTATTGGTAATGGCGTCAAGAGGTGCTTCTATGAGGGAAAGGGTCAATGTATGTTGTATTGGTAATGGCGTCAAGAGGTGCTTCTATGAGGGAAAGGGTCAATGTATGTTGTATTGGTAATGGCGTTAAAGGGTCAATGTATGTGGTATTGGTAATGGCATTAAGAGGTGCTTCTATGAGGGAAAGGGTCAATGTATGTGGTATTGGTAATGGCGTTAAGAGGTGCTTCTATGAGGGAAAGGGTTAATGTATGTCGTATTGGTAATGGCGTTAAGAGGTGCTTCTATGAGGGAAAGGGTCAATGTATGTCGTATTGGTAATGGCTTTAAGATGCTTCTATGAGGGAAAGGGTCAATGTATGTCGTATTGGTAATGGCGTTAAGGTGCTTCTATGAGGGAAAGGGTTAATGTATGTCGTTTGGTAATGGCATTAAGGTGCTTCTATGAGGGAAAGGGTCAATGTATGTCGTATTGGTAATGGCTTTAAGATGCTTCTATGAGGGAAAGGGTCAATGTATGTCGTATTGGTAATGGCGTTAAGGTGCTTCTATGAGGGAAAGGGTTAATGTATGTCGTATTGGTAATGGCGTTAAGGTGCTTCTATGAGGGAAAGGGTCAATGTATGTCGTATTGGTATGGCGTCAAGAGGTGCTTCTATGAGGGAATGGGTTAATGTATGTCGTATTGGTAATGGCGTTAAGAGGTGCTTCTATGAGGGAATGGGTTAATGTATGTCGTATTGGTAATGGCGGTAAGAGGTGCTTCTATGAGGGAATGGGTTAATGTATGTCGTATTGGTAATGGCGTAAGAGGTGCTTCTATGAGGGAAAGGGTTAATGTATGTGGTATTGGTAATGGCGTTAAGAGGTGCTTCTATGAGGGAAAGGCTCAATGTATGTTGTATTGGTAATGGCTTTAAGGTGCTTCTATGAGGGAAAGGGTCAATGTATGTCATATTGGTAATGGTGTGAAGAGGTGCTTCTATGTAGGAAAGGGTTAATGTATGTGGTATTGGTAATGGCGTTAAGAGGTGCTTCTATGAGGGAAAGGGTCAATGTATGTGGTATTGGTAATGGCTTTAAGATGCTTTTATGAGGGAAAGGGTCAATGTATGTCATATTGGTAATGGTGTGAAGAGGTGCTTCTATGTGGGAAAGGGTTAATGTATGTGGTATTGGTAATGGTGTTAAGAGGTGCTTCTATGAGGGAAAGGCTCAATGTATGTCGTATTGGTAATGACTTTAAGGTGCTTCTATGAGAGAAAGGGTCAATGTATGTCATATTGGTAATGGTGTGAAGAGGTGCTTCTATGTAGGAAAGGGTTAATGTATGTTGTATTGGTAATGGCGTCAAGAGGTGCTTCTGTGAGGGAAAGGGTCAATGTATGTGGTATTGGTAATGGCGTTAAAGGGTCAATGTATGTGGTATTGGTAATGGCATTAAGAGGTGCTTCTATGAGGGAAAGGGTCAATGTATGTGGTATTGGTAATGGCGTTAAGAGGTGCTTCTATGAGGGAAAGGGTTAATGTATGTCGTATTGGTAATGGCGTTAAGAGGTGCTTCTATGAGGGAAAGGGTCAATGTATGTCGTATTGGTAATGGCTTTAAGATGCTTCTATGAGGGAAAGGGTCAATGTATGTCGTATTGGTAATGGCGTTAAGGTGCTTCTATGAGGGAAAGGGTTAATGTATGTCGTATTGGTAATGGCGTTAAGGTGCTTCTATGAGGGAAAGGGTCAATGTATGTCGTATTGGTATGGCGTCAAGAGGTGCTTCTATGAGGGAATGGGTTAATGTATGTCGTATTGGTAATGGCGGTAAGAGGTGCTTCTATGAGGGAATGGGTTAATGTATGTCGTATTGGTAATGGCGGTAAGAGGTGCTTCTATGAGGGAAAGGGTTAATGTATGTGGTATTGGTAATGGCGTTAAGAGGTGCTTCTATGAGGGAAAGGCTCAATGTGTGTTGTATTGGTAATGGCTTTAAGGTGCTTCTATGAGGGAAAGGGTCAATGTATGTCGTATTGGTAATGGCGTTAAGAGGTGCTTCTATGAGGGAAAGGGTTAATGTATGTGGTATTGGTAATGGCGTTAAGGTGCTTCTATGAGGGAAAGGGTCAATGTATGTCGTATTGGTAATGGCGTTAAGAGGTGCTTCTATGAGGGAAAGGGTCAATGTATGTGGTATTGGTAATGGCTTTAAGGTGCTTTTATGAGGGAAAGGGTCAATGTATGTCATATTGGTAATGGTGTGAAGAGGTGCTTCTATGTGGGAAAGGGTTAATGTATGTGGTATTGGTAATGGTGTTAAGAGGTGCTTCTATGAGGGAAAGGGTCAATGTATGTCGTATTGGTAATGGCATCAAGAGGTGCTTCTATGAGGGAAAGGGTTAATGTATGTCGTATTGGTAATGGCATTAAGAGGTGCTTCTATGAGGGAAAGGGTTAATGTATGTCTTATTGGTAATGGCATTATGGTGCTTCTATGAGGGAAAGGGTCAATGTATGTCGTATTGGTATGGCATCAAGAGGTGCTTCTATGAGGGAAAGGGTTAATGTATGTCTTATTGGTAATGGCGTTATGGTGCTTCTATGAGGGAAGGTTAATGTATGTCGTATTGGTATGGCGTCAAGAGGTGCTTCTATGAGGGAAAGGGTTAATGTATGTTGTATTGGTAATGGCGTTAAGAGGTGCTTCTATGAGGGAAAGGGTTAATGTATGTGGTATTGGTGATGGCGTTAAGAGGTGCTTCTATGAGGGAAAGGGTTAATGTATGTCGTATTGGTAATGGCGTTAAAAGGTGCTTCTATGAGGGAAAGGGTTAATGTATGTCGTATTGGTAATGGCGTCAAAAGGTGCTTCTATGAGGGAAAGGGTTAATGTATGTCGTATTGGTAATGGCGTTAAAAGGTGCTTCTATGAGGGAAAGGGTTAATGTATGTCGTATTGGTAATGGCGTTAAAAGGTGCTTCTATGAGGGAAAGGGTTAATGTATGTCGTATTGGTAATGGCGTTAAAAGGTGCTTCTATGAGGGAAAGGGTTAATGTATGTCGTATTGGTAATGGCGTTAAAAGGTGCTTCTATGAGGGAAAGGGTTAATGTATGTCGTATTGGTAATGGCGTTAAAAGGTGCTTCTATGAGGGAAAGGGTTAATGTATGTCGTATTGGTAATGGCGTTAAAAGGTGCTTCTATGAGGGAAAGGGTTAATGTATGTCGTATTGGTAATGGCGTTAAAAGGTGCTTCTATGAGGGAAAGGGTTAATGTATGTCGTATTGGTAATGGCGTTAAAAGGTGCTTCTATGAGGGAAAGGGTTAATGTATGTCGTATTGGTAATGGCGTTAAAAGGTGCTTTTATGAGGGAAAGGGTTAAGCTTCATAAGATCCACCCAATGGGTATTGAGAACAGACTGTGGACGAACATATTTGAGCATTTTTAGTCAATTAAAGGGCAATAACTCCTGGTGTTATTGATCCCCACAAAAAGTATATATTTTAAAATTTCATAAAGCTACACCCATTTGATAACTGAGAACTGGCTCTGGTCGGTCGGACAGACGGACGGCGACAAATCAATATCTCTTGCCAAAATTCCGGCGGGATAAAATAAAATTCTAAAATAACTATGTATGTCTCTATGCCACTGCTGTATAAATTAATGTTGCTGTTTAACATCGTACGTCTGTAGAGTAGATACTACTGTTAGTTGGCGTGTCCGATGGTGCATTTCCAAGTTATCTCAACAGTTTCTTACAGGAACTGTTACCAGAACTGTTACCAATTCAATCAGAGAATGATACATATAACTTACATTAATAATAATTATACGTAAGGTTACAATTTCCTCTAAACAGACTGTTAATTGAACCATTTTCTAAAATAGCAGTTGCCAAGGCAACCACAAATAGGCATAAATACATTTTGCTTGAATGAACAAGTTACCTAGTTACCAATAGTTACCAATAGTTACCAACAGTGAAATGATCAAAGAAGGGAAATGATAAATACTAGGTATGGCAACAAGTACTCGAGTACTCCAAGAACATCCATGGCAACAAGTACTCGAGTACTCCAAGAACGTCCATGGCAACAAGTACTCGAGTACTCCAAGAACGTCCATGGCAACAAGTACTCGAGTACTCCAAGAACGTCTTATCAAACGTTAATCGAGTATTCGAAAACAAAATGGTTGTAGTTATGGCAACAAGTACTCCAGTACTCCAAGTATCGAATAGCATAATGTTAACGAGTATTCGAAAACAAAATGGTTGTAGCTATGGCAACAAGTACTCGAGTACTCCAAGTATCGAATAGCATAATGTTAACGAGTATTCGAAAACAAAATGGCTGAAAGTCTTCACTGCACATGTCAACAGACGTAAATCATCGCCACTTGTTGTTCCTTTCAATAAACAGTAATTACCTTAATCCAAGACTAACTGGGAGCCAATGATCCACACGCTGAATCATAAGTGCGAAAACAGTCCTTGTTTACAGGTATTCATTCCATAAACAAGTCGGCAGTTTCACAGGTGTTTTTGTACCGCTTATATCGTTTGTCACTTAATATGAAGAAAATAGAATAATTATGACGTGAAGTTATTCAAAGGTCGTAGCTACACGTTTAACAGTAAACTGTGAATATGTTTGTTTAATAATTATGTCAATAAACTGAATAAAGGGATGTTTCATTTTGTGCTGGTTTGAATTACTTACAATGCAATATATTTATGACATAATCAGATAAATTAGTGCCTGTATTCGAACACGCCTCATCCGAAATACTTACCAAATATCTGAAATTAACCCTTTCAACACCACAGACCTCTAAATAGGCTTACAAAAAGTGTAGATCCAGATGAGCCGGCTCATCAGGATCTGCACTTTTTGCCAGTAATATTACTATTTTAGACAAAATTACCCATTTTGATAAATGAACTGGTCCAAATGTAATTTTCGTATTAATTTATTGGTCTAAAAACTGATCATGGACCAGTCCATTTCAGTTACTTGGTGTTGAATGGGTTAAACCTAATATACATTAATGCCATGTATATCTATCTAGCAAATAATCAAATGATCATTTCCAAGTACACGCTCGGAACTTTGTCCGATGCTCGAGTACCAAAACTGATGTGTGTTTTATGTTTATTTATCGTCGCTACCGGTTGCCCATATGAGCGACGCCTCCTGAAGAGATTAGTCATTTTAGATTTTTGGAGGATAGTGCATGATACAGACAGAGACCCATTCCAGAGTCTCCTCTGGTTCTTTTACATGCACGGTGTAAAGCACCGACACGAGACCGCGGTTTAACGTCCCATCTGAAAGACTGTTAATTTTATTAGGGTCAGACGGGGGATCGAACCTGCGATCCCTGGATTACCAGTCCTCCACCAATAATATGTATTTTATTTCTGAGAATTCAACTGAAACGACTACCCGCGAATGAAACATAACCTATTAGAAACCAATCAAATGCTGAGTTGCAGCGTGTTAACCACTGGACTACTGATCCGTCTGCTACTTGTTGCCATCCCTAATAAATCGTTTCTAAATATAGTAATCAAGGGATGGGGTATTATTATTCTACTATGAGAAGAAACAAAATGTGCAACAGTTTAAATTGTTGTATTCCTTTCTACGACTACGGTATTTACCTTTGCCTCTTTGTTGATGTCGATGGAGATGGTTTTACTAGTTTCAGCATGCCCAAATTCTAATATGCCTTTCTGCGATTCATAGTCTACCTTGGTAGGAAAGTTCTTACCACCAACTGCAGTCCCATCACTGCCAAACAAAAAAGGAAAAACAAACATATACGAACACATTCTATGAGTCGGTAACCTAACCTCTGTGCTAACATATGCAGCACAAATACAGTACATGTATAAACATTTACAAAATATTATATACTGGGTAATCACATACATACAGTGTGATTATTTAGGGCAGTCACTTGTATACATAACACATTCGAAAACCAAAACAATCATTGTTGAACCATCAAACCTAAAACTATTTTTCTGTAAGCCTACAGCTTTGACCACTCGGCCATCCTGCCATGTGTGATAATTCGATATATTTTATATTATTCAATCAGTGTTTTAACTCGCCAATGTTTATATACATCAGCATGTTTGTATACAAGTGACTGGCCTGATTAATCGAACTGTACAAGTGTCGAATGATAATTTGATATTTGTAAACATATGCATTCGACCATATTATTTACCTGGATAGGTAAGTTTATATAGCCCAGGTGTCAGGACCGTTATCCATGTATATCATAGGTATGTCAGGACCGATATCCATGTATATCGTAGGTATGTCAGGACCGATATCCATGTATATCATAGGTATGTCAGGACCGATATCCATGTATATCATAGGTATGTCAGGACCGATATCCATGTATATCGTAGGTATGTCAGGACCGATATCCATGTATATCATAGGTATGTCAGGACCGATATCCATGTATATCGTAGGTGTGTCGGGACCGATATCCATGTATATCATAGGTATGTCAGGACCGATATCCATGTATATCGTAGGTATGTCAGGACCGATATCCATGTATATCGTAGGTATGTCAGGGCCGATATCCATGTATATCGTAGGCAATGGGTTCCATACTCGCTGGATTCGTAATTATTTTTTGTACCTGTTTTTCCAGTTTCTATATGCTACGATTAAAAAGTCTAGATAACTTGACATGATAAACAACCCACCTAAATTACCTTATGTGGACTTGTCTAATATTTTCCCACGTTTTTCTTTATCTTTCCAGAACAGTAGATGAGATGTCAACTTTATTTGTAATGTACAGTACATATTTATTGTAGACAAAACAAAAATGGATTAAAACGAAAGCTTAATGCACCATCAGTGTTTACTTAGAATGTGCTGCACACCGAGATATTGTACGAAGCGGATGATTAGATATTGTGATTATTCTCTATATTTTCATTTTTCACTAATAAATTATTACGGTAAAATGCTAAATTTGGAAAATATGGACACAAACAAACCTGCTTTTGTGAAATTACCATTTATTAATTACCTCCCTTTATGGGTATTGTTTTAACAAAATCACCAATAACTCTGTAAATGGTGGTTTAATAAAATTAAAACTAGGATATATTTGCATAATATTTATTTTGATGAATTATAATATTATTATTTTTACAACTGAAGAAAAACAACAAACGTATATTAAGAGACTTTAAAGCTTATTTAGATTATCCCAACCAACATTGGAGCTGGGAGATTAGGGAGGCAAGCCACTAAATGGAATGCAAAGTCGAAAATAGTTATGGATCCATGCATTAACCCATAACTTGCCAATCACGATTAACCCATTCAACCCCAAGTAACTGACATGGACTGGTCCATGATATTTTCAGACCAATAAATTAATAAGAAAATTACCTTTGGACCAGTTCATTTATCAAAATGGGTAATTTTATCTAAAAATAGTAATAATTATTACTGGCAAAAAAGTGCAGATCCTGATGAGACGGCTCATCTGGATCTACACTTTTCATATGCCTATTTAGAGGCCTGTGGGGTTGAAAGGGTTAATATCATTTTTGCAAACGGCATAGAGCCAGATAAGACGGCACAGAACGTGACGTCTAATCAGGCTCAATACTGTTTGCTATTAGGATAGTGGAGCTAAAACACTTGTCTGAATAGGAAACAACATAGATCTATGTTGTTTGCACATTCTGTTCAATCAATTTATTCAGCAGGTTAACCCATTCAACACCAAGTAACTGTCAAGTTTTTTAAAGTCAACAGCCAAAGAAGTTAAATTCTGCAGGTAATTTCCTAGGTGCCAACTTGGCTTTCAGATAGAGAGTGATTTCACCTCATTTAGTATCATGGAAAACTTGAATATTATGTTGAATATTAACCCATTCAACACCAAGTAACTGACATGGACTGGTGCATGATATTATTAGACCAATAAATTAATCAGAAAATTACATTTGGACCAGTTCATTCATCAAAATGGGTCATTTGTCTAAAAATAGTAGACAGCTCATCTGGTTCTACCCAACAGTCAAGTCACACATATTAAAATGCCTTACATGGTTGCGTATTCCAGAGTGACTATTCCATCGAAGCCCTTTTCCCGTATAACTTTGGTCGTCAGTTTCCAATTAATGAGATCGGCTATACAATGATCTTCATCGAATTGAAATTCTCCGGGCTCTGAAATAAAGAATACATTCAGACACTTAATAAACACACTGAAGAACACCCAAAAGATGGTCGGAATGTTGGTGAAGTTGAAGCGTAGAATGTAGCTGGTGTTGGTCAGGTCTTCCTCTCCGCTATACTCATTCATTTCTGGTATCCATTATATCTGCTATATAGAGGTATATGTTTCTTGTTTTATCCATATTCTCGTCTTATAATAATGAAATTATTAAATCTCGACAGATATCCTTTAGCATGTCGAATCGATACCTCACTGTAAAAATTGGTTCAATTAATTAACACTATTTTAATAAAATTACATTTATCCACATGTTTTCCATTCATATCCGTATTCGCATCTTATAATTATGAAATTATTAAATCTCGACAGATCTCCTTTAGCATGTCGAATGGATACCTCACTGTAAAAATTGGTTCAATTAATTAACACGATTTTAATAAAATTACATTTATCCTAATGCAACATCTGTTTAGACGACAGCAGTAAAAACAAAGGATTCCAACTAAAAGGACCAATATACATTTAGGGATAAATCTGACTTTATCCATCAAGGGAGGTAATAGAAAAACCAGTAATGGTCTATCATTCTAGTCATAACAAGATTATGTGTTGTTCAACATTGTTCAATTAGAGTTATTACGGTAGAAAGAATGGATTTCGCTAATGCACAACTTGAGTAACTGCTGGTTTTGTAATGAATACAAATGTATGATTGCAACTGTTTTGGAAATCTTGACAGACAGTTTGAATAGGAATATGGCTTTAGTTTTAAATTGTCTATCAATCTAATTAATACAGTGGAACCCCTCAAAACCGGAACCCCTCTAAAGCGAAAATACCATCTAAACCAGATGATTTTCCCGGTCCAGATATGTTTCCTTCTTTATTCAATGTAAAAAAAAACCTCTATAAACCCGAAACCCCTTTTTTTCCCCGAACACCAGACAAGTTTTCGGAACCATGTGGGCATATTTCTATTTCAAATTACCCATGAAAACCGGATACCCGGTGGAGAAAAGCCTGATCCAAATGACCATAGTCTCGTCTGAAATTTAACCCCTTCCATGTTAAATGTGAATGGGCTTTCACAAAAGACAAAACTATCATTATTTAATGTATAACATGAGACTATTTTCAGTAATTAATCTTGATAATTACGGATGAAATACTACAAGAATGAGGAGTCATTGTATACTTTTTTCAGCTAATTTTGTTTTCCACCTTTGGAAGTAATTTAATTCTTTAGTATCTGTCAAAATCTAAGCATGTAAGCAGGAAAAACAAGGGTTTTCTCTTAAGTTGAAACTTCACAACCCTTCTGGAAACCGGTATTTCAAGATTTCTATACTTTGGAAAGGGTCAACCCTGAAGATTGAAGCAAATTACCGGTTACTAAATCTACGTACGTCTTTATTAATTAATAATCTCCCCTGCGAAAGTGTGCTTACTACACCAAAGGAATTTTAATACCACAAAGTTGCAAATATAAAGAAACGACAGAAAGACCCTGAAAATGAGAGCGACTATCAACATTTCAGATTAACAATTGATTGTCGGTGACATCAACCTAACAGTGACGATTTTTCGAAATAAAAGTATAATAGTGACTTTAAAATTTCTCACTATCGGTCTGAGTAGAGTAGTATGTCTGTCCGATTAGCGCAGTGGTTAGCGCGCTCGCTTCTCACCAATGCAACGCAGGTTCGATCCTCTGACCAGGAAGTATGTGAGATGGTACATACGGTGGTCGCTAGATCTGACAGGTGCCTTTTCTTCGGGTACTCCGGTTTTCTCCCACACGAATGACCACATTTACGCTTTCATCCGCGCCAACGAGAGTGATTAATATAAGTTGTTAAAACCTGTCTTCGCAATCATTGTAAAATAAATAAAGTTTAAACTTTAAAAAGTATAGTATTTAAAATGAGAATACAATAATACTCACTGCCACCATTAGAAATTATATTACACCCCAAAATATTTTTAATTTCTCTCTATCAATAAGCAATAACATATAATCAATATATGCTAGCGATACAATGTACTAAAATTATATATATTTGATGTGGTATTATCTTGAATACACACAATCTCCCCCCCCCGTAACATTTAACCCTTTCAACACCACAGACCTCTCAATAGGCTTACAAAAAGTGTAGATCCAGATGAGCCGGCTCGTGACGAGCCGTCTCATCAGGATCTGCACTTTTTGCCAGTAATATTACTATTTTTAAACAAAAATTACCACTTTTGATAAATGAACTGGTCGAAATGTAATTTTCTTATTCATTTATTGGTCTGAAAATATCATGCCCCAGTCCATGTCAGTTACTTGGTGTTGAATGGGTTAAACAGCATAGTAAGAGGGCTTAGGGCTAGTGTGTTACAGTGAAGACTGTACACAGAGCAACTCTTTGCATGCTGGGTAAGATAGAGGCTATAAATACCGATAGTTCCAATTATGTTATATTTCGGGTTTTACGCCTGCATCAGCACCATTTTTGGGCTAGATCGCCGGCAGGCAGTTTACCTAACAATACCTTTCCTGGGCAGGCTCCAGCGGTTAACCAGTACTTGGGTGCACCAACCTCCATAAGAAACTGCCAACTTTTTCATATAAATGAGACACGGCCTGAGCCGGTAGTTCCAAATAATTTTAGCAGACGAAAATTCATTAATGTATTTTTCTTACTTGTAGCTGAAAACTCGGAAATATGTCCTGGAATTCCATTAGAATTGCATCGTTACGACAAAATTCTAATGAAATTCCAGTGCATAGTTGATTTTTATTTTCACCCGCTAGCGTGTAAAGAGCTAAATAACAACACAATTGTGTCCTGAAGTGAATAACAACACAATTGTGTCCTGAAGTGAATAACAACACAATGTAGATGTGTCCTGAAGTGAATAACAACAAGATGTGTACTGAAGTGAATAACAACACAATTGTGTCCTAAAGTGAATAACAACAAGATGTGTCCTGAAGTGGAATAACAACACAATGTAGAGGTGTCCTGAAGTGAATAACAACACAATGTAGATGTGTCCTGAAGTGAATAACAACACAATATAGATGTGTTCTGAAGTGAATAACAACACAATTGTGTCCTAAAGTGAATAACAACACAATGTAGAGGTGTCCTGAAGTGAATAACAACACAATGTAGAGGTGTCCTGAAGTGAATAATAACACAATGTAGATGTGTCCTGAAGTGAATAACAACACAATGTAGATGTGTCCTGAAGTGAAGCATTAGGATGTCTTCTAAAAAAACAGCAAGAGAAGCAAAAGAAACAGAGAAAATGTTGAGAAAGACATAGTGTGGCTGGTTGCCAATAAACTATACATTTAACCCGTAACCTGCCAATCACAACTAAAGTCGCATTTTTGCAAACAGCATAGAGCCAGATCATATGGCACAGAATGTCTACAGAACATGCCATGCCATCTGATCAGGCTCTAATGCTGTTTGCTATTTGGATATTAGAACTACAACATTTGTCTGAATAGCAAACAATATAGATCCTGATCATACGTGACGCTATGCCAACACCGAGGCTGATCTGGATCTATGTTTGCACATTCCGTCCAAATTAATCGGCAGGTGAAGGGTTAAAAGCAAGTTTCTTCTATTTTTATTACTTGACCCTTGCCCTCATAGAAGCACCTCTTGATGCCATTACCAATACAACATACATTGACAATGTAGTAGCCAAACCAATGTTCATAATAAAGGCCAGAATCTCATGAAGTCCCAGTAATATCAATGGATGTGGGATAGATATGGCGACTACTTATCCACTGCATGATAGCTAAATGGCTGTCGTTTGTATGGAGATATAATAGTATATTAACCTAAATCTCTATGAAGGAAAGGGTTAAAATATGGAATAAACATACATGTACATCAGTGAATATATCCTTCTCACATTAACATTTGAACATGAAATATTTATCAAGCAAAATAGCGTCATTTATGTTAATTTCAAGTGTTACTGTGGTTGAAATTACTAAGCGAAATGTATTTTAAATTAATTTCAGCTTAAAGCAGCATTACATCGTAATAAAGGATGTTTTGGGTAAAATATAAATACAAAGGTGTGTGTGTTTACAAAAATCGAAATAGTCACTCAGAAACGATAAAATTCCAATAAATTTAAACAGTCGTATACGCGAATTTGTTATCAAAACACGAAATGTAAACACGCACAGCGCGCATGCGTGAAACAACAGAGGATGTAGAAAACAACGTATATATTTTGAACATGAAATAGTATCTATCTATCTTCCTCTAATGTCGAACACCTCGCAGGGATGTAGACATGTCCCTAAAAGACTTAGCTAACAGAGGTATGAATCAACATATCAAGTAATTTAATTAAAAAAGACAACGTGGGACAAATGGGGACGATGCATTCCGAATGTAAACAAGTGCGGATGATGCGTTCCGGTCGTAAACAAGTGCGTGATCGACTCGGAAAGTCCTACTTTCGGTTTCGAGTTTGTTTTATCGCAAAAAACACTGTTTACCAAATGAACATAAGCATACAAAGTATAATGTTACAATGTGTAGCAGCATTGCTACCCATACGTAAAAATTGAATTTTTCAAATATCTTTTATTTCATACGATGTAATGCTGCTTTAATCATCTGTTCGTAAGACCGACAGACAATCAATCACACAATTTTTGCAACTCCTCTATATATAACTTATCAACTCTTAAATTATATATGCTACTACAGTACATTGTGCATCAATGCAAATTCAACATGAAAAGATAATAAATCAATAATATAATTTGCAGATAAAAACAGCATTTCTTGGAATAGAAAATCAGGCTTTTCAATAAACAATATGTAGTCATGTCCAAAGGACCAGCTGCACAAAGTCTCAAACATAAACAAAGATGTCTGCAGGAAAGGAAAGAGGGCTTAAAATATATCTAGTGTCAAACAAAACTGTGAGTTATGCAAAGACTTCACCTGCATATCAAGCAACCAAGGTATGAAAGGAATCTGTATTCAAGCATATATTTATCCGAAGTGTGTGTTTTACGTTTATTTATCGTCGCTAGCGGTTGCCCATACGATTTTTGTTGGATAGTGCAATGATACAGATAGAGACCCATTCCAGAATCTCCTCTGGTTCTTTTACGTGCACGGTGTAAAGCACCGACACGAGACCCATCTGAAAGACTGTTAATTTTATTAGGGTCAGACGGGGGATCGAACCTGCGATCCCTGGATTACCAGTCCAATGTGTTAACCACTGGACTACAGATTTATCCGAAGAGAACATGGATTACATTAATACATCATAACTTGGTACAAATCTGCAGTCCCAAGTACAATGGAATATTGGCCAAGAATACTAAAGAATTACATAGCGAGTCATATTAATTAACTCATTCAACACCAGTAACTGACATGGACTCATGCATGATATTTTTAGACCAATAAATTAATAAGAAAATTACATTTAGACAAGTTCATTTATGAAAATGGGTAATTTTGTCTAAAAATAGTAATACTACTGGCAATAAATGAGACAGCTTGTCATGAGCTAGATCTACACTTTTTGTAAGCCTATTTAGAGGTCTGTAATGTTGAAAGGGTTAATATTGTGTAAGCTTCTACAATATCATGGCTATATATCTGAGATAGGAAAATAAATCTAACCTTTCTAAGAAGTGAAAATGATGCAAGTTTTACAAAATTGAGACAACAATTTTAAATTGAACTCAATGTAGTTAGTTGCTAAGGTAATATACTTGGATGAAATGGGACAATGAAGAAAACCATGCCTTTATACTTTCCATGCTTAAAAGGATATTTTGTATGATACAGTGAAACCCAACAAAACTGGAACCCCTCTAAACTGGAATTCCCTACAAACTGAACAAATTTCTCGGTGTTGAAATGTTTCCTTCTGTGTTCATTGTAAGCAAACCCTCTGTAAACCGGAACCCCTCATTTCCGAATACCGAACAGATTTCCGATCAAATATGTACATTTTCAACTGTAATACCGAACAGATTTCCGATCAAATATGTACATTTTCAACTGTAATACCGAACAGATTTCCGATCAAATATGTACATTTTCAACTGTAATACCGAACAGATTTCCGATCAAATATGTACATTTTCAACTGTAATATCGAACAGATTTCCGATCAAATATGTACATTTTCAACTGTAATACCGAACAGATTTCCGATCAAATATGTACATTTTCAACTGTAATACCGAACAGATTTCCGATCAAATATTACATTTTCAACTGTAATACCGAACAGATTTCCGATCAAATATGTACATTTTCAACTGTAATACCGAACAGATTTCCGATCAAATATGTACATTTTCAACTGTAATACCGAACAGATTTCCGATCAAATATGTACATTTTCAACTGTAATATCGAACAGATTTCCGATCAAATATGTACATTTTCAACTGTAATACCGAACAGATTTCCGATCAAATATGTACATTTTCAACTGTAATACCGAACAGATTTCCGATCAAATATGTACATTTTCAACTGTAATACCGAACAGATTTCCGATCAAATATGTACATTTTCAACTGTAATACCGAACAGATTTCCGATCAAATATGTACATTTTCAACTGTAATACCGAACAGATTTCCGATCAAATATGTACATTTTCAACTGTAATACCGAACAGATTTCCGATCAAATATGTACATTTTCAACTGTAATACCGAACAGATTTCCGATCAAATATGTACATTTTCAACTGTAATATCAAACAGATTTCCGATCAAATATGTACATTTTCAACTGTAATACCGAACAGATTTCCGATCAAATATGTACATTTTCAACTGTAATACCGAACAAAATTCCTGTCAAATATGTACATTTTCAACTGTAATACTGAACAGATTTCCGATCAAATATGTACATTTTCAACTGTAATACCGAACAGATTTCCGGTAAAATATGTACATTTTCAACTGTAATACCGAACAGATTTCCGGTCAAATATGTACATTTTCAACTGTAATACCGAACAGATTTCCAGTCAAATATGCACATTTTCAACTGTAATTATCCTCTGTACATGTAAATTTAAACTGAACAGCAACTTGTCTCTATCAAATATGAAACTGACTATTAATTTAAAGGTTGTATATACGTAAATAGGCAGAAGTGCATCCGCGGTCCACTCGAATGTAGTCCCAATAACTACCGGTAATATAGTTAATTTTTCTTTTTCGTAAAAATGCATTTTCATGACAGGCAGTGTATAGTTTTTGTGTTTTTTGAGAAATTATGTGCCTTGAGAAGACTTCAGATTAGTTGATGCGTAGAAAAGATGTGGTATAAGAATTCAGCCCATTGTAAACTGAAGGTTGGTATACTGTATTATTTGGCGGGGGCCTCTTAACATAAAACCCCTCCAATTAGGCCTCTGGTCCAGTGTCTGTTTGGTTTAGAGGGGTTACACTGTAACTATAAATAATTATTAAATAGCATATGCCTGAAATGGGCACATCTGTTTAATTATTATTCAACATCCTCAAATGTTTCGGCACAATCATGCAGTCCCTAGGTCAATATAAATCAATTTTAACTTAATTGCGAAACAACTTCTTCATTCATCATACAATAAAACAACAATTGGTGTAGCAGACACTGTAAACTTCATTTCACAGTAACTTTCTGAGAAAAAAAGTTCTACATCAGAGCGCAAAAACACCCACCCACTTCGGAGAATCCAAGTTCCACCTAGGGACAAAGGAAAGATTCATATGTAAGGTATATAACGCTTGTAAATAATTCCTGAATAACAAAAGGGCATTCACTGCTAATACAGGGTGTGTAACATGCTCTGAGTTGATAGTAGAATATGATAGATGATCCAGGGTGCTGACAGTTGCCCGACAATCGGCTGACGTGTCTTATAGAACTAACAAGCAACAAATGCAAACAACAGAATACAAGCTTCAAATCTGAATAATCAATTCTAATCAAGGGTTCTGGGTGTGATTCTTTACCTCTATCTCCTGTTTGTAAGGTAAAACAACGGCAACATGAGTTAAACACGGCAACATGAGTTAAACACGGCAACATGAGTTAAACATGGCAACATGAGTTAAACACATATTTTGTATGACATAATAAACGCTAAACACGTATTTTGTATGACATAATAAACGTTATAAACACGTATTTTGTATGACATAATAAACGTTATAAACACGTATTTTGTATGACATAATAAACGTTATAAACACGTATTTTGTATGACATAATAAACGTTATAAACACGTATTTTGTATGACATAATAAACGTTATAAACACGTATTTTGTATGACATAATAAACGTTATAAACACGTATTTTGTATGACATAATAAACGTTATAAACACGTATTTTGTATGACGTAATAAACATTATCGTGGAAGTTGTGATAGCGCAGTGGATGCGCGTTCGCTTCAGGTGCGAAAGGTCCGGAGTTCGAGCCCCGCTGGAGCCGTTACGATTGTGCCCTTAGGCAAGGCATTTAAATTTCACATTGCCTCTTCTCTCGCCCTCGTGGCGATGGATTCCATCAGGAATGAGGTCTCGAGAGTGATTAATATAAGTTGACATAACTTGTTTCGCAATCGAGCTAAAATAAATTTGTATAAACTATGACATAATAAACGTTATAAACACGTATTTTGTATAACATAATAAACGTTATAAACACGTATTTTGTATAACATAATAAACGTTATAAACACGTATTTTGTATGACATAATAAACGTTATAAACACATATTTTGTATAACATAATAAACGTTATAAACACATATTTTGTATAACATAATAAACGTTATAAACACGTATTTTGTATGACATAAATGCTATAAACACGTATTTTGTATGACGAAGGAAAGGTTAAACACATATTTTCAATGACACGTTAAACAAGTATTTTGCATAACCTAAGATAATGTGTTAAGCACGTTTTTTCTATGACATAATAACAAACTATAACTCTTTCCCTCATAGAAACACCTCTTGACGCCATTACCAATACGACATACATTGACAAAGTAGTAGCCAAGCCAATGTTCATACTAAAGGCCAGAAGTTCCAGTAATATCTACATGTATGGAGGTGGGATAGATATGGCGACTACTTATCCACTGCATGATGGCTAAATGGCTGTCGTTTGTATGTATGGAGATATAATAGTATATTAACCTAAATCTCTATGAAGGAAAGGGTTAAATGAGTATATTCAATGACATAGCCAGGCCCATTTTTCCCATCCGCCCTCACTAATGCTTGATATTGCAGTTGCACGCACAGGGTTCATTCTAGGTCAGAATATTTGGGAGAAGTGAGAAAGCGTGTGGTCGCTTCCTTAAATGTTGTTCTTTAATATACTTCTGCAAAATAGGGTTAAAATGCACAGTACAACCATTAAATCATTAAATAGAACATTTGAATAGAAGGAGTGCTTTATAATGGGCCGGTGTATCTTACTAGACAAAATTTTGTTTGAAAATCGTAAAAAAACAATAAATATATATATTTTTTTAGGGAGAAGTGAGGGCGACAATTTCGCCCACATCGCCCTCTAGAATGATCCCTGACGCAGGATTTTTGCTCTTGATCATTCCAGTGCATGTTTCCAATTGATAGACTCGGAAGACTTTCAAGACAAGTGTAAGAAACATACCAATTTGATTGGTTTACTGGCGCTTTAAATTGTCTGTGGACTTTTCTACACTCAGGGAAAAACCCTTATTTGTGCGCACATGTAAACTGTTTATTCTTAGGATGGAATTAATTTTCCGTCTGACGCTGTCAACAGACGTACTAAGCATCATAAAAACTTGATAATAAGTGTGAAATATTACGGGAAATGTTAATCAATATCAAAATTAGATTTTTATCATATCGCCAATTTGCTAATCCAAGGGAGATTTCTCATACACAGTTGACCGTATTCTATAAAGCGACACTATAGCGAAATAAAGGATGCATTTGGTAGTAGTGCAACATGTTTAACCCTTTGCCTGCTGAGTAAATAAAATCACATTTGCAAACAACATAGATTCAGATCACCCACGGCGCAACACTTTTTTTAGTACTCGTATAGACGGGAAGCCACTTTGAGGCCATAATCTTGTGATAAAAAACTCGTCTTATAGGTGGGTATGTACAGTATTTGGTGTATGACAAGTTGTCCTATTATTGATTTCAAAGAAATGACAGTGCAGCACCAACATATAACGTTATGATTCAAAAACTAGCAAATTGACACGACACGGTTGTTGGTTTATACAAATTTATTTTAACTCGATTGCGAAACAATTTCCTATATTAATCACTCTCGAGACATCATTCCTGATGGAATCCATCGCCACGAGGGAGAGAGATGAGGCAATGTGGAATTTAAATGCCTTGCCTAAAGGCACAATCATAACGGCTACAGCTCGATGCAAACTCCGGGCCTTTCGTACCTGAAGCGAATGCGCTACCACGACTTAGAAAATGAATAATTTTCAGTGAATCGAGAGTATATTCAGATAATTCCACTTTTACAGAACATTAAATGTCAGAAAATACAGGCATTTAAATCCGAGCAGCAGATATTAGTAACGATTCCATAAATATTAATTCAACAGCGAAGGAACGATAAAGACATACAGTCAAACCTGTGTTAGTGGTCACCTGTATTAAGCAGCCAGTTTCCAGATTCCCAATATGTTGTTTTAATATACATTTGACCTCTATTAAGCAACCACCTGTGTTAAGCAGCCACTTTCTGTGATTCCCTTGGCTGGCTGCTTAAGACAGGTTTGACTGTATGCGACATGCTTAAACAAACAAAGTAAGAAAAGAAGAGCGAATATTAAAACATATTTTAATTAATGTATTAAATTATGTTTAACCCTTTCAACACTACAGACCTCTAAATAGGTTTACAAAAAGTGTAGATCCAGATGAGCCGGCTCCTGATGAGCCGGTCTCATCAGGATTTGCACTTTTGCCAGTAATATTACTATTTTTAGACAATATCACCCATTTTGATAAATGAAATGGTTCAAAATTAATGTAATGTTCTTATTAATTTATTAGTCTAAAAATATCATGCACCAGTCCATGTCAGTTACTTGGTGTTGAATGCACCAGTCCATGTCAGTTACTTGGTGTTGAATGGGTTAATAGTCATTTTTTCTCAATAAGAATTTCAACAATATAATGTGTAATGCTTTACTTATAATTTACATTGCAACAAAAATAGTGTACAAAGATAACATGATAATATTCAACTTGGGGTAGGGGGAACATGATAATATTCAACTTGGGGGGTAGGGGGGAACATGATAATATTCAACTTGGGGGGGTAGGGAGGGAACATGATAATATTCAACTTGGGGGAGTGGGGAGGGAGTGTTTTACCACATTTTGGTATTATAAAAGATAATGAAAGTAATATATACAAACACTACTGTTTCCTACATATACAATCTCTCTTAGCCCTACACCAGTCGCTTCTCCTGAATGTTCTCTTAATTCCAGCATGCTGAATGCAGATATAAATTTCACCAATATTTAACCCTTTCAACACCACAGACCTCTAAATAGGCTTACAAAAAGTGTAGATCCAGATGAGCCGGCTCGTGACGAGCCGTCTCATCAGGATCTGCACTTTTTGCCAGTGATATGACTATTTTTAGACATAATTACCCATTTTGATAAATGAACATGTCCAAATGTGATTTTCTGATTCATTTATTGGTTTATGAATATCATGGACCAGTCCATGTGAGTTACTTGGTGTTGAATGGGTTAATGGTTACAAAAAAACATATAACGGACATGAGTTGACGCTATGCTAAGGGAAGGACATTACGTTGCAACGCGCCACAATCGACAACATCCTGAGGGATATAATAAATGCCTCACCGTCATCATCTACGATGGTAACCGTGGCAATGCTTGGATCGCCAATTCCGCTGTCATTCATAGCATTCTTCAGTAGTATATAGAACATGACATCACTCTCAAACTGGTTGTCGTTGATGATCGGCACAGAGATTGTCTTTCTGTACTCATTTTCTAAGAAGACCTTTAAGACAAACTCAAACGAGTGAGTATGAGTGTGTATGAGTGAATAGGAGCAAGTAGGAGCGAGTAGGAATGAGTATGAGTGAGTATGAGTGAATAGGAGCAAGTAGGAGTGAGTATGAGTGAGTGAGTAGGAGTGAGTATGAGTGAATAGGAGTGAGTAGGAGTGAGTATGAGTGAGTATGAGTGAATAGGAGCAAGTAGGAGCGAGTAGGAATGAGTATGAGTGAATAGGAGTGAGTATGAGTGAGTATGAGTGAATAGGAGTGAGTATGAGTGAATAGGAGTGAGTAGGAGTGAGTAGGAGTGAGTATGAGTGAATAGGAGTGAGTAGGAGTGAGTAGGAGTGAGTATGATTGAGTATGAATGAGTATGAATGAGTAGGAGTGAGTATTGATGTTCATAAAAAGAGGTGTCTCATAAGTCTGAAATGGCTGGCTCTTTAAATATGGGTGACACTATAATAAACAAACACTTTTCGTTTGTATTTATTGTGTACATAATTATTTGTTGTAAATTATGCTATATAATGTCGAATAAATATGTTTAAACCAAACTTGAGAGGGTACCATTCATGTGACATCTCATAAATATTGAAAGTTTAAACTTTATTTATTTTACGACGATTGCGAAACAAGCTTTAACAACTTATATTAATCACTCGCGTTGGCGCGGATGAAAGCGTATATGTGGTCATTCGTGTGGGAGGAAACCGGAGTACCCGGAGAAAACCCACCTGTCCGATCTAGTGACCACCGTACCATCTCACATACTTCCTGGTCCGAGGATCGAACCCAGGTTGCATTGGTGAGAAGTGATAAATGATGCTGGATTAATGGTGATCGCAGCATTGTACATTGGGCACAACATTCTCGGATGAGCCATCAACAATGGGTCACTTACTAGAGTGTTGGAGGTATATCTAAAATCCTTGCCAGCTTTTGCCGTGCCCTCTCTCGTCTCGTATTCGACCGAGACAACTCCTTGTATGGAGACTTCTGGTTCTGGATTGATCCTTACGCTGCCATTCTTGGAATATGCTACGACATCACCATTCTGGAAGTGTGCCCGTCATTACAACATACGTGATAAGCATAACTTGAACATATGGGTCAGTAGTTCAGCGGTTAACACGTTGGACTGTGGATCTCGGGATCGCAGGTTCGATCCCCCCACCCCCCCAGTCTGACCTTAATAATGTTTACAGTCTGTAAGATGGGGCCTTCTTACGCGTATCTATGGAGTAAAGAGTTAAACCGAGGTCTTGTATCTATGCACGTAAAAGAACCAGAATCTCCTCTGGTTCTTTTACGTGCACGGTGTACAGCACCACCGACATGAGACCTCGGTTTAACGTCTCATCTGAAAGACTGTTAACTTTATTAGGGTCAGACGGGGGATCTAACCTGCGATCCCTGGATTACCAGTCTAACGTATTGACCACTGGACTACAGATTCGTCTGTAAGAAAACAGGATTCGTGGTCGGCAGATTATATGCTTAACCCTTTCAACACCACAGACCTCTAAATTGGCTTACAAAAAAGTGTAGATCCAGATGAGCCGGAAGCCGTCTCATCAGGATCTGCACTTTTTTCAAGTAATATAACTATTTTTAGAAAAAAAATTACCCATTTTGATAAATGAACTTGTCCAAATGTAATTTTGTTATTAATTTATTGGTCTAAAAATATCATGGACCAGTCCATGTGAGTTACTTGGTGTTGAATGGGTTAATTACTGGTTCAATTGGCCAATTAGTCACTTTACTTTAAACCCGAGATGTTTTGATCCATTGACAGCAAGCAAAAAGATACCGGTATATCTTCACATGTTAATTCACTGGTTCCTAAATAAATGACACATCAATTCGACTTTGTATAGTTAACCCTTTCAACACCACATACCTCTAAATAGGCTTACAAAAAGTGTAGATCCAGGATCTGCACTTTTTGCCAGTGATATGACTATTTTTAGACATAATTACCCATTTTGATAAATGAACTTGTCCAAATGTGATTTTCTGATTCATTTATTGGTTTATGAATATCATGGACCAGTCCATGTGAGTTACTTGGTGTTGAATGGGTTAAAGATAGATGGTAAAATTTGTCACATCCGGTGCATAGATGTAATTATCACTCATTATCACCAATCTTCTACGTATGTAAACAAATGTTCGTTTATGAGAAGGAAATGGCTTGTTTGAAGGTTCAGATAAACGGTAGCATTATTGCCCTCGTTAATCGATTCTATTATTTTATTCATGTTCCAGATATTTAAATTATTGAGTAATATGGGTAATTATTCCGGTGGACTATGACAACAACATGTGAATAAACAATAAATAACACAAACACACATCTATGCACCACAAATATAAAGGTTAAGTCTAGTTGGGTTATCAAACGAGAGTTCCTTCTGTTAACAGGTCACCTCTAGTAAGCAGCCAAAAAATGGTCTTTCCCTTCACTGACTGCTTAAGGGTTTTTTTTACTGTATATTCATTTTTTCAAACAGCATACAGATAGATCAGACACTACGTTGTTTGCTAAAAAACACTTGGTGGATAGCAAACAACAGAGATCCCGATGATCTGGATCTATGTTGTTTGCACATTCCTTCCCATTTATCCAGCATTTTAACCTATTCAACACCAAGTAACTGACATGGACTGGTCCATGATATTTTTAGACCAATAAATTAATAACAAAATTACATTTGGATCAGTTCATTTATCAAAATGGGTAAAACAAATTCTAAAAATAGTTATATTACTTGAAAAAAGTGCAGATCCTGATGAGACGGCTCGTCACAAGCCGGCTCATCTGGATCTACACATTTTTGTAAGCCAATTTAGAGGTCTGCGGTGTTGAAAGCGTTAAGGGTTTAATTGAGCTATCTTTTCACCATAATCCATGTCCAGTTAAAGAGACAGTTTCAATGTTATTTGTTGTTCAGATACTGTAGCATGTTAGTCAAGAATCTTATCATTGTTGATGGATTTTAGCCTGGCAACAGTCCTTGATATATGTTGTACTGTCCATCATATCAATACATTTATTTAATACCCAAACAGCTAATTGAGCCTAGTTAGTTTCTGATAATGTCGTTTTGCCAGAAGAGAAAAACTGAAAAATATGCATACTGGCTAGGTGAACAGAGTCCGAGACAAGATAAAGATGCAGCAGCAATATCTGCAGACTGGATGGAGCCCAGGCTAGGTGGACTTGGGTAGTCCGAGACAAGATAGAGATGCATCGTCAATATCTGCAGACTGGATGGAGCCCAGGCTAGGTGGACTTGGGTAGTCCTAGACAAGATAGAGATGCACTGTCAATATCTGCAGACTGGATGGAGCCCAGGCTAGGTGGACTTGGGTAGTCCGAGACAAGATAGAGATGCACTGTCAATATCTGCAGGCTGGATGGAGCCCAGGCTAGGTGGACTTGGGTAGTCTGAGACAAGATAGAGCGGGAAAGGGTTAATGTATGTCGTATTGGTAATGGCATCAAGAGGTGCTTCTATGAGGGAAAGGGTTAATGTATGTTGTATTGGTAATGGCATCAAGAGGTGCTTCTATGCGAGAAAGGGTTAATGTATGTCGTATTGGTAATGCCATCAAGAGGTGCTTCTATGCGAGAAAGGGTTAATGCATGTCGTATTGGTAATGGCATCAAGAGGTGCTTCTATGCGAGAAAGGGTTAATGTATGTCGTATTGGTAATGGCATCAAGAGGTGCTTCTATGCGAGAAAGGTTAATGTATGTCGTATTGGTAATGGCATCAAGAGGTGCTTCTATGCGGGAAAGGGTTAATATGCGTCGTATTGTAATGGCGTCAAGAGATGCTTCTATGCGGGAAAGGGTTAATGTATGTCGTATTGGTAATGGCATCAATAGGTGCTTCTATGCGGGAAAGGGTTAATGTATGTCGTATTGGTAATGGCATCAAGAGGTGCTTCTATGCGGGAAAGGGTTAATGTATGTCGTATTGGTAATGGCATCAAGAGGTGCTGCTATGCAAGAAAGGGTTAATGTATGTCGTATTGGTAATGGCATCAATAGGTGCTTCTATGATCTGGCTCTACGTTGTTTGCACATTTCATCCAATTTATTCAGTATTTTAACCCTTTCAACACCACAGACCTCTAAATTGGCTTACAAAAAAGTGTAGATCCAGATGAGCCTGCTCGTGACGAGCCGTCTCATCAGGATCTGCACTTTTTTCAAGTAATATAACTATTTTTAGAAAAAAATTACCCATTTTGATAAATGAACTGATCCAAATGTAATTTTGTTATTAATTTATTGGTCTAAAAGTATCATGGACAAGTCCATGTCAGTTACTTGGTGTTGAATGGGTTAAGGGTTGAAAAAACACTGCATACTTACAGGAACAATGTCTTTTGGATTTGCTTGCAATCTATAAAAGAAGAAAATATATATATTTCCTCCATTCTCACAAACATGCATCTTAAAACAAAAAGAAATTGAATACATATTTTCAGATTAAATGAGGTGGCACAAATCAAGCCAATTAATGAACACAATGTGGGGGGCCTGATTCAATCACCTGAAACTACACACATTTATGACAAACTACATGTATTATAAACTAGTGTACAATGTATAAACTTCAGCAATTTTCCAGATTTTAACACCCTAAGTACAGATATAGCTCATTTCAGTTGTGTACGGAAGTATCTTGTGTGGCATCCATGGTCCAGTGGTAGAGCGTCGGATTTGGAATCTATCGGTCCCGGGTTCGATACTCGGCCAGGCCAAGTATCATTGCTTAGTACTGGTTAACCACTTAGGTCGGCTAAGCCTGCCGAGGAAAACATGTCTACGTCCCCGCAAGGGGTTTGACAGTAATGGAACATACATGCATACATCTTGTAGCACCACAGATACAAATTTGGTGCAGATTGGCTTAACACTATTTGCATTATTTGTTCATAAAGTTTAGAGTATAATTCATAATGTAGACAAATTAACTAAATGTGTACTTGCTGCTAACTATTGGATTTTAAGATAATACAGCACCAACATAGGTTTCATTTTGTGACATACAAACTTCGAGTAAGATTGGATGAAAAATATCTCAAAAAGAATAAATATCTGAAAAATGTTTGTACACTTTTTTTTGTTAGTCACCTCCCTCCCCCGACTCCCTTACCCCTTCCCCGATCTATGTTAGCTTAGGTTATACTATGTTAGATGATAAATATTTCCAATACCAATAGTTTTTTCTACCATAGCAGGAACAAATAAAGAAAGCATTTTATATAGGGATATATTGAGACACTCATGCATAGCATCTTTTCTCTGTAAGACATGCGTAGGTGCTAAATATGAACGTGCATACACAGTAATAGCCCTAACACATAGACACACTGCAAACCTCTGCAACCTGATGCAACAAACTGTCTATATTGTGAACAGCCAATATAGCAAAACACGAAAATCAATTGAAATAACCGCAGGCAAGTTGCACGTGTGGAAGTCGTGATAGCGCAGGGGTAGTGTTCAAGGCCCAAGTTCAAGGCCAGCTGTAGCTGTTATGATTGTGCCCTTAGGCAAATTTGATTGAAAAAATCACTGGCTCCACACAATGTAACTACAATTCCTTAAACTGTGCTACAAAGCATTGTTTTACCAAAGTTAAAAAACATATCTTATTAATTGGTTTAAACTTTATTTATTTTACAACGATTGCGAAGCAAGTTTTAATGACTTATATTAATCACTCTTGTTGGCGCGGATGTAAGCATGTGTGGTCATTCGTGTGGGAGGAAACCGGAGTACCAGGAGAAAACCCACCTGTCCGATCTGGCGACCACCGTAACATCTCACATACTTCCTGGTCCGAGGATCGAACCCGGGTTGCAGTGGTGAGAAGCGATCGCGCTAATCGAACAGCCCAATTGATACAAGACGTAAAAAAATTACTTTACTGAGCACAAGAAATGTATTTTTTCCTGGTTGTATCAAGTATGATTGATATAATGCTGGCAAACAGCGATCTGTGCTTTGCGATGTTACAACTACATGTATAGCATGTCCAATACCAGCTAAACATCATTTTTAACCCCACTGTAGGAACAGGGAGTTTTTGGCTGCGTCTGTGCGTGTGTCTGTGCACATTATAACTCAAAAGGTTGTTGATAGATTTTGATGAAATTGTGCAGATATATGGAGGGTTGTAGCCTGGGAACAGCCGTTGATATATTTGGCCTGGTCAGTCATATAAATATATTTTTAACATAGACACCATTATTTGAGGTGTTGAGTTTCTGATAATATCCTTTTGCCAGAAGTAAAAAAAGTGAAAAATCGACAGACTGGAACCTGGCTAGGAGAGTTGATCTAGGAGGAAGTTGTTGTTAGTTCTGGAGAAATGGGTCAATAGATGCCTGTGGTCAGCGAAGTGTCAAATTTACCAAAGAAGTCAATGGGAGGGCCATACGAAGTGGTCAAATTTACCAAAGAAGTCAATGGGAGGGCCATACGAAGTGTCAAATTTACCAAAGATGTCAATGGGAGAATACTTAGCTGACTGCCCTGACCACAGGCCTTGACGATATCTCCCAAAAGCTTCTGGACTGAGCAACATGTAACACAACTAAATATGGGGAAAAACATGCCACTTAGAATACAATATTTGATTGACAGACTTCAATTCTACAATTAAATGTTTTATCATTATTATTTCTGTTATTAAATTTTCAAATTATAAACAGTTTTTATTCCCTGAAACTGTAATATTAATTGGATTTATACAAATTAATCTTAGCTCCATTTCGAAACAAGTTTTCCACAACATTGGATTAATCATTCTCAAGACCTCATTCCATCGCCATGACACAGAGAGTTATATGTTATATTTCGTGTTTTACGCCTGCATCAGCACCATTTTTGGGCTATATCGCCGGCGGGCAGTTTACCTAACAACACCTTTCCTGGGCAGGCACCAGCGATTAACCAGTACTTGGGTGCACCAACCTCCGTAAGAAACTGCCAACTTTTTCATATAAATGACCGAGAGAGAGAGAAATCTGGAAACTGGCTGCTTAATACAAGTCGGTTGCTTAATAGAAGGTGAGCACTAACACAGGTTTCACTGTACATGTATAACAAGATGTGACTTTCTATTCAATGATAAGCAAGATAAAACAATCAATCTGTGCTTAGCAATTACAGAAGTTAGTACACATAGACAGGACACCACGAGGGTATGTGTATAATTTAGATAGTGTTAGGTCTGGACATTCTCGACAGTTAAACAGTAATTATTAACAGTGTGTAAAGACGGTGTGGAATTTGAATAATTAGGAATTTGAAATAATTATTCAAATCGTAATTAACGGGTATGTGTAAAATGTAAATTAGTGATGCAACCTCTGCCTCACCTACCTATTTATCGACGAAACCTCATTTTTCGGTCCATTTAAAATAAGCAAATTTACTTAGTATTACATAACACTGAACAAAGAAACAATTATTTTGGAGGGGTGAGATCCCCTTTATCTTTTCGATTCATCTCATTTGGAAGTAGTCGAACATCACAATTTTATCCACTAAGCTGTAATATAAAACTACGTGACGTCATTTACTTTACGGTATATGTGGAAAATAACAAGATTGCAAATTTTAATTTCAGAGAGAGAGAGATAAGTCGATAAGATATAATAAAAAAAAGGCTCACCTTTCAAATTATGTTGGCGGATAATGATTATGTAATATCAAATATATTTACTTATAATATTGACAAAATCGTAAGCTTCCATTGGTAGGTGGGTTCAGTACGCAATACTCACTCTATGAAACCGCTACCACACAATCATATTTACTGTGAAGCGTTTCACGTAACACACTATTATTGTTTCTGTTTCAACATTTCACAGTAAATAACGATATGCTGTACAAGGTTACATAGGGTGCCGATATCTGCAACATTATATGTATTCAAATTCCAATAGTCCAGTAGTGATGGGAAGATAACTTGGGTGTGGAAGTGAATAATTTACTCAGTATTGTCTCCCTTTGTTGTTTCTCTTAACATTTTCACATACATTAGACAGGTTCTGAAAATAACCATTTTTTCCATTTTTGAATATAGTAACTCTCCCTGGCATACATCAACATCACCATCACCATCATCACCATCACCACCATCATCATCATCATCATCATCATCACTCTTCATAGAGTATATTCACAATGAACAAATACTAGGCATGGCAGCAGGCAGCAGGAAGGGGGGGGGGGACCGACTTAAGAAATATCTGTACATCTAAAAGAATCTCTTTGTACAAAAGTAC
Organism: Archivesica marissinica; assembly: GCA_014843695.1. Taxonomy (NCBI): domain Eukaryota; kingdom Metazoa; phylum Mollusca; class Bivalvia; order Venerida; family Vesicomyidae; genus Archivesica; species Archivesica marissinica. The sequence goes on from CM026393.1 coordinate 6,566,094, forward strand.
GATTTATGGGGTTGTTGATGACCAGAACCGACCAGAAGACATCAATTTCTTCAGATGGAAATGCTTCATCACAGAGCATGGTCCATGCAAACTGGTTAGAGCCTTATACAGTTTGTTTCCTTCGGGTTTACGCCTGCATCAGCACAATTTTGGGCTACATCGCCGGCGGGCAGTTTACCTAACAACACCTTTCCTGAGCAGGCTCCAGCAGTTAACCAATACTTGGTGCACCAATCTCCGTAAGAAACTGCCAACTTTTTCATATAAATGAGACACGGCCTGAGCGGGGCTCGAACATCCTCATACAGGTATTTATAAGATCTAAACAAGTACTAAGGTGCAAGAGTAAGGGAGTTGGGAGACCGAATGGTCAGAAACTCGGCAGACACATTCTGACCACGATTGATACTTCTTCCCGCACTCCTTCTGGCCATGACACGTTTTATTGCCCACTCGGTTAATTCTTGAATCCGAGGGGGAAATTTCAACTTTCTTCCTGCGGGACCAATCTTAGTTTAAACAATATTTTATTCAAGAATGGTACATAACATAGGAATACTAGCTTCCGATTTAATCCATTTGTTCTTGTATATTAATGTTACAACATGATGTAAATATTGATAAAATAAAATATGTTTAAACTATAACATAGGAATAGTTGCAATAGCACAGTTAGAATTGGGGAAAATCTTTTGTTTCATTGATTTCATGGAATCGGTAGTGCTCGCAAATGGGTGAAAACTTTGTTTACACCCTTTGTTTTCACTCAAAAAATACACTCTGAGCTAGTGTACATGTGTAATTACGTATTGCTCGACACTTTAATACGCCCGTGATACCATGATACACTAGCGGCATATAGTGATTAAAAGTAGTGTGCCGATTATTTGCGTGGAGTTGCTTAGTTTATACAAATTTATTTTAGCTCGATTGCGAAACAAGTTCTTACAACTTATATTAATCACTTTCGAGACCTCATTCCTGATGGAATACATCGCCACGGAAGAGAGAGAAGAGGCAACGTGGAATTTAAATGCCTTGCCTAAGGGAACAATTGTAACGGCTCCAGCGGGGCTCAAACTCGGGGCCTTTCGCACCTGAAGCAAACGCGCTACTACTGCGCTATCACGACTTGCGTGGAGTTGTTTGATTATCAAGGGCAATTTACTACAGTGTATGGAAGCACCTTACTGATTGCCTTGAGATGTAATAAAGCTCAATGGCATACACGCAAACAGAAAACTTTTTTTCCAATTAATGGTTGTTAGTTAACGTTATTTATTTTACAACGATTGCGAAGCAAGTTTTAACAACTTATATTAATCACTCTCGTTGGCACGGATGAAAGCGTAAATGTGGTCATTCGTGTGGGAGGACACCGGAGTACCCGGAGAAAACCCACCTGTCCGATCTGGCGACCATCTCACATACTTCCCGGTCCAAGGATCGAACCCAGGTTGCATTGGTGAGAAGCAAGTGCGCTAACCACTGCGCTAATCGGTCAGCAAATGGTTGTTGCTACTGTGGTGGTAATGTGATTAAAAGGGATCTTATACTCGTGGTGATTTCATACCATATTTTAGTACGCTTGTTTTGGAATTGGTACGAGTGTAAGATCGTATATATTGTAACATAATGGGGTTATATGTTGATTATGTTGATTAATTACCTCCATAATTATTTGTATAGCATGATACATATTCATGAGTAGTGGTCTATTTCTAATAATGCTGTATACGTCTTTATAAAAGTGATTTATGTTTTCCATTTGGATGTCTATATGTTTTGCACTTATATGCAGCTGTTTTCTGGTGTTGCTCACTCGTCAGTCGAGGATATCAATTATGGCTATAATGTGAAGTAATTGTTTCAAGGTTTCCCATAAAAGTTCACCACTTTCGAATTGTCTATTATTTATGAACGCCTCGATTCAACCAGTAGATCAACATTAATTTTCACCCAGAGAACTTATCATACATTTCTTCTATGAAGCGATACATGCGCGTGTAATTTGTTGCTTGATTTGTGACATGTATATAATGACTGCGATACATCACAGGCGGCAGATATCAAAAGAGGATAATGTTTCAATTTCTTTACCCCCCCCCCCCAGACGAACCACGCAGGCGAGTAATACAAGTAGATTATGTTCGTGCGTTTCTAGCACCATTTATTATTCGTGATGTTCAGATTTACGGGATGTTGTCTTGTAGGGTGCAGTTCTTGTAGTGTCTGATGATGATGCGATAAATAATGACAACTTGAGGTGGCTTCTTCTTCCTTTCCAGGGTCCACAGTCCACAGTTGTTAACAGTTACTTTCAAAAAAGGACAAAACTACCATTCATTATGGGGTACTTTTTTCTTCCCAAAATGCTAGAGGTCTTTGAAATTCGTTTACCCCCCCCCCCCCCCTCCAATTACTGGAAAAGCCCCCACTCCCATAAGCTGGATTAATCCCTGCTTTTTCCGAAAGAGATGGCAATGTCATAAACTTTATTGTCATTTCGAAATGTCTTCGCCGAGCACCAACTTATGTGATTTCAAAAATCTAAGGCATTGGCACAATTCAATTATGGCAGGCCTGTTAAACAAGCGAAAGTAATAATCATTAGACACTATTTATAGAGAAGAACACACATTCCTCCTCCAGCCATTGCAATGTCATGATGAGTGTTCCTCTAAAGTTTGAACACCAAATGGTTGACAAGTTATTGAGTGGAAATTGTTTCTGAAATCAAGGTCAGTGCATGGCCGTGACCTTTCATCAACTGCTCCTCTGAAAATCAACAGGATTTATCTACTGCCCATGTCCATTGTATCTATGTCCATTGTATCTATGTCCATTGTAGCATTGTATCTATGTCCATTGTATCTATGTCCATTGTAGCTATGTCCATTGTATCTATGTCCATTGTAGCCCATGTCCATTGTAGCCCATGTCCATTGTATATATGTCCATTGTAGCTATGTCCATTGTATCTATGTCCATTGTAGCTATGTCCATTGTATCTATGTCCATTGTATCTATGTCCATTGTAGCTATGTCCATTGTAGCTATGTCCATTGTAGCTATGTCCATTGTATCTATGTCCATTGTATCTATGTCCATTGTAGCTATGTCCATTGTAGCTATGTCCATTGTAGCATTGTATCTATGTCCATTGTATCTATGTCCATTGTATCTATGTGCATTGTATCTATGTCCATTGTAGCTATGTCCATTGTATCTATGTCCATTGTATCTATGTCCATTGTAGCTATGTCCATTGTATCTATGTTCATTGTAGCTATGTCCATTGTATCTATGTCCATTGTAGCTATGTCCATTGTAGCTATGTCCATTGTAGCTATGTCCATTGTATCTATGTCCATTGTAGCTATGTCCATTGTATCTATGTCCATTGTATCTATGTCCATTGTAGCTATGTCCATTGTATCTATGTCCATTGTATCTATGTCCATTGTAGCTATGTCCATTGTATCTATGTCCATTGTATTGTTTGTAGCTATGTCCATTGTAGCTATGTCCATTGTAGCTATGTCCATTGTATCTATGTCCATTGTATCTATGTCCATTGTAGCTATGTCCATTGTATCTATGTCCATTGTAGCTATGTCCATTGTAGCTATGTCCATTGTAGCTATGTCCATTGTATCTATGTCCATTGTAGCTATGTCCATTGTATCTATGTCCATTGTAGCTATGTCCATTGTATCTATGTCCATTGTAGCTATGTCCATTGTATCTATGTCCATTGTATCTATGTCCATTGTATCTATGTCCATTGTATCTATGTCCATTGTAGCTATGTCCATTGTAGCTATGTCCATTGTATCTATGTCCATTGTATCTATGTCCATTGTAGCTATGTCCACTGTATCTATGTCCATTGTATCTATGTCCATTGTATATATGTCCATTGTATCTGTGTCCATTGTATCTGTGTCCATTGTATATATGTCCATTGTATCTATGTCCATTGTAGCTATGTCCATTGTATCTATGTCCATTGTAGCTATGCCCATTGTATCTATGTCCATTGTATCTATGAAGTATGTTGTGGACTGATAGGAATCCTATTTTCAATGAAAAACTCCCTGTGACCTTGCCCTACTGACCTGACAATGAATAGATAAAGAACTGATATATGGCAGGGCAGAAGACAACATGTCTCCCCAAACTAGAGTAGATGCATAATAACCAGCAGCTGGGTACCGTATATACCCAACCATAAGTCGATCTTGACCATTAGTCAAAGGGCATATTTTGTATTGAAAACGCTGAATTTAAGCTGGATCCTTCCATAAGTCGAGGGTACTTAGGACTTGTGACAATTGTTGAGGCAATGGTTTTTTTATCTCATTTTTGAATGAAACTGAGCTCAATTTGAGATATCATGGCTCCGAGGTTATAAAACTTTTATCCAATCTCAAACTTGAGTCTCAAGCTTCTGATTGGTTCAGCTGAGTGTAAATCTCAGACTCAACCAATCAAATCACTTGGACTCGAGTTTGAGATCTGAGAACAGTTTTATAACCTCCCACACATCAGGTTGACTATTCCATTAAGAACCATGCACATTTATAAAATAATTTAGGAAGTTTGTTTATCAGTTTTTCTATGCTTTATAATGTAAATAATTGTCTAAGCAAATTGTTATATTAAATCAAATAAAACAAACAAACAGACATAAATAAGTTATTAAAAAAATGAACCGTTTTATTCACATTTTGTGTGTGGCTTGTTTCTCATCCATAAGTCGACCTAGTACTTTCATCAGATTTCTGGCTTACAAAAAGATTGACCTATGGTCGGAAATATATGGTATATGGAAAAGGTTGACCTATGCCTGGAAATATACGGTATATGGAAAAGGTTGACCTATGGTCGGAAATATAAGGTATATGGAAAAGGTTCACCTATGGTCGGAAATATACGGTATATGGAAAAGGTTGACCTATGCCTGGAAATATACGGTATATGGAAAAGGTTGACCTATGGTCGAAAATATACGGTAGTTGGAAAAGGTTGACCTATGCATGGAAATATACGGTAGATGGAAAAGGTTAACCTATGCCTGGAAATATACGGTAGATGGAAAAGGTTCACCTATGGTCGGAAATATACGGTAGATGGAAAAGGTTCACCTATGCATGGAAATATACGGTAGATGGAAAAGGTTGACCTATGCCTGGGAATATACGGTAGATGGAAAAGGTTCACCTATGGTCGGAAATATACGGTAGATGGAAAAGGTTGACCTATGCATGGAAATATACGGTAGATGGAAAAGGTTGACCTATGGTCGGAAATATACGGTAGATGGAAAAGGTTGACCTATGGTCGGAAATATACGGTAGATGGAAAAGGTTAACCTATGCCTGGAAATATACGGTAGATGGAAAAGGTTGACCTATGGTCGGAAATATACGGTAGATGGAAAAGGTTGATCTATGGTCGGAAATATACGGTAGATGGAAAAGGTTGACTTATGCCTGGAAATATACGGTAGATGGAAAAGGTTAACCTATGCCTGGAAATATACGGTAGATGGAAAAGGTTAACCTATGCCTGGAAATATATGGTAGATGGAAAAGGTTAACCTATGGTCGGAAATATACGGTAGATGGAAAAGGTTGACCTATGGTCAGGAAATATACGGTAGATGGAAAAGGTTGACCTATGGTCGGAAATATACGGTAGATGGAAAAGGTTGACCTATGGTCAGGAAATATACGGTAGTTGGAAAAGCTTGACCTATGGTCGGAAATATACGGTAGATGGAAAAGGTTGACCTATGCCTGGAAATATACGGTAGATGGAAAAGGTTGACCTATGGTCGGAAATATACGGTAGATGGAAAAGGTTGACCTATGCCTGGAAATATACGGTAGATGGAAAAGGTTGACCTATGCCTGGAAATATACGGTAGATGGAAAAGGTTAACCTATGCCTGGAAATATACGGTAGATGGAAAAGGTTGACCTATGGTCGGAAATATACGGTAGATGGAAAAGGTTGACCTATGGTCGGAAATATACGGTAGATGGAAAAGGTTGATCTATGGTCGGAAATATACGGTAGATGGAAAAGGTTAACCTATGCTTGGAAATATATGGTAGATGGAAAAGGTTGACCTATGCCTGGAAATATATGGTAGATGGAAAAGGTTGACCTATGCCTGTAAATATATGGTAGTTGGAAAAGGTTAACCTATGGTCTGAAATATACGGTAGATGGAAAAGGTTAACCTATGCCTGGAAATATACGGTAGATGGAAAAGGTTGACCTATGCCTGGGAATATACGGTAGATGGAAAAGGTTGACCTATGGTCGGAAATATACGGTAGATGGAAAAGGTTGACCTATGCATGGAAATATACGGTAGATGGAAAAAGTTGACCTATGGTCGGAAATATACGGTAGATGGAAAAGGTTAACCTATGCCTGGAAATATACGGTAGATGGAAAAGGTTGACCTATGGTCGGAAATATACGGTAGATGGAAAAGGTTGACCTATGGTCGGAAATATATGGTAGATGGAAAAGGTTAACCTATGGTCGGAAATATACGGTAGATGGAAAAGGTTAACCTATGCCTGGAAATATACGGTAGATGGAAAAGGTTGACCTATGCCTGGGAATATACGGTAGATGGAAAAGGTTGATCTATGGTCGGAAATATACGGTAGATGGAAAAGGTTGACTTATGCCTGGAAATATACGGTAGATGGAAAAGGTTAACCTATGGTCGGAAATATACGGTAGATGGAAAAGGTTGATCTATGGTCGGAAATATACGGTAGATGGAAAAGGTTAACCTATGCCTGGAAATATACGGTAGATGGAAAAGGTTGACCTATGCCTGGGAATATACGGTAGATGGAAAAGGTTGATCTATGGTCGGAAATATACGGTAGATGGAAAAGGTTGACTTATGCCTGGAAATATACGGTAGATGGAAAAGGTTAACCTATGGTCGGAAATATACGGTAGATGGAAAAGGTTGACCTATGCCTGGAAATATATGGTAGATGGAAAAGATTAACCTATGGTCGGAAATATACGGTATATGGAAAAGGTTGACCTATGGTCAGGAAATATACGGTAGATGGAAAAGGTTGACCTATGGTCGGAAATATACGGTAGATGGAAAAGGTTGACCTATGGTCAGGAAATATACGGTAGTGGGAAAAGCTTGACCTATGGTCAGAAATATACGGTAGATGGAAAAGGTTGACCTATGCCTGGAAATATACGGTAGATGGAAAAGGTTGACCTATGGTCGGAAATATACGGTAGATGGAAAAGGTTGACCTATGCCTGGAAATATACGGTAGATGGAAAAGGTTGACCTATGCCTGGAAATATACGGTAGATGGAAAAGGTTGACCTATGGTCGGAAATATACGGTAGATGGAAAAGGTTAACCTATGCCTGGAAATATACGGTAGATGGAAAAGGTTAACCTATGCCTGGAAATATACGGTAGATGGAAAAGGTTGACCTATGCCTGGAAATATATGGTAGATGGAAAAGGTTGACCTATGCCTGGAAATATACGGTAGTTGGAAAAGGTTGACCTATGGTTGGAAATATATGGTAGATGGAAAAGAGTGACCTATGCCTGTAAATATATGGTAGTTGGAAAAGGTTAACCTATGGTCGGAAATATACGGTAGATGGAAAAGGTTGACTTATGCCTGGAAATATACGGTAGTTGGAAAAGGTTGACCTATGGTCGGAAATATACGGTAGATGGAAAAGGTTAACCTATGCCTGGAAATATACGGTAGTTGGAAAAGGTTGACCTATGGTCGGAAATATACGGTAGATGGAAAAGGTTGACTTATGCCTGGAAATATACGGTAGATGGAAAAGGTTGACTTATGCCTGGAAATATACAGTAGATGGAAAAGGTTGACTTATGCCTGGAAATATACGGTAGATGGAAAAGGTTGACTTATGCCTGGAAATATACGGTAGATGGATAAGATAGACTTTAACAATATTCCAAAATTACTGAGCTACTAAGGAGTGGCTTGACATCACACTGTGGCACAATAAATGAATTAAAACATTTGCGGATTTTAATTACTTACGGAATATTTCTATGGAATAACACATCCACCTCCAAGAAGCCAGCACTTTCTAACACAGCGTATCTATCTGATGAAAATGTGAATTTTCCCAAAAGATCACCTGAAAAATGAAAATCAAATTAGTTTCAGCTATAATCTTGTATTAAAAGTATTATTCACAGATTGAGAATTCAAGAATGGTAGAAAAAGTTATTTTGGTACTCTCCCTTGGGCTCAATAATATGAATTGGGAGGGAAAATATATCCTCTACTAGAAGAATTAGGCTTGGTAGATAATAGATTTACATTTCTCATGTGCCCTATATTCTGGTTAACCCATTTCATTCTGGATACATTTAAAAGGCTTTTTCAAACAACATAGATCCAGATCAGCCGCAATTTCTCATGTACCCTATATTCTGGTTAACCCATTTCATTCTGGATACATTTAAAAGGCTTCTGCAAACAACATAGATCCAGATCAGCCGCAATTTCTCATGTACCCTATATTCTGGATAACCCATTTCATTCTGGATACATTTAAAAGGCTTCTGCAAACAACATAGATCCAGATCAGCCGCAGCGTGACGCAAATAACGCTTCCACACTGCTACACATGGTATTTTACCTTCTGGTTTCTTCCCTTCAAGTTCTTGTTTTCTTATTTTCATTTGAGCATCTACAACATCTGACATATGTTTCGGTTTTGGTCTATGGTGAGCACCTCTTAACGTAGCTACAATTGCATGGCGGAATCTAGAAAATAGAAGAAATGGTTACGGACATGACGGACAGACAACATGACAACAACAGTGCCTGTATACTAAGATTACTGTTCTCGCTATCAGGTATACATAATTTTGAATCTGAAGTCCTATGGCTAGTCTTGCGATCGAAGTTTCGATCTAGAGTCGAGCATAAATAAGATATAGCCATTGGGGTGGTTAGCTAAACATCTATCCAATAATGGTATCCTCATAGAACTGTGGGGAGGGGGAGGAGGATGCAAAGTTCAGCTTAAGTGGGTAATACAAGATTGCTTTGGGTTCAGCTTTACGGCTACTGGAGAAGCTAACAAATGTGGAAGTCGTGATAGCGCAGTGGATGCGAGTTCGCTTCAGGTACCAAAGGTCTGGAGTTCTTAAATTTGTATAAACTAAACTAACACAATTGATTGACATTGCACCATAAAATAGGAAAGTTGACTTTAAATTAGGATTATTGGATTATAATAGTCATATTCATATGTGTACACATTCATTTGCTATTATTTGTTACTTAAAAAGGAGACAACTAAACAAATGAAAGACAATCTTAGCGAAAATAGGATTACAAATATATATATTTCCAAGTACTTGATTAAAATTATTAACAGTCTTTCAGGTGGGACTTTAAACCAAGGTCTTGTGTCGGTGTTGTACACCATGCACGTACATTTTAAAAAAGAACCAGAGGAGACTCTGGAATGGGTCTCTGTCTGAATCATTGCACTATCCTCCAAAAATCTAAAATGACTTATCTCTCCAGGAGGCGTTGCTCATATGGGCAACCGATAGCGACGATAAATAAACGTAAAACACACACACATAAAAATGATAAAAACGTTGGATATCTTTACAGATAAATTGTAAATAATGGTTTTGTATCAATTACATATGATAACAACCTTCATAGGAATTGTGACCATGATTTTGAGCAGGAATAGGACACTTAAAGATGTCTAACAGATATCCTTCAAGAGTCTTTGGTCATACTCACTGCCAAACCCATTCCATGATATATACTTCCGGCTATCAAACATGAATACGTTTGCATTAATTTCCGAGATAATGCCAATCACGCATGCGGGTTTTACTTCCTTTTATTGCTTACAAATGGCGTTAAATGCAAATGGCGTTATGACTATTGTAGCATTTTCCTTTAAAAGTCGGTGGTTTTAGAAGGAAAGACATTGTTTTAAATCGCAATCCGCAACATTTATGTAAACCAATCAAACAAAAGAAAGACAATCTTAGCGAAAATACGATTATAAATATATATATTTCCAAGTACTTTAATTACTAACACAGTCTTTCAGATGGGACTTTAAACAGAGGTCTTGTGTCGGTACTGTACACCGTGCACGTAAAAGAACCAGAGGAGACGGTCGTGATAGTGCAGTGGAATCGCATTCGCTTCATGTGCGAAAGGCCGGAGTTCGAGCCTCGCTGGTGCCGTTACAATTGTGCCCTTAGGCATGGCATTTAAATTCCACATTGCTTCTTCTCTCTCCTTCATGGCGATGGATTTCATCAGGAATGAGGTCTCGAGAGTGATTAATATAAGTTAAAATAACTTGTTTCACAATTGAGCTAAAATAAATTTGTATAAACCAATAAATAATTATGTGATTTCTCATTATTTTTGGAATGGATTTTCTTGCTCACAAAGCTATTTTTAAATTAGTTACGGGCGGGTGGGGTTTGGGGGGTATCTTTCAAACCTTTAAAACAAATAATGAGTCCATTAAATTGTACAAATCTTTATATAAAGCTATAAATCTAACAAACAATATAGCATGGGATTCAGAAGCAAAAATATGTATACCAAACAGACATTACACACATTCATGCTACGACGAGCATGTAGCCAATACAGCTAATGAATTCTTTACCGATTCCATCTGTAAATATCACAACATAACATGCCATATTATTTAGTTTTTTATATATATATATAGTCTTTATAACAAGATTGATCTTCACTTTAGAATTAACTTCATTATTTAATTCCGGAATGATGTATGGATTCCAAGTACAACATTAATGTATTGTTTAAGCTGTATATACAGTGGGATCCAGCAAGTAAGCAAAGTGAAACAGCCTGTCATTTATGTGTAGATACCGATTAACAATTTCACACTGCTAGTTTGTGCGAAATGAAGAATGGTTTCGATTCACAATATTGAAAAAGTTGGCTCACAAGTTAATTAAAGCACTTCCTCTATTACATAGATGAAAGAAAGAGTGCTATAAGATTATTCGGTTCTATTAAAATAGAGGCCAAAACTAACTACATTCCTTTCTATATACAGGTAAAGGACAATATGATGGGCCTTTGATGTTACTACATCTAAACTGCCAGTATTAGGTTTCTGAATGTGGTACAGTTAAAGACTTGGATTTCCCATTTTGGTTTCGGGCTACAGATTTTAAAAAAGCTACAGAATTGGGTTAACCCATTCAACACCAAGTAACTCACATGGACTGGTCCATGATATTCATAAACCAATAAATGAATCAGAAAATCACATTTGGACAAGTTCATTTATCAAAATGGGTAATTATGTCTAAAAATAGTCATATCACTGGCAAAAAGTGCAGATCCTGATGAGACGGCTCGTCATGAGCCGGCTCATCTGGATCTACACTTTTTGTAAGCCTATTTAGAGGTCTGTGGTGTTGAAAGGGTTAATGATGTTGGTACATCTAAATATCAGGGTTATCGATTCGGGTACAGCTAAAAAATTGGGATTCCCATATTGGCAAAGTTAAAGACTCAACTTTCCCATTTTGGTACAGTTAAAGAATTGGGCTATTGATTTTGGTAAGGCTTAAAGACTTGGATTTCCGAATTTGGTACAACTAAAGATTGAAGATTGGGCCATTGGGTTTTACCATTTATTAGAATGGTAAAATTAAAGCATTTGGTTTTAATGTTTATTAGAATGGTAAAATTAAAGCATTGGGTTTTACTGTTTATTAGAATGGTAAAATTAAAGCATTGGGTTTTACTGTTTATTAGAATGGTAAAATTAAAGCATTTGGGTTTTACTGTTTATTAGAATGGTAAAATTAAAGCATTTGGGTTTTACTGTTTATTAGAATGGTAAATTAAAGCATTGGGTTTTACTGTTTATTAGAATGGTAAAAATTAAAGCATTTGGGTTTTACTGTTTATTAGAATGGTAAAATTAAAGCATTTGGTTTTACTGTTTATTAGAATGGTAAAATTAAAGCATTTGGGTTTTACTGTTTATTAGAATGGTAAAATTAAACCATTGGGTTTTACTGTTTATTATAATGGTAAAATTAAACCATTGGGTTTTACTGTTTATTAAAATGGTAAAATTAAACCATTGGGTTTTACTGTTTATTAGAATGGTAAAATTAAGCATTTGGGTTTTATGGTTTATTAGAATGGTAAAATTAAACCATTGGGTTTTATTGTTTATTAGAATGGTAAAATTAAACCATTGGGTTTTACTGTTTATTAGAATGGTAAATTAAAGCATTGGGTTTTACTGTTTATTAGAATGGTAAAATTAAACTATTGGGTTTTACTGTTTATTAGAATGGTAAAATTAAACCATTGGGTTTTACTGTTTATTAGAATGGTAAAATTAAAGCATTTGGGTTTTACTGTTTATTAGAATGGTAAAATTAAAGCATTGGGTTTTACTGTTTATTAGAATGGTAAAATTAAACCATTGGGTTTTACTGTTTATTAGAATGGTAAAATTAAAACATTGGGTTTTACTGTTTATTAGAATGGTAAAATTAAAGCATTTGGGTTTTACTGTTTATTAGAATGGTAAAATTAAACCATTGGGTTTTACTGTTTATTAGAATGGTAAAATTAAAGCATTGGGTTTTACTGTTTATTAGAATGGTAAAATTAAAGCATTGGGTTTTACTGTTTATTAGAATGGTAAAATTAAAGCATTTGGGTTTTACTGTTTATTAGAATGGTAAAATTAAACCATTGGGTTTTACTGTTTATTAGAATGGTAAAATTAAACCATTGGGTTTTACTGTTTATTAAAATGGTAAAATTAAAGCATTGGGTTTTACTGTTTATTAAAATGGTAAAATTAAACCATTGGGTTTTACTGTTTATTTGAATGGTAAAATTAAACCATTGGGTTTTACTGTTTATTAGAATGGTAAAATTAAACCATTGGGTTTTACTGTTTATTAGAATGGTAAAATTAAGCATTTGGGTTTTACTGTTTATTAGAATGGTACATTTGGTTTTACTGTTTATTAGAATGGTGCATTTGGTTTTACTGTTTATTAGAATAGTGCATTTGGTTTTACTGTTTATTAGAATAGTAAAATTAAAGCATTGGGTTTTACTGTTTATTTGAATGGTGCATTTGGTTTTACTGTTTATTAGAATAGTAAAATTAAAGGTCATTTGGGTTTTACTGTTTATTAAAATGGTAAAATTAAAGCATTGGGTTTTACTGTTTATTAGAAGGTAAATTAAAGCATTGGGTTTTACTGTTTATTAGAATGGTAAAATTAAAGCATTTGGGTTTTACTGTTTATTAGAATGGTAAAATTAAAGCATTGGGTTTTACTGTTTATTAGAATGGTAAAATTAAAGCATTTGGGTTTTACTGTTTATTAGAATGGTAAAATTAAAGCATTGAGTTTTACTGTTTATTAGAATGGTAAAATTAAGCATTTGGGTTTTACTGTTTATTAGAATGGTAAAATTAAAGCATTGGGTTTTACTGTTTATTAGAATGGTAAAATTAAACCACTGGGTTTTACTGTTTATTAGAATGGTAAAATTAAGCATTTGGGTTTTACGGTTTATTAGAATGGTAAAATTAAACCATTGGGTTTTACTGTTTATTAGAATGGTAAAATTAAACCATTTGGTTTTACTGTTTATTAGAATAGTAAAATTAAAGCATTTGGTTTTACTGTTTATTAGAATGGTAAAATTAAAGCATTGGGTTTTACTGTTTATTAGAATGGTAAAATTAAAGCATTGGGTTTTACTGTTTATTTGAATGGTAAAATTAAACCATTGGGTTTTACTGTTTATTAGAATGGTAAAATTAAACCATTGGGTTTTACTGTTTATTAGAATGGTAAAATTAAGCATTTGGGTTTTACTGTTTATTAGAATGGTACATTTGGTTTTACTGTTTATTAGAATGGTGCATTTGGTTTTACTGTTTATTAGAATAGTAAAATTAAAGCATTGGGTTTTACTGTTTATTAGAATGGTGCATTTGGTTTTACTGTTTATTAGAATAGTAAAATTAAAGCATTTGGGTTTTACTGTTTATTAAAATGGTAAAATTAAAGCATTGGGTTTTACTGTTTATTAGAATGGTAAATTAAAGCATTGGGTTTTACTGTTTATTAGAATGGTAAAATTAAAGCATTTGGGTTTTACTGTTTATTAGAATGGTAAAATTAAAGCATTGGGTTTACTGTTTATTAGAATGGTAAAATTAAAGCATTTGGGTTTTACTGTTTATTAGAATGGTAAAATTAAAGCATTGGGTTACTGTTTATTAGAATGGTAAATTAAAGCGGTTTACTGTTTATTAGAATGGTAAAATTAAAGCATTTGGGTTTTACTGTTTATTAGAATGGTAAAATTAAAGCATTGGGTTTACTGTTTATTAGAATGGTAAAATTAAGCATTTGGGTTTTACTGTTTATTAGAATGGTAAAATTAAAGCATTTGGGTTTTACTGTTTATTAAAATGGTAAAATTAAAGCATTGGGTTTTACTGTTTATTAGAGGTAAATTAAAGCATTGGGTTTTACTGTTTATTAGAATGGTAAAATTAAAGCATTTGGGTTTTACTGTTTATTAGAATGGTAAAATTAAAGCATTGGGTTTTACTGTTTATTAGAATGGTAAAATTAAAGCATTTGGGTTTTACTGTTTATTAGAATGGTAAAATTAAAGCATTGAGTTTTACTGTGTATTAGAATGGTAAAATTAAGCATTTGGGTTTTACTGTTTATTAGAATGGTAAAATTAAAGCATTGGGTTTTACTGTTTATTAGAATGGTAAAATTAAACCACTGGGTTTTACTGTTTATTAGAATGGTAAAATTAAGCATTTGGGTTTTACGGTTTATTAGAATGGTAAAATTAAACCATTGGGTTTTACTGTTTATTAGAATGGTAAAATTAAACCATTTGGTTTTACTGTTTATTAGAATAGTAAAATTAAAGCATTTGGTTTTACTGTTTATTAGAATGGTGCATTTGGTTTTACTGTTTATTAGAATAGTAAAATTAAAGCATTGGGTTTTACTGTTTATTAGAATGGTGCATTTGGTTTTACTGCTTATTAGAATAGTAAAATTAAAGCATTTGGGTTTTACTGTTTATTAAAATGGTAAAATTAAAGCATTGGGTTTTACTGTTTATTAGAATGGTAAATTAAAGCATTGGGTTTTACTGTTTATTAGAATGGTAAAATTAAAGCATTTGGGTTTTACTGTTTATTAGAATGGTAAAATTAAAGCATTGGGTTTACTGTTTATTAGAATGGTAAAATAAAGCATTTGGGTTTTACTGTTTATTAGAATGGTAAAATTAAAGCATTGGGTTTTACTGTTTATTAGAATGGTAAAATTAAGCATTTGGGTTTTACTGTTTATTAGAATGGTAAAATTAAACCATTGGGTTTTACTGTTTATTAGAATGGTAAAATTAAAGCATTTGGTTTTACTGTTTATTAGAATGGTAAAATTAAGCATTTGGGTTTTACGGTTTATTAGAATGGTAAAATTAAACCATTGGGTTTTACTGTTTATTAGAATGGTAAAATTAAACCATTTGGTTTTACTGTTTATTAGAATAGTAAAATTAAAGCATTTGGTTTTACTGTTTATTAGAATGGTAAAATTAAAGCATTGGGTTTTACTGTTTATTAGAATGGTAAAATTAAAGCATTGGGTTTTACTGTTTATTTGAATGGTAAAATTAAACCATTGGGTTTTACTGTTTATTAGAATGGTAAAATTAAACCATTGGGATTTACTGTTTATTAGAATGGTAAAATTAAGCATTTGGGTTTTACTGTTTATTAGAATGGTACATTTGGTTTTACTGTTTATTAGAATGGTGCATTTGGTTTTACTGTTTATTAGAATAGTAAAATTAAAGCATTGGGTTTTACTGTTTATTAGAATGGTGCATTTGGTTTTACTGTTTATTAGAATAGTAAAATTAAAGCATTTGGGTTTTACTGTTTATTAAAATGGTAAAATTAAAGCATTGGGTTTTACTGTTTATTAGAATGGTAAATTAAAGCATTGGGTTTTACTGTTTATTAGAATGGTAAAATTAAAGCATTTGGGTTTTACTGTTTATTAGAATGGTAAAATTAAAGCATTGGGTTTACTGTTTATTAGAATGGTAAAATTAAAGCATTTGGGTTTTACTGTTTATTAGAATGGTAAAATTAAAGCAGTGGGTTTTACTGTTTATTAGAATGGTAAAATTAAGCATTTGGGTTTTACTGTTTATTAGAATGGTAAAATTAAACCATTGGGTTTTACTGTTTATTAGAATGGTAAAATTAAAGCATTTGGTTTTACTGTTTATTAGAATGGTAAAATTAAAGCATTGGGTTTTACTGTTTATTAGAATGGTAAAATTAAACCACTGGGTGTTACTGTTTATTAGAATGGTAAAATTAAGCATTTGGGTTTTACGGTTTATTAGAATGGTAAAATTAAACCATTGGGTTTTACTGTTTATTAGAATGGTAAAATTAAACCATTTGGTTTTACTGTTTATTAGAATAGTAAAATTAAACCATTGGGTTTTACTGTTTATTAGAATGGTGCATTTGGTTTTACTGTTTATTAGAATAGTAAAATTAAAGTATTGGGTTTCCATTTTGCTATACTTGTAAGTCTATAAAATAGGGTTTCCGGACTTGTTGCAGCTAATGAATTGGGTAATGATTTTGGTACAGCTATAAAGCTATAAATAGGGTTTCTGAACTTGTTGCAGCTAATGAATTGGGTAATGATTTTGGTACAGCTAAAGAGTTGGGATACTGATTTTAACACAGCTAAAGAATATTGCAGAAGAGGGTATCAAATTTTGTTACAGTATAGCTACTATAGATTTCTTGATTTTGGTGTGAATAAGAATTGGACTTCTTATTTTTGGTACAGCTAGCACGCCCGTAGCCACACAGAGGCACACCGCCCGTAGCCACACAGAGGCACACCGCCCGTAGCCACACAGAGGCACACCGCCCGTAGCCACACCGCCCATAGCCACACAGGCACACCGCCTGTAGCCACACAGAGGCACACCACCCATACCCACACAGAGGCACACCGCCCATAGCCACACAGAGGCACACCACCCGTAGCCACACAGAGACACACCACCCATAGCCACACAGAGGCACACCGCCCATACCCACACAGAGGCACACCACCCGTAACCACACAGAGGCACACCACCCATAGCCACACAGAGGCACACCACCCGTAGCCACACAGAGGCACACCACCCATACCCACACAGAGACACACCACCCGTAGCCACACAGAGGCACACCGCCCATACCCACACAAAGGCACACCGCCCGTAGCCACACAGAGGCACCCCACCCGTAGCCACACAGAGGCACACCACCCGTAGCCACAGAGGCACACCGCCCATAGCCACACAGCCCATACCCACACAGAGGCACACCGCCCATACCCACACAGAGACACACCACCCGTAGCCACACCACCCATACCCACACAGAGGCACACCACCCATACTCACACAGAGACCACACCCGTAGCCACACAGAGGCACACCGCCCGTAACCACACAGAGGAACACCACCCGTAGCCACACAGAGGTACACCACCCGTAGCCACACAGAGGCACACCGCCCGTAGCCACACAGAGGCACACCGCCCGTAGCCACACAGAGGCACACCACCCGTAGCCACACAGAGACACACCACCCGTAGCCACACAGAGGCACACCGCCCGTAGCCACACCACCTGTAGCCACACAGAGGCACACCACCCGTAGCCACACAGAGGCACACCGCCCATACCCACACAGAGGCACACCGCCCGTACCCACACAGAGGCACACCACCCGTACCCACACAGAGGCACACCGCCCGTAGCCACACAGAGGCACACCGAGTTTCCTCTGGTTAGAACATACATTGTTGGTACAGTAGATATGTAGGTGTGAATAATGGTTTGAATAATCACAAGATAATTCCCAGAGAATTTATTTATTCCAAGCCTCAGTCTATTTATGAATACACATCATTAATAATATTTCAGTGATGTTGATAGATGCAGTGATCCAGGAACTGGCTTCCACAGCATCCCTACCAAGAGTAGTCAGCATATTTATTTTATACAAATTTATTTTAGCTAGATTGCAAAAAATATTCTTCCAACTTATATTAATCACTCTCTGGAATCCAACGCCACGAGGGAGAGAAAAGAGGCAACGTGAACATGTGAACTCCAGGTTCTCAATAACAACATATTGTTATATCTCAATAAAAACATATTGTTATATCTCAATAAAAACATATTGTTATATCTCAATAAAAACAAAGGGCAATAACTCTTCTTTGTTCTACTGACATTACCTCTCCTTACTTTCTACAAAAGAATTTTTCATGGTGAAAACGTGTATGCCAAATTTGGTAAAGATGGCTACAGTATGTTAGAAGTAGGTGATATATTTTGGAAAGAAGTAAGTTTCATTTCTATATCCCGTCATCCACGGTTGGTGTAAATATCTATGGCTTGTGTCTAACAAAGAACTCTGCTATAGTGATACATTTAAATTGCATCACGAATCATTTTACTTACATACTAAAACATTTATTTATGCAAGAATAAAAACAAAACAATTCTTACAAGAAAACCCGATCTGGCTTAAAGCTCCTGCATTACATTATTTTGCAAACATGAAATTTAAATGGCAAACCTTTGTTTTACAGTTTGCTGTCAAATTGTATAGCAATAATCTGCACAAACTGTTTCCAATGTAATCTAGTCTTACGAAGTAACTAAACTTAAAACACTGTCGTGAGGTCACATCTTTATACTTAATATTGGACTGCTGTCATACCTTTGTACTTGCAGTCCATTATTATTAATATTGGACTGCTGTCAAAAGACCAGAGTATTTTGGACTGCTGTCAAAAGGCCAGAGTATTAATATTAAATACTATGCGTAAATATACGAAATTAACAATTTTAATTAGTAGAATCTTGTTATATACAGTAAGTGTGTGTTTTAAGTAAGATATAAGCCTCAAATGGATCCAATATGCAAAATATTGGTGCTGTCTTCGGCGGCTAGGCGCTACGCGCCTCACACAGAGTCCAATATTTTACATTATTGGATCGTTTTCGGCTTATATCCTTTACCTAGAATTACATAAATACTAAATATATAATGTTATGGTGATTTCTGCAACACGGTGTATATTTAATAGCGAACATTCAATATTCATCGTCTAGTAATCCATCTTGTTCAGATATGCACAAACTGCATCCTATATGTGTACCTCTTGAAAACATCACTGCCAAGCACAATGAAATTAAAATGTTCCAAGAAGGATACACTGGTTACGGTCGTCGACTTCAAATCACTTGCCCCCTTACTGCTGTACGTTCGAATCCCACTGGGGGAGCCAAATTATTTCATGTGAGGAAGCTATCCAGCTGGCTTGCGGAAGGTCGGTGGTTCTACCAGAGTGCCGGCCCGCAAATGAAATACTGCTCGAAGGGGTACCCGGGGTCTTCCTCCTCCAAGAATAGCTGAAATGTCGCCATATGACGTAAACTGTTGGTGCGAAGTTAAACACCAAAGACAAACGAACTCAAAACGTTTGAGCCTTATAATTATAGTCCAGCTTTTACTGAACTATCAAGTCTCGAAAAGTCACAAGCCCAAAATGTCAAAGCCTAAGCTCGAAATTACGAAAGGTCTAGCTGAAATATTACTTTAAAAATGATAAAACATACTACGAAGGGCAACACTACAAAACATTGTGCTGTTGGAACTATTACTGTGCTTTGTCCACTTTGTACTGTGTGTGTAGGGGATAATAGAGTATATTTGAATGCAAACCTATATATTATATTAACGAAACTGTAACTACGGTAACTATAATGGCCTAAGAGGCATTATCTGCTTTAAATAAAATTTTCGTTTTACACATTAAGCAAATCTTTTGAAACTGAATTTCAGGAAAGTTTGATACATGGTTTTGAATCCAATGGAATATGAAGTGAATGAATCCAATGGAATATGAGGTGAAGGAATCCAATGGAATATGGTATGAAGGAATCCAATGGAATATGGGATGAAGGAATCCAATGGAATATGAGGTGAAGGAATCCAGTGGAATATGAGGTGAAGGAATCCAGTGGAATATGAGGTGAAGGAATCCAGTGGAATATGAGGTGAAGGAATTCAATGGAATATGAGGTGAAGGAATCCAATGGAATATTAGGTGAAGGAATCCAATGGAATATGAGGTGAAGGAATCCAATGGAATATGAGGTGACTGAATCCAATGGAATATGAGGTGAATGAATCCAATGGAATATGGGATGAAGGAATCCAATGGAATATGAGGTGAAGGAATCCAATGGAATATGGGATGACGGAATCCAATGGAATATGAGGTGAAGGGATCCAATGGAATATGAGGCGAAGACGCAAGTTTCATGTGCAACATGACCACACAGACAGACAGACAGACAGACAGACAGACTGTACTATGATTCCAAACTGTCCTCCGCTTTCATATAAGAATCATGTAACACGTCTGATATGTGATTGTATGATGTATGGCTCAGAGCAAACAGTAGGATGCAAAAGAGTTTATGCAAATTTATTTTAGCTCGATTGCGAAACAAGTTCCTACAACTTATATAAATCACTTCTGGAGACCTCATTCCTCATGGAATCCATCGCCACGAGGGAGAGAAGAGGCAACGTGGAATTTAAATGCCTTGCCTAAGGGCACACTCATTCTAGGTCAGAATTTTTGGGAGAAGTGAGAAAGCGTGCGATTTATTTAATAATTTAAGCGTTATTTAATAAATTGCAACAAAATATAGTTAAATTGCGCAGTATGACTATTAAATACAACATTTGAATAGAAGGAGTACTTTATAATGGGCCAGTGTATCTTACTGGACAACATTTTGTATGAAGATCGTAAAATAAATTATTTTTTTTAGGGAGGGAGACTATTTCGCCCACATCACCCTCTAAAATGAACCCTGCTTGAGATTCGAAAACTTGGTGAAAACCAAAGCCTGGCTCTCAACATTTAATAAATTATGTGACTGAACTGGGCTTAAACAAAACACACTGTGCAGAACTTGAAAACATCCAAAATAAGTTGGATATAATATACCATACATTAAGGCTAATGTTACAACATTGTCTGTTCGCCCATCACAGTCAAAGCATCCATATCTTAGATCCAGATACGAAATTTTGCGATTTTAACCCATTCAACACCAAGTAACTGACATGGACTGGTCCATGATATTTTTACACCAATAAATTAATAACAAAATTACATTTGGATCAGTTCATTTATCAAAATGGGTATTTATTTTCTCTAAAAATAGTTATATTACTTGAAAAAAGTGCAGATCCTGATGAGACGGCTCGTCATGAGCCGGCTCATCTGGATCTACACTTTTTTGTAAGCCAATTTAGAGGTCTGTGGTGTTGAAAGGGTTAATCTTGAAAAACAGATCTAGATGTTGGTAAAATAAAAACACCAAAACAAGTCTGGAAAACTGCAATGCAATTGGAATATTGAGATACAGTCTTCATCTGATGTGTCGAATTCCGTCGGACCGAACAAAATACTTCGACATAACCGAAGTTTGATTTAACGAAATTCGATATAAGCGGAGCCAGTTATATGTAAAATGATAGTGTCTGAAACGGGACTTTGATCCGACTTTGAGATAACCGGAGAATTCGACATAACCGACTTTGACATGACGGTTGTAGACTGTATTAACAAAAATTAGATACGTTAGTAAACGAAAAACATAAAAAAAGTCTGGTCAGATGCGAGTTAATTTCTGGTTCGTAAAGCTAACGGGCAAACAGACATTAGTTTAATTTAAAACTAGCTTTATTATGACGACTATTCTGAAATATCGATGTGAACAAATAAAGGGAAGAAAATGTTCAAAGCTAACTAGTGCTACTTTTAAATAGATGATTATGTAGTACGACTATTCTCTAATTCATCACCTGAATCTGCAAGGTAGGGAAATTAACAGTAAGAAGAGTTAGTTTAGAAATATTATCATCAAGTTTCAAGTTTCAAATGTATTGGCATAATCAGCAACTATATTGCCTTTAGCCATTTACAATGACAGAAATATGGTAAAGATATCACAAAACATGTTACAGATATACATATATAAACAGAAACAATACATTTAAGAAACAGTAGTAATAGGTATTAAAACTGTTACTCAATTTCTTGTCTTTAGCAAGTAGATATACATTTAGTGACACAAACGTAACATCCGTCTCATTTCTTGTGTCAGCTACTATTTCTTCAGCTTCTTCAGTACCATTTAACCCTTTGTACGCTAGTGGCAGATAAAATCACTTTTGCAAACAGCATAGAGCCAGATCAGACGGCGCAGAACAGAACATACCGTCTGATCAGGCTCTATGCTGTTTGCTATTGGGATAGTGGAGCTAAAACACTTGGGGTGAATTGCAAACAACATAGATCATGATCAGCAGTGGCGCTACGCCGTGGCTTATCTGGATCTATGTTGTTTGCAAATGTGATTTTTGTTTTTACTCAGCAGGCAAAGGGTTAATGATGGTCTCTATATGTCATACAGTTACATTCATGGCTATATAATCATATTATAACACACACTACATTATAATCTTGCAATCTGTGGGGTTCTCTATGGCATAGTGGTCACGGTCGTTGATTTCAAATCACTTGACCCTCACCGCTGTAAGTTGGAATCCCTACTAGAGTTGTCGAATTCTTTTAAACGAGGAAGCAATCCAGCTGGCTTGCAGTAGGTGGTCCGTGCCTGAAATACTGCTCGGAGGGGCACTCACCTGGCGGGACTTCCTCCCCGAAATACTGCTCGGAGGGGCACTCACCCGGGGGGACTTCCTCCCTGAAATACTGCTCAGAGGGGCACTCACCCGGGGGGACTTCCTCCCTGAAATACTGCTCGGAGGGGCACTCACCCGGGGGGGACTTCCTCCCTGAAATACTGCTCGGAGGGGCACTCACCCGGGGGACTTCCTCCCTGAAATACTGCTCGGAGGGCACTCACCCGGGGGACTTCCTCCCTGAAATACTGCTCGGAGGGACACTCACCCGGGGACTTCCTCCCTGAAATACTGCTCGGAGGGGCACTCACCCATGGGGACTTCCTCCCTGAATACTGCTTGGAGGGGCACTCACCCGTGGGGACTTCCTCCCTGAAATACTGCTCGGAGGGGCACTCACCCGGGGGGACTTCCTCCCTGAAATACTGCTCAGAGGGGCACTCACCCGGGGAGACTTCCTCCCTGAAATACTGCTCGGAGGGGCACTCACCGGGGGGACTTCCTCCCTGAAATACTGCTCGGAGGGGCACTCACCCGGGGGACTTCCTCCCTGAAATACTGCTCGGAGGGGCACTCACCTGGGGACTTCCTCTCTGAAATACTGCTAGGAGGGGCACTCACCCGTGGGGACTTCCTCTCTGAAATACTGCTCGGAGGGGCACTCACCCGGGGACTTCCTCCCTGAATACTGCTCGGAGGGGCACTCACCCGGGGGACTTCCTCCCTGAAATACTGCTCGGAGGGGCACTCACCCGGGGGGACTTCCTCCCTGAAATACTGCTCAGAGGGGCACTCCCCCGGGGGACTTCCTCCCTGAAATACTGCTCGGAGGGGCACTCACCCGGGGACTTCCTCCCTGAAATACTGCTCGGAGGGGCACTCACCCGGGGGGACTTCCTCCCTGAAATACTGCTCGGAGGGGCACTCACCCGGGGGGACTTCCTCCCTGAAATACTGCTCGGAGGGGCACTCACCCGGGGGGACGTCCTCCATCAATAATAGAAGGAGAACCAACTAAGCTGTCGGTGTGACTTTTAAAAACAATCAACAAATAAAAACAAAACAAAAGCTCTTTAAATCTGAGTATAATATTTCTGTTTATACATTAGACTGGTATACAGTCAAACCTGTGTTAGTGGTCACCTCCATGAAGCAGCCAACCTGTATTAAGCAGCCAGTTTCTAATTTCCCAATATGCTGTTTTACTATACATTTCACCTCTATTAAGCAGCCACCTGCGCTAAGCAGCCACTTTCTGTGATTCCCTTAGCTGGCTGCTTAAGACAGGTTTCACTGTAATGTTGTGCCACAACGGTCATCAGTCACTCTCAGTGTTTATCCTCATGCTAATTTGGGATCGACAATTCCCAATGCCAAAATGAAAGTACCGATAAGACGTATCGCTACCGTTCATGTGTTGTTCATGTGCCTACTATTATCATTTGACCCACAATGCATTTGCATTGTTTATAAGCTAGAGATTCCAAATATTGAAAATAGCAAATGGCAATAACTCAAATGGTCATACATTTGTATAACTGCACAAAAATGTACATCACACTTGGTTATCTATGTCAATTTTAATTAGTAAGATCTTGTTATATAAGTGTGTATTTTAAGTAAGATATAAGCCTCAAACGGATCCAATATGTAAAATATTGGTACCATGTTCGGTTTACATAACAGGGCTATAAAGATAGACATTTAACCCATTCAACACCAAGTAACTGACATGGACTGGTACACTATATGTTTAGACCAATAAATTAACAAGAACATTACAATTTGGACCAGTTCATTTATCAAAATGGGTAATTTTGTCTAAAAATAGTAATATTACTGGCAAAATGTGAAGTTCCTGATGAGATGGCTCGTCACGAGTTGGCTGATCAGAATCTACACTTTTTGTAAGCCTATTTAGAAGTATGTGATGTTGAAAGGGTTAAATTTATAAGGAGATTTGTTTGTTGACTCTATAAGTTATAGTTTAAAGAAATTTGCTTCTCCCGGCGAAAGCGGAAACACAATAGGAGATTGTTTCTCTCAAATCACCCTTTAGTCCCTGGCCCTTTTTTAAATAATTTTGACTTAGTACAATTTAAAGTAGTTGAGTAGTTACGGTCGCTGACTTGTATACCACTGTAACCTATCAACACTGATGGTCACGGATTCGAGCTCCGCTCAGACCGTGTCACTTTATCTCTTTATATGAAAAAGTTGGCAGTTTCTTACGGAGGTTGGTGCACCAAGTACTGGTTAACCGCTGGAGCCTTGCCCAGGAAAGGTGATATTAGGTAAAACTGCCCGCCACTCAAATGGGGCAAACCGGTAGCGACGTTAAATAAAACTTAAAATAAATTTCTAGTAGGTTGCCACGTACAAGCCAGCATTGCTACACGATGTTTGTAACCTCTATATTATGTTCATTGTTGGCGGGAACTTAAAATAAATTTCTAGTAGGTTGCCACGTACAAGCCAGCATTGCTACACGATGTTTGTAACCTCTATATTATGTTCATTGTTGGCGGGAACTTAAAATAAATTTCTAGTAGGTTGCCACGTACAAGCCAGCATTGCTACACGATGTTTGTAACCTCTATATTATGTTCATTGTTGGCGGGAACTTAAAATAAATTTCTAGTAGGTTGCCACGTACAAGCCAGCATTGCTACACGATGTTTGTAACCTCTATATTATGTTCATTGTTGGCGGGAACTTAAAATAAATTTCTAGTAGGTTGCCACGTACAAGCCAGAGTTGCTACACGATGTTTGTAACCTCTATATTTGTGTTTGAGAATGTAGTAGTATTAAACCTGTCTGAAAGGCAACACATTTTTACTGCCAGACCAAAATAAGCGTCTCTAAATGATGAATGTCAAGATCACAGTATTTCCCAATGAAAACCCATTTTATTATTAAGCAACTTGGTCTAGGAAGATATGTCTAAAAGATTGCTTAATCTCCTTTTGGAAACAAAAGCCAATGATTCTGTGAAACTAATCAGTCAGATATTACTAACACCCAATATTTCCAGTTAAATATAGAACTGTTTCTGGGAACAGTTCCATTGTGCCGTCTTAGCTTACAGAGTAGTTGCTATGACCATATAACACAGACACTAACAGATTTGAGTGCATCCACTAACCCTGATTTGAGTGCATCCATTAACCCTGATTTGAGTGCATCCACTAACCCTGAGGCAATTGACAATCAAAGTTTATGTTATAGTGTTTAACTCTATGACATAATATTATCTAAGTTATGATAAAACTCATTTAACCCTTTGTATGCTAGCGGCAGATAAAAATCACTTTTGCAAACAGCATAGAGCCAGATCAGACAGAACAGAATACAGAATGTGCAGTCTGATCTGGCTCTATCCTGTTTGCTATTCGGATAGTGGAGCTAAAACACTTGGCTGAATAGCAAACAACATAGATCCTGAACAGACGTGGCATTACGTCGTGGCTGATCTGGATCTATGTTGTTTGCGAATGTGACTTTATTTACTTATCTACTCAGCAGGCAAAGGGTTAAGCTATAAACACTTTATATTATAATAAATATTTAAATATATAAATTATAATATTTTAAATATTTGGTAACAAATTCTCACATTAGTTATTTGTTTTCCACAGTGTTTTCTACAAATATATAAAAAAATAATTATAAAAAATGACAAACTATTAACCCTTTCAACACCACAGACCTCTAAATTGGCTTACAAAAAAGTGTAGATCCAGATGAGCCGGCTCGTGACGAGCCGTCTCATCAGGATCTGCACTTTTTTCAAGTAATATAACTATTTTTAGAAAATAAATTACCCATTTTGATAAATGAACTGATCCAAATGTAATTTTGTTATTAATTTATTGGTCTAAAAATATCATGGACCAGTCCATGTCAGTTACTTGGTGTTGAATGGGTTAAAGTAATAAATTAAAGCAATTTTTTGAATTAGTTTTTGTAAAATAAAAGCCCATTTAACATGTTATTTTAAATATATTTAAAAAATAATATATTATCTTCCAGCTATATATTGGAGAATAAAACAGGTTTTGGAGATTTGACGTGTATGAATTAACCACACACAGACCGTAGGCCTCCTAAGTGGTTAATTCCGGCGCTCAGAACGACAAACCATGTTTTATTTCACTATAAATAATGCAAATGCGGTATACAAATACAATAGTAGTTCTTACGTGACCAAAATATCTAAATAGAGCATAAATTATTGGTGTTATTTTTTTAGAATTCACAATACTGCAAAATGCCAGTAAAATGAAGATAAATTCCTTCTTTGCATATACAGACAAAATGCCGAGCCATGTAAGAATAAAATATTGACTGATTTAAGCACAAAAAACCCTACATATTTATATTTTATTACCTCCCTTTAGTTTCTATCTTTATTATCTCCCCTTATATTTCAGTTTCACCCAGTTAATGCATAAAATAAGTATAAAACCAGATCCGGATCACCTCCAAATTCCCAACAGACGGATCTGTAGTCCATTGGTAACACGTTGGACTGGTAATCCAGGGATCGCAGGTTCGATCCCCCATCTGACCATAATAAAATTAACAATCTTTCAGATGGGACGTTAAACCGAGGTCTTGTGTCGGTGCTTTACACCGTGCACGTAAAAGAACCAGAGGAGACTCTGGAATGGGTCTCTGTCTGTATCATGCACTATCCTCCAAACTCTAAAATAACTAATCTCTTCAGGAGGCGTCGCTCATATGGGCAACCGGTAGCGACGATAAAATAAACGTAAAACACACACACTCCAAATTCCCTACAGACGGATCTGTAGTCCATTGGTAACACGTTGGACTGGTAATCCCGGCATCGCAGGTTCGATCCCCCATCTGACCATAATAAAATTAACAATCTTTCAGATGGGACTTTAAACCGAAGTCTCGTGTTGGTGATTTACACCATGCACGTAAAAGAACCAGAGGAGACTCCAAAACCAAAAAACTCAAAATTCCTTGACCCTCTGTAACATTTTATGTAATCCTGCCAACAAATTATGTAAAAATCAATTGTCGTACTGGGATGGGAACAATTGTAAATGTAAGGCATGCACAACCTTTTAATCTTTTAAATATCCACAATACTGGGCCATTGCAATCATGTGCTATGTGATAATATGTTTGCTTTATGCCAGTATGCTGGATATTTTTATTGTCTTATTAAATATTGTCCATTTTAGTAATGTCATACAAATGACGTAATTTATGTTCAAGTTCCAATGAAACTGCAAATATCTTTTATAATGATATCCGCAGCTCAGGGCGATGAATATTATTTATTTTTTAAACAATTGATGTTCCTGTTAAAGATGTTTGTTTAATCCATATATATTTATATTAGTTTTACCAATTAAGTCTTTGATTTACTAGGTTCAATCCATATATATTTATATTAGTTTTACCAATTAAAGGCATATGCTACAAAATAGCTCTAATATTATAAACATAGAGAGAGTTTTGGCGTTTTGCACTTTTAATCAACTTATATAGTACAAAATAAAGGTAGAAAAAAATATATGGGTCACCGAGCTAGTTTTTTTGTAAATTTACTGTGAAATATTAGCCCTTTTGTCAATTTCGCGATATTTTAGACACATATACCACACACTGTATAGCGGTTCCTAAGTATACAGTATGTTGCATTAGAAGACACAAGTTATTATTTTCATGACCCTATGTGCCTGCAGCAAGGAATACAGCAGAAAACTATAGAAAACTGCATGAATATAAAAATTTATGAGCCAAATAGTGCTATCTCACCAATATTTTACTTATCGTTTTTGAGAAATTATTTTGAAATTTGGACCAACATTTTTGTTTTTATCATAGAAATTGTCATTAAATTGCTCTAAATAAGTTTATCTATATATATGCTAAGTATAACTGATTAAAAAAACATAGGTTACCAGGATATTTATTCAAATATCTGAAAATTTAGATCCCTACCCCCATTATTTTCTCAAATGGGGGGTGTTTCATATAACACACTGACCAGTATCTGACATCACACCAACACTGCCATGTCCTCACTAAACTACTTGACTGTACACAACACATATAACCCAACTAATACTATGTACATAAGAGTAAGTAACAACATCAGCTGTACTTGAAACAAAATAGAGAGTAGACCACAATTAATACTAGTATACAAAATAGTTGTCGGCGACTCGGAAAAAGTGAAAATTTGAAAGGTGTGCTCCCAAACAAAACCAGACACAAGAGGCTGGTACCCTCAGTACAGTTCACAGTGCCCACCAGTACTGTAGATGCATATACACTATAGTGTAAGGGAGATAACTCTGTGCCCATTGTCAAATATGTCCAGTCAATGTAAGAATATAGAAATTCAGTTACAAAATCTCCACTGCAACAAGCGACAGTCAGTTTTATGTTCCAGTTTATGTCTCTAAATATCGAGCAATGTTTTCAATCACACGCTTTGTGCCAGTTGCCCTCACTTTGCCATTGACTTTCTCACCCAGCAGATTTCTCAGACCCTCCAGTCCACCTCGGACAACAAATGTTGTTATCTCCCCTGACTGCGCAGAAAGTTGCGCACTGGCAATTACCGCATATGCCTTTAAGTCTTTGATTTACTAGGTTAATATTCTTTATGGATAACAAGCACATTTGTCATACCTACATTTTTAACTTAGCTATGTATTAACATTTTTCAGCATTTATCTTAGAAACAAATTAATAATAAATATGCATACTATTATCCGGGATTCTAATTTTATAGCTGTTACCATTATTTTATGTTATATAGTCGGTTCAAAAGCTCACTCAGAGCTTGTGTTGTACTGTTGCTATCTTGTCTACTCAAAATAAAATTGATCTTATCTTATCTTAAC
The DNA here is from genome assembly GCA_014843695.1 of Archivesica marissinica. Taxonomy (NCBI): domain Eukaryota; kingdom Metazoa; phylum Mollusca; class Bivalvia; order Venerida; family Vesicomyidae; genus Archivesica; species Archivesica marissinica. Next base: position 6,595,966 of record CM026393.1, read on the forward strand.
AAATACACACAACCAAAGAAACTAAATAGAGACAACAACATAGCCTCTTTGGTCGGAGGTAAAAATGAGTGCACGTACCTGGTCGGAGGTAAAAATGAGTGCACATACCTGGTCGGAGGTAAAAATGAGTGCACGTACCTGCTCGATGTTAAAAATGAGTGCACGTACCTGGTCGGAGGTAAAAATGAGTGCACATACCTGGTCGGAGGTAAAAATGAGTGCACATACCTGGTCGGAGGTAAAAATGAGTGCACGTACCTGGTCAGAGGTAAAAATGAGTGCACGTACCTGGTCGGAGGTAAAAATGAGTGCACGTACCTGGTCGGAGGTAAAAATGAGTGCACGTACCATGTTAATATGGAATGCACCAATGAATCCTTTAGTTTCTGTATTAGATGGTCTAGAATTGATCCCCACTCATTACTGACATTCCGTGCAGATTTACTTTCTATATCATTGTTACAAATCAAACACAAATAAAACTGTTGCCAGTTGGTCTAATCTAAATACAATCAGATTCCGTCTAATCTAAATACAATCAGATTCCGTCTAATCTAAATACAACCAGATTCAGTCTAATCTAAATACAATCAGATTCCGTCTAATCTAAATACAATCAGATTCCGTCTAATCTAAATACAATCAGATTCCGTCTAATCTAAATACAATCAGATTCTGCCTAATCTAAATACAATCAGATTCCGCCTAATCTAAATACAATCAGATTCCACCTAATATAAATACAATCAGATTCCGTCTAATATAAATACAACCAGATTCCGTCTAATCTAAATACAATCAGATTCCGTCTAATATAAATACAATCAGATTCCGTCTAATCTAAATACAATCAGATTCCGTCTAATATAAATACAATCAGATTCCGTCTAATCTAAATACAATCAGATTCCGTCTAATCTAAATACAATCAGATTCCGCCTAATCTAAATACAATCAGATTCCGTCTAATATAAATACAATCAGATTCCGTCTAATATAAATACAATCAGATTCCGTCTAATATAAATACAATCAGATTCCGTCTAATATAAATACAATCAGATGCCGCGTCTTCGCCATATTGGGATTTGCAAACTGGAAATAGAGGGTCTGTAATTATATGAATTTATTGTTTTTAGTACTTTCCACCACTTGGTTGACAACTTACGTTGCAGTTGCGTTGAGTGAACTGAAATGGTAGTTCATCTATTAAACAATTAACAGTTTGTATTTAAAGCGACACTACATCGGTGAAAATGCAAATGTCTGCAGAATGTAATTTGCTATTTATATGATAATATTTTTTCCAAATATTTGTCTCAAAAACTGAGTATTTCAACAAATAAACAAACGTCGTATACGCGGTTTGTTGACATAATAAAATAATGTAAATAGGGTCGACAATCATGCATAATACAACGCCTTTATCCTGAATAACACGAGATCTGGTACATATTTACCGTGATATCTCACATTTGTGCCTAATCTTAGTTAAATTATCTCTAAACGAAAGTATCGCATGTTTAGTTATTGACTCCAATGACAAGCAAACGTCAATTCAGGAGCGTGGATGTCCGTTATATGAAATCCTACTTTCACTTTTGAAAGTTTGTATACCACAAAAACACTGTTTATTGATTCAGTGGTAGTGTTCGAATGTATTCAGAAGAATTTTTAGTAGCAATGCATTTATATGTGAAAAAATGCATGTTATTTCCTTTTTGCGATGTAATGTCGCTTTAACTTGTGACAAATACTGCCAAACATAACGATATCTCATATGTATGTGTCAAATCAGTATTTGTGGTTCATACAGACGGATCTGTAGTCCAGTGGTTAACACGTTGGACTGGTAATCCAGGGATCGCAGGTTCAATCTCCCAGTCTCACCCTAATAAAATTAACAGTCTTTCAGATGGGACGTTAAACCGAGGTCTCGTGTCGGTGCTTTACACCGTGCACATAAAAGAACCAGATCAGACTCTGGAATGGGGCTCTTGTCTGTATCATTGCACTATCCTCCAAAAATCTAAAATGACTAATCTCTTCAGGAAGCGTCGCTCATATGGGCAACCGGTAGCGACGATAAATAAACGTAAAACACACACTCATGGTTCATTTAAGTATACAGTTGTTATCAATTCTTACACAAAAAGGAAGAAGTCAGTAAGAAAAATGCTGACGGTGTCTATCAAAATTAGGGATGGCAACGAATGTTCGAATATTCGAATATTCGGACGTTAGAACGAATATTCGAATATTAAAACCATATTCGAATATTAAAAAAAATTCAAATAAAATTTTAATCAATTGTAGCTAAATCATAACTTAAAAGGATATATATGTTTGTTTAAATTTCAATCAATTAAGTTTCGAAAACAAAGAATGACCCAATGCGTGCCCGAAGGTGCGAAATGTCATCGCAATTTGGCTCCAAATAACAAAGGAGGGTGATGACATGTTGTTCACACCTTACAGGGGTCACTAATTGATTAATGCAGTCTATTTGACGGGACACAAACTGAGAAGCATTTGTTTTACAGGTACTAACTGTAGTGGAAATCGAAAGTTGGAGAAATTTGCGAATATTCGAATATTCGTTCGGAAGATCATCCGAATATTCGAATATCACAATCACCATTCGTTGCCATCCCTAATCAAAATGCATCATTCACACAGAAAAAACAACTAAGGAAGAACATTGAGAAGACACTAAGAAAGTAAAATCAATTAACGAGAGGCAAGGCCAATGAGGTTTCTAATTAAGACTTCCTTATAATTAAATTATCAGTCTGCTGCATTCATCTTGTTGTGCCAATGATTCCTGTTGAAGCTGGTCATGTATAGAACTTTCACACCAGATTGCAAACATACTCGGCTTATTATTGAAGCAAGTTATCATCACAATGTATGCAACGGACGGATCAGTAGTCCAGTGGTAACACGCTGGACTTGTAATCCAGGGATCGCAGGTTCGATCCCCCATCTCAGAGCCTCGTTTCTGACGTCATATTCTGACCATGAGAGTGAAATATCTAGTGCATAATGATTGATGCTTTTTCTGGCACTCCTACTGGCCAGGATGCACGTTTTTATTGCCAACCCAGTTAATCTTTCAAGATGAGGCAAAACTTTCAACTTTCTTCCTGCTGGACCAATCTTTGTTCCATTGATTTCAGTGAATCGGCAGTTCTCGTAAATGAAAAATACACACTGGGCTATAGTCTACATGATTGTGTATTTATCCTACCTTCGTGCGAAATAACGTATAACAACGGCCTGCCTAATAAATTTTGCTTTATTAGTCAGTGCCTAATAAAGCTTTCGTGACGGACTACTTTTATGACCCAGATTACGGTTTGTAAATAAACAAAGCGTCTGTCATCACATTGTGGTGTCTGCTGAGTTTGGAAAATGTCCCAAAAAGAAAGCCGTGTACAGACAAACTTTCAGGTTGTTTGGGATGAATTAACAGCACTCGATGAGACCCCTCTGAAAACTACTGTTGTCAGGGAAATGTCATTTATCATGTATGTATATAAATAGAAATATCAATGCGCAACATATTACCAAGTGCGTAGCGAGTTTGTAAGCTGTCATGGCTAGTTTGTTTGTTTTTGTGTCGGGTGCACACTCACAATGTAGGATAAATAGAGCCTCGCCTTGTATTTTTTCTCCGACTCGCCTAATAAATTAAAATTTATAAGACAGTAACCTAATATTCTCTATTTACGTATTTCTGGACAACTTTAATATGCCTGTGTTACTATGAAAATGTCTATCAGACACAGACAATTATATGTCATCCAACCGATTCATGAGTATGCATGTGTACATGCCTGTTTAATGTAATTACTGTTGCGAAGAAATTGACTGTAACTCTTTGCATGTTGGGTAAAATAAGTCTATAAATAGTTCAAATAATTGTTGCATTAATGTGATTTTCTTGTTTGTAACTGAAAACTCTGGAAATATGTTACGGCATTTAATTAGAATTGTGTCGTCACGGTACAATTCTAATGAATTTGAGTATTGTTTTCACCGCTAACGTGCAAAAGAGTTAAATCAAAACTGATAACTTGCTTCATGTTGAATCTATACGACACCATAAAAATACAGTGCACTTTTATATTGAGCATTACTTTTTCATTACAAAGAGAAAATATGAGTGAAAATAATCCATCACACATTGCACTAATTAACCCAATATTACACACATTACGATACCAAATTTGCATATATTTATTTTCTAAATGGATATAAGGCAAGTGCATAATTTCATTTTGGTATTGTTGGCTTAGTAGAAAAAAAGATACAAAATTTATGCCCCAGACAAAATCACACGTCTTCCACGATTCGCTGATATTGAAATCCGAATACGTGTAATAGTAAAACTTAGTTTCTAGAATAACATGAAAATATAAATGAAGTTAAAAATAACAGGGTACTTCTACAGAAAATCTAGCAACATAATTATTTTTGTGTTCAAATCTTACATCGGGATACATTGATGGAATTCACTTACCACGGTAAAAAGGAAATATAAATCATACATTATATTAAAAATCAACAGCAATGTCCAAAAATGGAGTCAAAAGTGTAAATGATTGTCAGATTATTATTAACCCTTTCAACACTACAGACCACCTCTAAATAGGCTTATAAAAAGTGTAGATCCAGATGAGCCGGCTCATAAACGAGCCGTCTCATCAGGATCTGCACATTTTGCCAGTAATATTACTATTTTTAGACAAAATTACCCATTTTGATAAATGAACTTGTCCAAATGTAATTTTCTTATTAATTTATTGATCTAAAAATATCATGCACCAGTCCATGTCAGTTACTTGGTGTTGAATGGGTTACATTTGTTCAGTGTAATCAGAAACGTATGTACAGTCAAACCTGTGTTAGTGGTCACCTCAATTAAGCAGCCAGTCTGTATTAAGCAGCCAATTTCCAGATTCCCAATTGGTTGTTTTATTATATATTTGACCTCTATTAAGCAGCCACCTGCTCTAAGCAGCCATTTCCTCTGACTCCCTTGGCTGGCTGCTTAAGACAGGCTTGACTGTATACACAACAGAGAATAAAGACGCAGAATAATATCATATGTACAGAATATGCTATCGAATAATTACGGTTATAATAGTAGAGTGGAACATTGTTAGAGGCTCCAGGACACTCAAAATTTAATAAGACATTTAAAATCGGCATCCCCCAAAAGTGCCCACCCTCTTTGATCATAAAGAATCTTTTATTTAAAGATTTAGTTCCATACTAAATCGTTCATATATCTGCATGCTGGTTAAGTTTGTATACATACAACCCACATCCCAACAGTTAATAATTTGGAAATATCACAGAAGTCATACTCTAATGTCATTCATAGTGGGAGATTTTCAAAAAAAAGTATTAACCAATCAGGTAACTGCCCCCCCCCAATCTGCGGCTAAAAATTGACCATTGATTTCTTAAAACTCTCAAAAGGTGATATTTCTGATAAAAAAACAAAGCAATTAATTACTGTATTAAAAACACATTTGAATATTTTAGCAGTTCCACAGTGTCTTGGAGCAATTTTTTGGAAAGGGATTCAAAAGTCGAATCTATGATAGCTTCTTTCATACAGAAGTGATAATCAAATTTGATATGACATACACATGTAGTAGACATTCAGAATTATAAAATAACTAACAAATTGTGTTGAGGGCAACAGTCAATTTCGCCAGTCTCCAGAAAATGATGTCGACCGTAACATTGCTTTTAACCCGTTCCCCCCAATAGAAGCGCCTGCAATGTCAACATCATTACTGATTCCACATACAGTGACATAGAAATACTCGTAATAAGATTCAGAATAGCCTATTGAGTCCAACCCCTAACCCTTGCAGTGCTGGAAACGAGTATATTCGCTTTTGCAATAGAGCCAGATTGATCAGACACAGAACGTGAAGTCTAATCAGGCTCTATGCTGTTTGCTATTCGGATTGTGGAGCCAAACCACTTGGCAGAATAGCAAATAACATAGATCCTGATCAGACAAGCCTACATGTCTCTATGCGGGAAATGGTAATGGTGTCCACTCACAATAACAACATGACTGTTGCCCTTAACCAATGTTTTATTTACAGAATATTACGAAAAACATGACAGATAACCAAACGACAATACATAGATATATGCCATAGCAATATACATTCATGAAAAACATGACAGATAACCTAGTTATAAGACATAGGTACATGTAGGACGTTTCGGACATGGATGTTTCGGCCTAGGATGTTTCGGCCTAGGACGTTCCGGACTAGGACATTTCGGCCGGCCCTTTTTTCAAGATAGGACGTTTCGGCCAAATCACCCTTATATTTAGAACAAAATAACGACTCATCATTGAGCAGCTCATTCCATGAACTGCTCAAGGACGAGTCCTCCTTTGAGCACAGACGTGTTAGGAAACCGACTTGAGGTGAGGTGAGAACCCCTTTGACGTGAAGCACCTTTGAAGTGGTCCTGTGAAGTTGTGTCTATTTATTTAAAATCAATTCAATAAAACAATGTTTAATTAAACAGTATAAAACATAAATAAATTCAATAAAACCAGCTCAGATAGGGAAAGATGTGGCTTTGAGAGGGAAAGGTGTGGCTTTGAGCCTCACAATCAAAAACCTTAACTGTTATCAGCCGGACTCTGAGCGTGGCCTGTCCGGATTCGGAAACCGAGACATCCAGATTAAGAGGTACAAATAACACTAAAATGATCCATTCCCAAGAACATGTGTCCGGATTGTCTTCCGAATTAACAATGTCCGGGTCTGACTGTAGAAATCTGATTTGGCCGAAACGTCCTATCCTGAAAAAAGGGCCGGCCGAAACATCCTAGTCCGGAACATCCTAGGCCGAAACATCCTAGTCCGAAAGATCCAAGTCCGAAACGTCCGCCCACCTTATAAGACATAGGTACATGTATATGCCATAGCAATATACATTCATGAAAAACATGACAGACAACCAAGCTAAAAGACATAGGTAAGTTTGATGAATACTAACAGGCAAGGAATAGAGGCAGTAACAATAAACGTTCTTGAGTTCTAGTTATTGTACATACACCTATTACGACAGGGAAACACTGAATAACATTTCTAATTAGTCAAATGCTAGCTACAGATTGTGAAACAAATTATTCAAACTTATTAAATTGTTCCTGTGACCTCATTCCAGATGGAATTCCGTCGCCACGAGGGAGAGAGAACAGACGATGTGGAATTACGTGTCCTGCATAATTCCATCACAGCTGCAGTTGTGTCGCGCCTCGAACGTACAACCCTTTGTCTACGAGGTGGACAGCGTATACATTACACAAGGAAGACTCCACGTTAACGATTAGCTAGCAATACAAGCTACTGTAATTCTGGCTTGACGAATAATGTATGCAATTTAACCTATTCAACACCAAGTAACTGACATGGACTGGTCCATGATATTTTTACACTAATACATTAATCAGAAAATTACATTTGGACCAGTTCATTTATCAAAATGGGTGATTTTATCTAAAAAAAATAGTAATATTACTGGCAAAAAGTGCAGATTCTGATGAGACGACTCGTCACGAGCCGGCTCATCTGGATCTACACTTTTTGTTAGCCTATTTAGAGGTCTGCAGTGTTGAAAGGGTTAATAATACCTTTAACCCTTTCAACACCACATACCTCTAAATAGGCTTATAAAAAGTGTAGATCCAGATTAAAACAGTTTAATAAAATTAGACATACTAGGAATGTTTTCCCGTGTATGATAACGTGATAACGTGCATTATAACTGATCACAGCATGGTTCTCATTTTCAGACAGTTACGGTAACGAATATCCTTCATAAAAGTCCATCTGCCGTGAGTTATTATTAACCCATTCAACACCAAGTAACTGACATGGACTGGTCCATGATATTTTTAGACCAATAAATTAATAACAAAATTACATTTGGATCAATTCATTTATCAAAATGGGTAATTTTTTTTCTAAAAATAGTTATATTACTTGAAAAAAGGGCAGATCCTGATGAGACGGCTCATCATGAGCCGGCTCATCTGGATCTACACTTTTTTGTAAGCCAATTTAGAGGTCTGTGGTGTTGAAAGGGTTAAATTTACATTGTAGATACCTTCTTTTTTTTAAAATTTAATGCAATGTAAATAGTTTGAGAGGCTGCAAAATTGTAATGTCTTTAAAAATGAGGTATGTTTTCACAAAATATGCAAAATGATCTCCTTGAGACCTTTGACCTTTCCTACATTGTTCTATATAAATATATTAAAAGTCCTCCCTTTTGAATAAGGGTATGTCCCCTTTGGCTGTATGAATGGTTCACATGTATAAATAAGGTTTAAATTGACACTCGGAGCATAGGAGACATATGACAAAAAAAGTTTCTAGGTGACAGCCACGGTCTTTAGCCTCCCATTACCATGTACTCACCTTGCCCTTGCAAACACCTGTGGTTCAGCTGGCTTGATTTCAGTCTGATCGCTGATGTTCGCTTGAGAGTTCATCTCTATTACACTAGTTTCCGTCTCCTTGCCCTCTCTGAAATGCACACAATTTAATCTCGTAAGGGTATCCACTAATAGTTTATCATCTCGTGTTCACACTCCATTGTCTCGGTTTCATCTAATGCATTCCAATAAAACAAATAGTTTTTATTATGAAAAAATTGACGCAACAAAAATACGAAAATTGATTGAGATCTCTGAAAGCAGCTACAGCTATATATATATATTGACAGCAAAGGCTTATTGTTTGCATGGGGGAGAAAATTGATGCAACAAAAATACGAAAATGTATTGAAATCTCTGAAAGCAGCTGCATCTATATCAATATTAACAGCAAAGGCTTATTGTTTGCATGGGGGAGAAAATTGATGCAACAAAAATACGAAAATGTATTGAAATCTCTGAAAGCAGCTGCATCTATATATATTGACAGCAAAGGCCTGTTGCATGGGGTAGCATAGGGTGACCTTGCCATCATAGTAGTAATAATAATGACCCTTATTTATTTTGGATACTATTATTAAAATGTTGGTGTTGGACCAAATTTCAATATGGTCCCAATGTTCGATATGGTCCCAATTTTCGATATGGTCCCAATGTTCGATATGATCCACTCTGCTACAGTTACCTCTTCTTGTTACGTTGTATCACCATATCACAGTAAAGAAGATTTGGCTGCTTAAGATACTGCAACACATCCACAAATTGGCCGTCAGCAAAGCAATATACGAAATTATAACACTAATAGCTTCACACTATAGGCAACCCGAGACAAGAAATTGCTAACAACCCTAAAGTTGATATAAAAGCGAACATGGCAATCAATTGAAACTACATTGTATTATGTTCGGCTGCATCAAGGAAAGGAGATTTCGTGTTTCACATTGCATGCACACATAGGCTCAGCTCACAGTCACCGTACCATATCAATATACGAAATCAGTAACAGCATACCCGTCAATAAACAAATTAACTTTGACAGCAATATTGACATTACATCCAATACAAATACACAACAGTAATAATTAGCATAGCTGACGAAATATATTCAAGCCAATAGTGATTCATCAGATGTGAAATCATAAAAGTTACAACTTATCTGTCAACGTACATACATTCAAGACAATATTAATATTTGATCAGATACGAAATTGGAACAGTAACAGCACACATAGCTGCCAAAATATGATCACGGTAATATTGACATAATCAGGAACTCAGACTTGTATGACATAAATAATGAAAGAATATCTTAAAATACTTGTTCTTGGCAAAGGCGTTAACATGTCTATATATATTTACCACATTCAGGATTCAGAAATCCACAATAATAATCAACTGTTGCTCTTAGACGGAAATGGTGAAATATCGATTTGAGGACTGTTCAGATATTTCGTGGCCCAAAAAAAAAGGAGCAAAAATGTATTTTGAAAATCAAAAATGGCAACATATCTATTGAGACTGTTTGTTTGTGTAATTTGTGCTCTTGCCAAAAAGGCTTGTGAAGGCTGTGAAAAGAACCTATTGACTTGCAAGGATTGTTTGTGTAGGTTGTGGCAGAACCCATTGATTTGCAAGGGAAAGCCCAATTATTTGCCAGGATAATTTGTCTGGAGAAGAACCCATGAACTTGCAATGAATTGATTGCATAGGCCGAGGAAAATCAATTGACTTGCCAGGAATATTTGCATAGGCCGAGGAAAATCAATTGACTTGCCAGGAATATTTGCATAGGCCGAGGAAAATCAATTGATTTGCCAGGAATATTTGCATAGGCTGAGGAAAATCAATTGACTTGCCAGGAATATTTGCATAGGCCGAGGAAAATCAATTGACTTGCCAAGAATGTTTGCATAGGCCGAGAAAAATCAATTGATTTGCCAGGAATATTTGCATAGGCCGAGGAAAATCAATTGACTTGCCAGGAATATTTGCATTGCCCGAGGAAAATCAATTGACTTGCCAGGAATATTTGCATAGGCCGAGGAAAATCAATTGACTTGCCAGGAATATTTGCATAGGCTGAGAAAAATCAAATGACTTGCCAGGAATATTTGTAACGGCTGGGGATGTTTGTAAATGTTTTGAAGAAGTCATTGACTTGCAGGGTTGTTTAATTTAAGGCTGTGGAAGAATGCATTTATTAGCTAGGATTGTTTGTGAAGGCTGAGGATGAACCCATTCACTTATCAGTGATAGTGATTGTGTGTGAAGGGACAGCTGAAGAACCCATTGACTTGTCAGAGTTGTTGTGACGACTGATGAAGAACCTATTGGCTTGCCATGGTTGTTTGTGACGACTGATGAAGAACCTATTGCCTTGCAACAATTGTGTTGAAGGCTGTGAAGAACCCATTGACTTGTCAGAGTTGTTTGTGACGACTGATGAAGAACCTATTGGCTTGCCATGGTTGTTTATGATGACTGATGAAGAACCTATTGGCTTGCCATGGTTGTTTGTGACAACTGATGAAGAACCCATTGACTTGCCATGGTTGTTTGTGATGACTGATGAAGAACCTATTGGCTTGCCATGGTTGTTTGTGACGACTGATGAAGAACCTATTGGCTTGCCATGGTTGTTTGTGACGACTGATGAAGAACCCATTGATTTGCCATGGTTGTTTGTGACAACTGATGAAGAACCCATTGACTTGCCATGGTTGTTTGTGAAGACTGATGAAGAACCTATTGCCTTGCAACAATTGTTTTGAAGGCTGTGAAGAACTCATTGACTTGACACGATTGTTACTGGTGACTGCGGAATATCTAGTTGCTAGAATTGTTTGTGAAAGATGTGGAAGAACTCAGTGAAGTTTCCATTGATTTGCCATAATTAATTTTGAAGGCTACTGAAGGAAGACATACAACAATTGTTTGTGAAGGCTGTCAAAGTAGTCAATGACTTGACAAGCTTGTTTGTGAAGGTTGTCAAAGTAGTCAATGACATGACAAGCTTGTTTATGAAAGCTGTCAACGTAGTTGATGACTTGACAAGCTTGTTTATGAGGGCTGTTGAGAACCTATTTTTAATTGCCAGGATTGTCTGTGAAAGTTGTGAAAGAACCTGTTCACTTGCTAGGATTGTTTTGTGAAGTCTGCTGATGAACCAATTAACTTGGCAGGGTTGTTTATGAAGGTTGATGATGAACCCATTGACTTTCTACTGTTAATGAAGGTTCTGGAAGAACCCATTCACTTGCCAGTATTGCTTGGGGATTCTGTGGAAGAACTCAATATCTTTCCAGGATATTGTTTGTGAAGGTTGTGTTACAGTTGTTTGCAAAGGCTTTGGAAGAACTTAATGCCTTGTCTGATTGTTTGTGAAGGCTGTACAGAGGAAGAGGAGGAAGAACTCTTGACACAATTGTTTGCAAAGACTGTGGAAGACATGACTTGACACAATTGTTTGCAAAGACTGTGGAAGACATGACTTGACACAATTGTTTGCAAAGACTGTGGAAGACATGACTTGACACAATTGTTTGCAAAGGCTGTGGAAGACATGACTTGACACAATTGTTTGCAAAGGCTGTGGAAGACATGACTTGACACAATTGTTTGCAAAGACTGTGGAAGACATGACTTGACACAATTGTTTGCAAAGGCTGTGGAAGACATGACTTGACACAATTGTTTGCAAAGGCTGTGGAAGACATGACTTGACACAAAGGCTGTGGAAGACATGACTTGACACAATTGTCTGAAAAGGCTTTGGAATAAACCAAATGACTTGCAAGCAATTGTTTATGTACGTGACTGTAGGATGTGGAGTTATTTTGTAAGAAATTACAATTTTTATCTAGTAACCCCTAAAAGGAGTGCATGGTGTATTGTTGCTGTCTTTAAACTGGTATTAAGAGAAGTGAAAGAAAACAGATATCTACACATTGCTTCTCATGCATCCTCGAAAATAGCCTGGTTCAGATATGACCTACTTGTCAGAGAGCGTTGAAATAGTAGCACAATATTACTTTCTGTCATTATATTCTAAAAATTCGTAATTGGGTAATCTATAAGCAAATCTTCACTAATAGAGCAGTGTCATACAATGTTGAACCCATCTTATCATCATTCTCCATTTTTTAATTGCTATTCATTTGTTACTTATGCAATGTATTTGTTGGGGGGGGTTGGGGGAGGTCATGCTTGGGATTTTAGTTGTATTGACAGTAGAACTACCGACCTTACACACGTCAGTCGGATAGCTTCCTCACATGAAACAATTTGACACGTACTAGTGGGTTTCAAAACTACAGCGGTTAGTTTATACAAATTTATTTTAGCTTGATTGCGAAACAAGTTATTTCAACTTATATAAATCACTCTCGAGACCTCATTCCTGATGGAATCCATCGCCACGAGGGAGAGAAGAGGCAATGTGGAATTTAAAAGCCTTGCCTAAGGGCACAATCATAACGGCTCCAGTGGGGCTCGAACTCCGGACCTTTCGCACCTGAAGCTATCACGACTTCCACCATCGGTTGAGGGGCAAGTGCTTTGAGACATGTAATGGCTGTTTCTTACGGTATTTGTTCACAAAGACTTGCGATGGAACGGGTTATTTATTGCAATTAGTAGTGTATATAATTTGCAGTAGAATTGTGTGTAGGTAGGAAAGTAAATATTTTAACCCTTTCAACACTTCTAAATAGGCTTGCAATAAGTGTAGATCCAGATGAGCCGGCTGGTCACCTTGACAATCCATCTCATCAGAATCTGCACTTTTTGCCAGTAACATTACTATTTTTAGACAAAATAACCCATTTTGATAAATGAACTGGTCCAAATGTAATTTTCTTATTAATTTATTGGTCTAAAAATATCATACACCAGTCCATGTCAGTTACTTGGTGTTGAATGGGTTACAGGTTCAATACTGAATACATTGTTCTATTGTCACCCTATGCATGTCGATACAACAACTCATATTTACTGTGAACAGTTGATACAGCAAAACACGAAACATGATTCGCACAACTGTTACTTAAATAGATTTTTTTGAGTTCCATTGAAACAACTTTATACAGTAAAGACAATTTATTGTATCAGGCTGCATGGGGCAAGTCTTGATAGAAAGTCTACGCAACACATTTTAACTGGACCATAAGCTCAAACATACACCATACAACACAACTATAATAAATGATGGATATACTAACTGGGTTTTGCAATCTATTTAATGAACATTGGTTTGACTACTACATCGTCAATGTATGTCGTATTGGTAATGGCATCAAGAGGTGCTTCTATGAGGGAAAGGGTTAATGAACATTGGTTTGACTACTACATTGTCAATGTATGTCGTATTGGTAATGGCGTCAAGAGGTGCTTCTATGAGGGAAAGGGTTAATGAACATTGGTTTGACTACTACATTGTCAATGTATGTCGTATTGGTAATGGCGTCAAGAGGTGCTTCTATGAGGGAAAGGGTTAATGAACATTGGTTTGACTACTACATTGTCAATGTATGTCGTATTGGTAATGGCGTCAAGAGGTGCTTCTATGAGAGAAAGGGTTAAAACGACACCCGAACCATTGAGAATTTCCCATTCATAAGTTAAATGTCATATTCACAGGATCACACTTTCTGCCATGTTAAAGTTGGACACTAAATTGTAAGGAAAACTAACAACATGTTGACTCTTTCAAAACTAACCTCATGGAGGTAACCATTCCAGTGCCAAAGAAGTAATCAGTCAGTATTCTCAACACAAACATGCTTAACCCTTTCCTTCATAGAGATTTAGGTTAATATACTATTATATCTCCATACAAACCACCGCCATTTAGCTATCATGCAATGGATAAGTAGTTGCCATATCTATCAAACCACCATAGATATTACTGGGACTACATGAGATTCTGGCCTTTATTATGAACATTGGTTTGGCTACTACATTGTCAATGTATGTCGTATTGGCAATGGCGTCAAGGTGCTTCTATGAGGGAAAGGGTTAATTGTATTTTTAAATATTCTATAAATAGAAACAGCTGAACAAAAACTGATGTGATTAATCCAAGATGGCCGACTATATTTGTATTTTATTCAAAGATGTTAAATTGTTATCAAGGGATAAAGAATCAAATCGACAGCTTGGCCAGGACAGTGAGTGTTGTCTATAAGGACAAGTCTTCCTTGTTTTGGGGGTTTAAAGTCGCACTAACGGCTTAGATCAAATGACAACTCTCCACCTAGCCTGGGAACAGGTGTTGATATATCTATCTATCTATCTATCTATCTTCCTCTAATGTTGAACACCTCGCTGGGATGTAGACATGTTGCCATCAAAAATCGCAAAGAAGTTAAAAGTATGAGTAGTTAAAAGCATAATTATAAGAAAGTAATGAAAAATAAGTTTAAAAGCAGCTGCGCAGAACAACTAGGGACTTAGTTTTTCCACATGAATTATTAACACATATGCACCACATTTACTGTAGTAACCTAATTTCCTCTAAAAATGTAAAAACAGACACATACATAGTTTATTGAACAAAAGCATTATTATAAGTGTGGGTGAATCTGTAATAGTGGTTTTTTCAGGACACTAGTTCCTACAGGACCAGTAGCTTCTCCAAACATTCTTTAACCTTGTAATTTCTTTTATGCTTTCCAATGAATGATAGGAGTTTTTTCTCAGTGAAAGAAAACTCCTTAGACTGCTTTGAAACAGTGAAAGATGGCATTTTCTCTGCCACTGGTTGCGTTTCGTATTCCTGCGCGGTTAGATGTACTTTTATATTTTAGCTATTTTCTGGCTATCATAAACAGTTACTTATTAAGTAATATATTCTATTGAATTTGTTTTTGTCTGTAGTTTTTAATTTTGACAGCAAACAGAAACTCAGAAACTTGAAAATGATACAGGAACTATTTCTTATTACAGACGTTCACACTAAGAGAAGCGGTCGTGCAGTTGTGTCATGTAGTGCAATGAGGCTCCAGACAGGGCAGTTAAAATGAATAAAATTTGAAAACAAATATTATATTAGCCAAATTCATTGGAAATCATAAAAGAAAAAGTAGATACTATAAGGGAATATTATAAGGGCGAGTGAGAGTCTACTAAAGACTAGTGGTTTTTTCAGGACACTAGTCCTATACAGGGCCAGTAGACTCTCCAAAAATTCTTTAACCCTTGTAATATCTTCCTGTTTATCATCCAATTTGATCATGGTTTCTTTCCTGATTAAATCCTTCCAAGACCCTAGCTGTTGCAATAAATAAAATGCCTCTACATCCCTTTCAAGATGCCCTTGTATTTTTATAGAGCTGACAAGGGCCTGTCTAACTGGTGATACTGTGGATGATGTGTGGCATCTGTGGTCCAGTGGTAGAGAGTCGGATTTGGAATCAATCGGTCCTGGGTTTGATACTCGGCCAGGCCACGTATGTAGTGTCACTGAGCAAAAGGCACCTCACACACATCGCTTAGTACTGGTTAACCACTTAGGTCGGCTAAGCCTGCCCAGGAAAACATGTCTACGTCTCCGCAAGGGGTTTGACATTAATGGAACATACATACATACTGCAAAGAGAATTAATAGATTGTAATGGGGAAGGGGGGGGAGACACAAAACAAAACAACATAGTGAGATGGAGATGGGTTGTGCTTGACGTGCATGGTGCTCCACAAAAGTGTTACCTCGAGTTTGGATCCATTATAACTGTTATTGCTGTAGTGGTATGGCACGAGCGCTCACTACCACTACAGTTGAGTGGCTCAGAATGACTGCATGAAAAAATACTAATAAATAAGCATTGTACAGGTTCAGCTGATGACATTCTCTATTTCAGACTACTTCGTCGATTCTCACATTCTATTTTTAGATTCTAGAATATGAATTTTATTTTTGCTTCTGCACATTTTGTAGACACTATTGAGGGTAGGGTGTTATTACCTGTAGTTTTGGAGATATATGTTTATTTGGAGGGTGGCAGCTGGGGACCTAGACACACCAGTAGCCTAGGTCATAATTATGGCAACTTTATCGATTTGAGGATTAACCCCCAGGTGCCCCACCAGGCAGTGGTTCAGGCATGGGAGGGCACTCAGATAGAAGTTGAATGTCTTAAATAATTTAACGTTTTTTGGTATTTAATATAACATATTAGTGTAACTAAATGAGTCTGAAAATAAGAAATATGTCATGTCAATGAATACAAATTTACTTAATTAAATGAAACAATTGCAAACTACAGGCTTCATTAATAATATCTTCTCTGGCATGTCAAATTAGATAACGACCGTGTTCTAGAGACAAGCCCTATTATTATGTTGGTAGTTTTCCAACATGAAATAAACAACCAGGTTCAGATGGAAACAAGAGTAAAATGTGCAAGGAATAATGCTCTCCGACAATAATTGATAGATCAGTGAGAGATGATACAACAGCTCCCAAAACAGGCATGCATATTCATTCTCCAAACTGCAACGCTTACAATAATACACTATGCAACCCGATACCACAAACTTACTATAATGCCAAATGGTAAAGCCAGCTTCATTTGTTTCTATCGATAATTTGTGTTTTACTGATTCAATTTTTTCACACACTAAAACACAATTTGTTATATCGGGTTGTATTCGGTAAAAGTCATTGAAAACAGCAGATGGACTAGACACACCCATACACATTCACTAACTTTTCAAATGAATACAAGGATGCACTCTCTAGACGACAAGCATCTTGATGCTTTCAAAGTCATGCAGTTTTTTTTTACACCACAATCCCGGGAAACACCTTCAGTTACAATTTGATGAGTTTAACTCTGTTACAGTTCTTGATGAATTGAAGTCGGGTACAATTAACGCCACTATAGTTTTTGATGAATGGAAGTTTGCTATACTTATAATGAACTCTGTTACAGTTTTTAATGAATTGAAGCCGGTACAATTGAATTCCAGTGTAGTTTTTGATGAATGGCTGTTTTTCAGCATTAACTACGCCACCAACATTCTGTTGTTCACAATTTATTTTATGGGGAAATCACTAATGTTGTTAGAACTTTTGGCCCAACCCATTTGCTAAATTTCTATTTGTACAACGATTGTGATTGTTATATAAATGTATATAGAGTAATAAAATATTACGAAATCAATGGCTGTTAACCCTTTCAACACCAAGTAACTCACATGGACTGGTCCATGATATTTTTAGACAAATAAATTAATAAAAAAATTATATTTTGGACCAGTTCATTTATCAAAATGGGTATTTTGTCAAAAAATAGTAATATTACTGGCAAAAAGTGCAGATCCTGATGAGAGGTCATCTTGATCTACACTTTTTTGTAAGCCTATTTAGAGGTCTGCAGTGTTGAATGGGTTACGGTGAACTTTGGTACAGTTTTTGATGAATTGAAGTCCAGTACAATTAACTCCAATGTAGTTTTTGATGAATGGAAGTTTGTCTGTATCTGTTGAATTACGTAGCAGGACTATTACTGGTATAGATGCAACAGGAGTGAGCTTCTTAATCGCTGTGGGAGGGCCGACATGAATTCCTCTACTGTCTTTGCATGCACTATACAATCATCCAGATGGTTTCCACAAACAATGGATGTTTGAACTGTTCTGTGTGAGCAAATGGAACAGCGAATTGTTCCATACTTGATCAACGATATTTACTGAATCAAAGTCTTTCAATTGTTTAGCTTTCACAGCTCGCTTGTCGCATTGTTTTGTCAGGTAATGTTCAGGATTCACTGCCGGCACCATACCCCATTGCTATATCATATAGGGTGTCCAGTTTCAGCCATCCTCTTTGCTTCTATAATCGTTGTTGATCAAGTGAGCACCAAGTCTTTGTATGCATTCAATTTTATACAATAGTGAACAGTTTTTGATGAACTGAAGTCCGATACAATTAACACCAGTAATCGGGAAGGCCGTAACAAATGTTGCTAGAACATGTGGTCTGACCTCTTTAATTTTCTTTAAATTGTCATGTTTTGTATATAGTAATCACATGTAAAATGAATCAAGCAATACAATTTGATTCTACTAAGCTCCAGTATAGCTATTTTTTTAAAACTTTATTTATTATTTTTAGTTTTAGCAACTTATATTAATCACTCTCGTTGGCGTGGATGAAAGCATATATGTGATCATTCGTGTGGGAGGAAACCGGAGTACCCGGAGAAAACCCACCTATCTGATCTGGCGACCACAGCACCATCTCACATATTTCCCGGTCCGAGGATCGAACCTGGGTTGCATTGGTGAGAAGCGAGCGCACTAACCACTGCGCTAATCGGACAGCCTATAGCTTTTGATGAATATAGTACCTCTGTTATAGTAAACTTTGGTACAGTTTTGGATGAATTAAAGTCCAGTACAGTGTCCAGTCATGACTAGAACTTGTGATTGAATCCATGACAACCAAGTGACCCTTGTGAACTTGACCCTGAATGTTGAATGTTGCACACAGCCAATTGTTTGCTTTGGTTGAGGACAGTTTCTTGAAAGATTAGACATATAAATTATAATGTTCCTTGTTATTCGTGGAAGGTCCTATTTCCTTTACTTGGCCCCATTTTCTTATAATATACTTGCTAGAAGTAACATTGCATTGGTTACCTATATCTACAAGTATTCGCAGTAATTTTGGTTTATAGCTTTCATTTCAATCCACCTGTCATTGTATTATATGCATGTAGAACATAATTATATCTGTGTCTGGTAAATCATGACAAAGACATATATCTAAATCATGACGAAAACATATATCTAAATCATGACAAGGAAATATATCTAAATCATGACGAGGAAATATATCTAAATCATGACAAGGAAATATATCTAAATCATGACAAAGACATATATCTAAATCATGACAAAGACATATATCTAAATCATGACAAGGAAATATATCTAAATCATGACAAGGAAATATATCTAAATCATGACAAGGAAATATATCTAAATCATGACAAAGACATATATCTAAATCATGACAAGGAAATATATCTAAATCATGACGAGGAAATATATCTAAATCATGACGAGGAAATATATCTAAATCATGACTAGGAAATATATCTAAATCATGACTAGGAAATATATCTAAATCATGACAAGGAAATATATCTAAATCATGATGAGGAAATATATCTAAATCATGACAAAGACATATATCTAAATCATGACAGATGTATATCTAAATCATGACAAGGAAATATATCTAAATCATGACAAGGACGTATATCTAAATCATGACAAGGAAATATATCTAAATCATGACGAGGAAATATATCTAAATCATGACAAGGAAATATATCTAAATCATGACAAGGAAATATATCTAAATCATGACAAGGAAATATATCTAAATCATGACAAGGAAATATATCTAAATCATGACAAGGACATATATCTAAATCATGACAAGGAAATATATCTAAATCATGACAAGGAAATATATCTAAATCAATATTGTTGGAATTAAAACAACTGACTGATTTATTTTGCGAAACTGGCCCGACATACCCACATTTTTTTGTCTTAACTTTGCATTAAACAATAGGCATTATCCATTATAATACAGGATACCATAACTATAATCAGTAAAGTATATATCTGTTCTATCATAAACATGAATAGTGAAAAACAACACGGAAACATACAGACAATTATGACACTAATTACCATGCAATCAAACACTAATTATAATAAGCACAAAACAAAGGCCGTGGGAGGTAGGCACAGAGTGACCCTGACCTGCAATACAGGAACCAATACCCAGTAGCTCTAAGCCCGATTTAATTCAAGCTATGAATTATTTACGATTATACTTTAACCACTAAAATGATTTATGAGCAGTTGTACAAACGGATATGCACGCTTGCTGGTAACTAGACACTGCAGATCACACAGTGGTGCTGTACAAGCTTGCAATGCAATGGTTCCTGCTGCGCTCAAGACCATTAGTTATTTTGTATCATTAATTACAATAATGTAAACAATTGGTCCGTTCTCAATTAAGATCAAAGGAAATAACTAACATTCTGTGCTTTATTACTCTGTCATGTGTTAATAATTCCATTTTATTCAGTCCACTTACCATAAAAAATAATTTGACAAAACTAGAATCCATGGTCCATATTATGTATGGTGCATGGAACCCGTATCCAAGTATGCAGGAGTGTACAACTCTGTATACCAGGTGTTCCACACACGTGACAATACACTCCTGTAATCTCCGATATACAGGCTCAGTATTTATATTCACCTTTTCTATATTTTCATTTGTGTTTGTCACATTAACCCTTTCAACACCACAGACCTCTAAATTGGCTTACAAAAAAGTGTAGATCCAGATGAGCCGGCTCATGACGAGCCGTCTCATCAGGATCTGCACTTTTTTCAAGTAATATAACTATTTTTAGATAAAAAATTACCCATTTTGATAAATGAACTGATCCAAATGTAATTTTGTTATTAATTTATTGGTCTAAAAATATCATGGACCAGTCCATGTCAGTTACTTGGTGTTGAATGGGTTAAACTGTATTGTTGTTGTCAATAAATCATTGAGCTTGATCTTGAACTCCCATACATGGAACCCTTTTCAGCAGTGTTAGCAATGATTTGCAGAATTACATTTACATAGTACACAATTATACACCCCTAAGCTCTATATAATTACAAAGACATAGACATATGTCGCAGACACCACAAATGCCTTGGAAATATTGGCTTTATTTTTGAGCTGGTTTAATTAAGACAGGATGCATCAAAATTCCCAGTTAAATACCCGAGAGGCGAGGCTTGCAAAAATAATCAAGCTGAGGACCTTTTATATAACTTTGATAACAAAATGCTCACAGCGATATAGGCACAATTATATAAGTAGACTTAATTCATACCGGTTTCATCCAACTGAGATTAACCGAAATCATATACAGGTTTTAGAGATATGTGTACAGCAAAACCCATCTAATCCGGACTTCTTCCCGACTGGACAAAAAGTATGGTTTATAGGGGAGGGGGTTACGGATTTAGAGGTTTTTATATATATATATTTAATACATGTACAACGTACTATAATGTACAGTACAACATATGAACACTAACACAAACATAAGTACAAACTAGTACAGGAATGTTCAGGGTACAGAAATGAGACATGTACATGTATGTAGTCATGAACTGTATAATTATGCACTCTAGAGCTTGCACAATGTTATTCCAGGTACACTGAATAGAGTTGAATGAACTCTGAGTACACTGTTTCTCCGGCTAGACTGAATACACAATGTTAATCCAAGCAAATGAACGATTTTTGTTTAGTGGAGAAACTGAAACAAAAACTATAAAATGTATTCCTTACTCTATTATTCAATTGGTTGATGCTAATATTTAGTGGAACACAAATTCCTATCAAGACCAATCAACGTTATCACAAAATTACTGTTTACAAACTTACAAAATGATACACACATCAGCTAATGTCATCTACCCACCAATTATATGCAGTACAAATTGTGATTTACACAATTTGCGAAAATCACAGGCGCCGACAATTGGTAAACAATGGAATGCTGTCACTTTTATGACAATACGAAAGGTTTATCCCTTGACTGGCTTCCTTTCATAATTGGCACGTCTGGTTTAGAGGGCTCATTTTCTGTCGAAAATGCATAACAAAATGTTACGAAATTTCGTCCGGTTTCCGGAATAGAGGCTTTTCTTACAATGAAAATAGAAGGGAAAAATTCCGGACAGGCTAATAGTCGAGTTTTGAGGGGATTCCGAATTAGAGGCCGTCCGGACTAGAGGGGGTTTGCTGTATTATAAGAAAATTGTTGCATTGAAAAATTGGAAAAACTTCACAAGGTCTCAAGCCTGTCAACATTCAATAGTTCCAGACTGGATCATGCAGAATACATGCATAGCTAACAATACACAATGCTTCATACCAACTCTCATCAAAATCCAAACTAGAGTTTAATGAGGACTGTCTAGACAATATTTAATCTGGTAGAGACAAAGTGCACAAAAGTAACCTGCCTGAGATTATAAAACTTATTTCCTGTCTCAAGCTCAGTCTCAGTGGCAAATCTCAGACTGAAGCAATCAAGTTTCTTGAGCTCAAGTTCGAGATCTTGAGAACATTTTTATAACCTCAGGCAACCAATATGATAACTTCACCTAAACGGAGAGTAGAACTAATGCATAGTTTACACCATTATTCTAAAATATACTACTTCGAAGAAAGAAAGAAAAGACTAGCTGACAGCATGACACGATGCATGGGGTGGGACAATACTGTGAACAAAGCAACATCATGTTCGTTGATCTACCACATTAAACAGTGCAACAAAAACACCTGGAAGGCCACTCACCTGTGCAGAAGGATTTCTCTCACACCCTGAGAACTACTGGAGCTATGACTGAAGCAACAGTTTCAAAAGCTTTTATATAATTATAATTAACCATTAAATGAACAAATCACTGTTTTGACTAAAGGCCAAGTCTCATTGGCTATCACCATAGTACCTGTGCAGGGTAACAAAACGGGTTTTAAGTATATATTTATCAGTTTCATGTTCTTTGCTGTGCTGAGGTTGTGGTACTTTGATAAACTCTGATCATCTTGTATTAATGACTAAGGTCTGAAGACTATCCAGAATAAAGGAACATTGGGTTTGAATCAATAGATAAATAAATTGGCAATTAACAATGATACAAAATATACACCTACATAAAATTGTGCAGCCGATTGATATTTTTTTAACATGCTGTGTTATATAAAAAATCATAATGTGCCCGACTTTTAAGTTTAAACTTGATTTTTTTTTACAATTTTGAAGCAAGTTTTAGCAACCTATATTAATCACTCTATGTGGTCATTCGTGTGGGAGGAAACCGGAGTACCCGGAGAAAACCTACACCTGTCCGATCTGGCGACCACCGTACCATCTCACATACTTCCCGGTCCGAGGATCAAACCCCATTTGCATTGATGAGAAGCGAGCGTGCTAACCACTGTGCTAATCGAACTTTGATTATTGAAAAGATACCATATCCTGTAATTTATCATCGACATTCCAAACTTAGAATGGATTTAAATATGATTATAAGATGCACAAGAAATGCGTTCGATTTGTGACATCAAACAACGTTAACCGATCAAAGTCTTAGGGACAACTGCGTTTACCAGAATGCAAACACAGTAGACTCAGGAAAGGGATGAATATGGCGAGCGCAGAATTAATAACAATGTAAATATCGTTGGTTAAAAAAAATGTGCCAACAGTCATAAGTCCACTACCATTTATAGGAGTACCCGAGGACAAAAGTGCCAGGTTACCTACCGATGCAAGACATTGTTGTAGAACTTTTCAAAGTACAAAATTAATGTGATGGCAGTGTTTGGCAGCCATTATAACGACACAGAAGGAGTGAACTCATGGTGCGTTGTGGTTAGTGAATACAAAATTACAACTGGTGCGCAAGCCAGAGGCCCAAATGTGGCTGAATCACTCACCTGAATCTAATATAAAAATATATAATTGCACATTTAATTTTGTGAAAAACAGTTTCAATACACTTGGGTAACAATGAACAATATTTTCTTAGAACTGACATAGGGTACAAGTTAGTGTTCTGATTGGATGTGCTAGAGGTCCTGGTCAAAATTTGTACATACAGTAAAACATGTGTTAGTGGTCACCTCTATGAAGCAGCCAACCTGTATTAAGCAGCCAGTTTCCAGATTCCCAATATGTTGCTTAGTATACATTTGACCTCCATTAAGCAGCCACCTGTGCCTAGCTGCCACTTTTTGTTTTGTGATTCAAGTATTATGTGTGATAATATGCCAACTTGAGTGTTTCTAGGCAAGATTTTGTACTACTGGTACTACTGGTCATGTGGGTTGTATGTTCAGGGTACAGATATGTACTACTGGTCAGTGGTCATGTGGGCTGTATGTTCTGGGTACAGATATGTACTACTGGTCATGTGGGCTGTATGTTCTGGGTACAGATATGTACTACTGGTCATGTGGGCTGTATGTTCTGGGTACAGAAATGTACTACTGGTCATGTGGGCTGTATGTTCTGGGTACAGAAATGTACTACTGGTCATGTGGGCTGTATGTTCTGGGTACAGAAATGTACTACTGGTCATGTGGGCTGTATGTTCAGGGTACAGATATGTACTACTGGTACTACTGGTCATGTGGGCTGTATGTTCTGGGTACAGATATGTACTACTGGTCATGTGGGCTGTATGTTCAGGTACAGATATGTACTACTGGTACTACTGGTCATGTGGGCTGTATGTTCAGGTACAGATATGTACTACTGGTACTACTGGTCATGTGGGCTGTATGTTCTGGGTACAGATATGTACTACTGGTCATGTGGGCTGTATGTTCAGGTACAGATATGTACTACTGGTACTACTGGTCATGTGGGCTGTATGTTCAGGGTACAGATATGTACTACTGGTCATGTGGGCTGTATGTTCTGGGTACAGATATGTACTACTGGTACTACTGGTCATGTGGGCTGTATGTTCAGGGTACAGATATGTACTACTGGTACTACTGGTCATGTGGGCTGTATGTTCTGGGTAGAGAAATGTACTACTAGTACTACTGGTCATGTGGGCTGTATGTTCTGGGTACAGATATGTACTACTAGTACTACTGGTCATGTGGGCTGTATGTTCTGGGTACAGATATGTACTACTGGTACTACTGGTCATGTGGGCTGTATGTTCTGGGTACAGATATGTACTACTGGTCATGTGGGCTGTATGTTCAGGTACAGATATGTACTACTGGTCATGTGGGCTGTATGTTCTGGGTACAGATATGTACTACTGGTACTACTGGTCATGTGGGCTGTATGTTCTGGGTACAGATATGTACTACTGGTCATGTGGGCTGTATGTTCTGGGTACAGATATGTACTACTGGTACTACTGGTCATGTGGGCTGTATGTTCTGGGTACAGATATGTACTACTGGTCATGTGGGCTGTATGTTCTGGGTACAGATATGTACTACTGGTACTACTGGTCATGTGGGCTGTATGTTCTGGGTACAGATATGTACTACTGGTCATGTGGGCTGTATGTTCTGGGTACAGATATGTACTACTGGTACTACTGGTCATGTGGGCTGTATGTTCTGGGTACAGATATGTACTACTGGTCATGTGGGCTGTATGTTCTGGGTACAGATATTTGGTTGTGGGCTGTATGTTGTACTACTGGTACTACTGGTCATGTGGGCTGTATGTTCTGGGTACAGATATGTACTACTGGTCATGTGGGCTGTATGTTCTGGGTACAGATATGTACTACTGGTACTACTGGTCATGTGGGCTGTATGTTCTGGGTACAGATATGTACTACTGGTCATGTGGGCTGTATGTTCTGGGTACAGATATGTACTACTGGTCATGTGGGCTGTATGTTCAGGGTACAGATATGTACTACTGGTCATGTGGGCTGTATGTTCTGGGTACAGATATGTACTACTGGTCATGTGGGCTGTATGTTCTGGGTACAGATATGTACTACTGGTCATGTGGGCTGTATGTTCTGGGTACAGATATGTACTACTGGTCAT
Organism: Archivesica marissinica; assembly: GCA_014843695.1. Classification (NCBI taxonomy): domain Eukaryota; kingdom Metazoa; phylum Mollusca; class Bivalvia; order Venerida; family Vesicomyidae; genus Archivesica; species Archivesica marissinica. Next base: position 6,622,110 of record CM026393.1, read on the forward strand.
GTGGGCTGTATGTTCTGGGTACAGATATGTACTACTGGTCATGTGGGCTGTATGTTCAGGGTACAGATATGTACTACTGGTACTACTGGTCATGTGGGCTGTATGTTCAGGTACAGAAATGTACTACTGGTCATGTGGGCTGTATGTTCAGGGTACAGATATGTACTACTGGTCATGTGGGCTGTATGTTCTGGGTACAGATATGTACTACTGGTCATGTGGGCTGTATGTTCAGGTACAGATATGTACTACTGGTCATGTGGGCTGTATGTTCTGGGTACAGATATGTACTACTGGTCATGTGGGCTGTATGTTCAGGGTACAGATATGTACTACTGGTCATGTGGGCTGTATGTTCAGGGTACAGAATGTACTACTGGTCATGTGGGCTGTTGTTTGTTTGGTACTATGGTCATGTGGGCTGTATGTTCAGGTACAGAATGTACTACTGGTACTACTGGTCATGTGGGCTGTATGTTCTGGTACAGATATGTACTACTGGTCATGTGGGCTGTATGTTCAGGGTACAGATATGTACTACTGGTCATGTGGGCTGTATGTTCTGGGTACAGATATGTACTACTGGTCATGTGGGCTGTATGTTCAGGTACAGATATGTACTACTGGTCATGTGGGCTGTATGTTCTGGGTACAGATATGTACTACTGGTCATGTGGGCTGTATGTTCTGGGTACATATATGTACTACTGGTCATGTGGGCTGTATGTTCAGGGTACAGATATGTACTACTGGTCATGTGGGCTGTATGTTCAGGGTACAGATATGTACTACTGGTCATGTGGGCTGTATGTTCAGGGTACAGATATGTACTACTGGTCATGATTATTATCACTAGTGCTCCACATTTCACAGATATATTTAGACCATGACCTTCATGTTTTTTTACTGCATGGCTAATGATGTACATGTTTTTTTACTGCATAGCTAATGATGCACATGTTGTTTTAATGTTTGAATGCATGGCTAATGATGTACATGTTTTTACTGCATGGCTAATGATGTAAATGTTTTTACTGCATGGCTAATGATATAAATGTTTTTACTGCATGGCTAATGATGTACATGTATGTTTTACTGCATGGCTAATGATGTACATGTATGTTTACTGCATGGCTAATGATGTACATGTATTTTTACTGCATGGCTAATGATGTACATGTATTTTTACTGCATGGCTAATGATGTACATGTATGTTTACTGCATGGCTAATAATGTACATGTTGTTTTAATGTTTGAATGCATGGCTAATGATGTACATGTATTTTTACTGTATGGCTAATGATGTACATGTTGTTTCAATGTTTGAATGCATGGCTAATGATGTACATGTATGTTTACTGCATGGCTAATGATGTACATGTTGTTTTAATGTTTGAATGCATGGCTAATGATGTACATGTATGTTTACTGCATGGCTAATGATGTACATGTATGTTTACTGCATGGCTAATGATGTACATGTATGTTTACTGCATGGCTAATGATGTACATGTATTTTTACTGCATGGCTAATGATGTACATGTATGTTTACTGCATGGCTAATGATGTACATGTATTTTTACTGCATGGCTAATGATGTACATGTATGTTTACTGCATGGCTAATGATGTACATGTATGTTTACTGCATGGCTAATGATGTACATGTATTTTTACTGCATGGCTAATGATGTACATGTATGTTTACTGCATGGCTAATAATGTACATGTTGTTTTAATGTTTGAATGCATGGCTAATGATGTACATGTATTTTTACTGCATGGCTAATGATGTACATGTTGTTTTAATGTTTGAATGCATGGCTAATGATGTACATGTATTTTTACTGCATGGCTAATGATGTACATGTTGTTTTAATGTTTGAATGCATGGCTAATGATGTACATGTATTTTTACTGCATAGCTAATGATGTACATGTTTTTACTGCATGGCTAAAGATGTACATGTTTTTTTACTGCATAGCTAATGATGTACATGTATTTTTACTGCATAGCTAATGATGTACATGTTTTTACTGCATGGCTAAAGATGTACATGTTTTTTTACTGCATAGCTAATGATGTACATGTTTTTACTGCATGGCTAAAGATGTACATGTATTTTTACTGCATGGCTAATGATGTACATGTTTTTACTGCATGGCTAAAGATGTACATGTTTTTTTACTGCATGGCTAATAATGTACATGTTTTTTTACTGCATGGCTATGATGTAAATACAAATAAATTATACGAAGATTATATCCACCATAATGTGGCATGTCAATGAAAAATGAAGATGCATGTATTATGGCAGGACTATATTATCTGCTGTTTAGAACAAGATCATTACTTTAATCATGAACCAAAAGGTAATATAGTTAGCCCTTTCAACTCTACAAACCTCTAAATAGGCTTACAAAAAGTGTAGATCCAGATGAGTATCAGTATAATTTTACTATTTTTAGACAAAATTGCCCATTTTGATAAATGAACTGGTCCAAATGTAATTTTCTTATTAATTTATTGGTCTAAAATATATCACTCAGAGTTACTTGGTGTTGAATGGGTTAAACCTGTATGACAATACCACCTACATGTAAATAGTGATCCTTGTCGTTGTTCAGAACAGGTTACAAAACAATGGCTTGATGGAGATCAAAATGATCATGTATTTGGAGACAGCTGTTTTTTAATTCTGTGTGCTATAATGACACAGGCCGTAATTTATTTGAGACCCACATTAGAAGAGCATTATCGGTACTTATAGTCTTGTCAAGTTTTATTTCTGGGAACAGTCATTTTGTCAGATTTTATGGAAACATCAGCTGATAGGGAATTAGTTATAGACAAGACTTCTATGAAACAATATATTGCAGTACATCCACTGACCACATTGTCTTACCTGTCTTGTTTCCGTTTGTGTTTCGGCTCAGAATTCAAATCTATTACACTAAAAACCAGGAAATAAAGAAAATATAAATCTTTTTTAAAATTTCAGTGTCGGAATCTATTTTACTGAAAACCTGGAAATAAGAAAATATGTTGCTATTTTTTTTTATTTCGGTGTCAGAATTCAAATTTCAGTGTCGGAATCTATTTTACTGAAACCCTGGAAATAAGAAAATATGTTGCTATTTTTTTATATTTCAGTGTCAGAATTCAAATTTCAGTGTCAGAATCTATTTTACTGAAAAACTGAAATAAGAAAATATGTTGCTATTTTGTTTTTATTTCGGCGTCAGAACTCAAGCTAATACACTAAGAACTAAGAACGTAAAATATGATCGTGTCAGAATTCAATCCATTAAAACTGAAAACAAAAATGCTGATTTTTCTTAATTTTAGTGTCAGATTTCAAATCGATTACTCTAAAAACCAAGAATGAAGAAAATTAAATTTTAAATTAACTGTGTAATTAACAGAGATGTGTTAAAATTGAGCTTCTGTTGAGAGCTCAAAAGACCTATTATCAATGACAAACACAACTATCCTACATGGGTGGTTGGATGGGGGGGGAGGAGAGATAAAGCACCTATTACTTCTAGGAATGACATTGACTTTCAAGCTATGAGCCTGGGTTTTGCATGCGACATATTGTCTTATAATGGTGATAATTAGTTTTGTGCCAAGTAATCTGAAAATCTCTCCATTAACATTAAAGATATATGCTCCGAAAATTACTCTGATGATCCTATATATTCATACCTGTATATTGGGAGCAAAGGCAACTTTAACCTCATAGTGTGACCTTGACCCTTAAGGTCTGGGTCTTCTTTTTTTGAGGCCCCTAATGGGTAACCCCGTTTATTTTCAAAGCATACATACACAGCAGTATGCAACATACATATAAAACATAATAATGTCTCTCTAATGGTCTTTTTTATACGTTTGAAAAATGGAATGAAAATGTTCCGAAACAGTTAGTTTTTAAATGCTAGTTGCACCAAACAATGTATCTATGTTCAAGTCAAGAATTTTGTTTGAGAGTGTGTTTTACCTCAAGTTAGAAAGAGAAAGTCTGGGTCTTGCAAGTGACACATTGTCTTATTATGTTGATAATCTATGCCAAGCTAGTTTTAAATCCTCTACGGTTGACAAAGTTATAGACCTGCCACAAAATTGTGGCCAGACGAATAGATGGACATCAATCAATCCTATTTCCCCCCCCCCCCCCGACACCAAGCAATTCTTTGAAAGATAGGAAACTAATAAAATATATGCCTACATCTTAGGATTTGGTGTTTTTGTTCATTGAAACTTAAAATTCCTTTTAACTTATCTAAAATTTAATATCTTCTTTTTAATATAAGTGGAATTCAAATTGTTCAGAGTGTTTACCAATAAAAACTGTATAAAAAAGTAAAATTTACTTTAATCCCTTGTCTAACCCCGAAAGAACATGAATCAAAATAGCAGCCAATAAAATCCATCAAACTTAATTTACTGATGAGCTAAATGGACCTGTTGTCAAAACTTCTTCATATTTAGAGATAACAATACAAGCTTTTTTGGTGCAATGGGTACTGTGTCCGCCTAGTAAATGAGGTCACAGGGTTTGAGCCCTGCAAGAATCACACCGGTGGTGTTCCTAGTCAAGACACTTCTCTCTCCCTCATTGCGAATGCTTCTATCAAGAATGAAGCTGAAGAGCTAATTAAACTAAATGTTGTAAGCATTAGTTTCCCATTGAAGCTAAAAGAGGTAAACAAACATAACAGCTATCCGTATGATTTATGTTGGAAATGATAATGCACCAGTGGCTTCCGAGAAAGAAAAACCACACACTGGCTTTCAATAAAAACATAAACGTGATCTGTTGCTATATTTTTTCTATGATTATGAATTATGACGTAAATCAATTAGAAGAAATGAAGCAGTTAACCAGGTGGTTGGTTTTAAACCAGCAGGAGTTCCATAAACATTGTGGAAAAAATGCATCAGACTGATGAGTGTTTGTGGTTAGCCCTTACATCTGCTTCAACAAAAGGTCTTATATCACCGGAGAGCAGGTATATAAACACTTCATACGAGGAACAAAACATCTGTCTGTTAGTCAGTGCATGTGCTTTACGTTTATTTATCATCGCTACAGGTTGCCCATATGAGCAACGCCTCCTGAAGAGATTAAGTCATTTTAGATTTTTGGAGGATAGTGCAATGATACAGACAGAGAGACCCATTCCAGAGTCTCCTCTGGTTCTTTTACGTGCACGGTGTAAAGCACCAACACGAGACATAGGTTTAAAGTCCCACCTGAAATACTGTTAATTTTATTAGGGTCAGGTGGGGGATCGAACCTACGATCCCTGGATTACGAGTCCAACGTGTTAACCACTGGACTACAGATATGTCTGTCTGTTAGTCAGCTTCCACACGTTTTGTTTTATAAGCACATGCAATAAAAATAAGAAGAATGTGTTTGTTTATTTAGTGTCACCCCTATTGAAAGGGTACCATAGGCGAGATTAATATAGTGGACACAACCCTTATCCATTCACTTGATTATTGCAGTATGTAACTATGGAGATAAAGTAGTATATAAACTAACATCTCTATGGGGGAAAAGGGTTAATCACAGCAATATTATTTACAGAAATGTGTACTAGTACAGCTTTCATGACATGGTTTAAAACCTTACAGGACAGTGAGTCTGGTGAACTTGAAAATGTTACAAGATCGAATAAATGTTTAATGTTTACATAGCGTAAATAATATATATAACAAGAAGCTCTCTGTAAATAATATATATAACAAGAAGCTCTCTACATTTATGTGCGAGGTCATTTATATTTCATTACTGAAGGTACTTTAAAATTGGTACAATGGGTAACAAATGTGCTCAGAACATCTCCTAGTTAGTGTTCCGATTAGGACCATGTACAAGCATAAACATCTCAAATCTTCTCTACCGCGAAAACTCCCCAGGTCACTAATCTTACAGCACCTCAACCATAACTCCCCAGTTCACTAATCGTACAGCACCTATACCATAACTCCTAGTTCACTAAACTTACAGCACCTATACCATAACTCCTAGTTCACTAAACTTACAGCACCTATACCATAACTACTAGTTCACTAATCTTACAGCACCCCTACCATAACTACTAGTTCACTAATCGTACAGCACCTATACCATAACTCCTAGTTCACTAATCTTACAGCACCTATACCATAACTCCTAGTTCACTAAACTTACAGCACCTATACCATAACTACTAGTTCACTAATCTTACAGCACCTATACCATAACTCCTAGTTCACTAAACTTACAGCACCTATACCATAACTCCTAGTTCACTAAACTTACAGCACCTATACCATAACTCCTAGTTCACTAAACTTACAGCACCTATACCATAACTACTAGTTCACTAATCTTACAGCACCCCTACCATAACTACTAGTTCACTAATCGTACAGCACCTATACCATAACTCCTAGTTCACTAATCTTACAGCACCACTACCATAACTCCCCAGTTCACTAATCTTACAGCACCCCTACCATAACTCCCCAGTTCACTAATCTTACAGCACCTCTACCATAACTCCTAGTTCACTAATCTTACAGCACCCCTACCATAACTCCCCAGTTCACTAATCTTACAGCACCCCTACCATAACTCCCCAGTTCACTAATCTTACAGCACCTCTACCATAACTCCTAGTTCACTAATCTTACAGCACCCCTACCATAACTACTAGTTCACTAATCTTACAGCACCCCTACCATAACTCCCCAGTTCACTAATCTTACAGCACCCCTACCATAACTACTAGTTCACTAATCTTACAGCACCCCTACCATAACTCCCCAGTTCACTAATCTTACAGCACCCCTACCATAACTACTAGTTCACTAAACTTACAGCATCCCTACCATAACTACTAGTTCACTAATCTTACAGCACCCCTACCATAACTACTAGTTCACTAATCTTACAGCACCCCTACCATAACTCCCCAGTTCACTAATCTTACAGCACCCCTACCATAACTACTAGTTCACTAAACTTACAGCATCCCTACCATAACTACTAGTTCACTAATCTTACAGCACCCCTACCATAACTCCTAGTTCACTAATCTTACAGCACCCCTACCATAACTACTAGTTCACTAATCTTACAGCACCCCTACCATAACTACTAGTTCACTAATCTTACAGCACCTATACCATAACTCTCCAGTTCACTAATCTTACAGCACCCCTACCATAACTACTAGTTCACTAATCTTACAGCACCCCTACCATAACTCCCCAGTTCACTAATCTTACAGCACCCCTACCATAACTCCTAGTTCACTAATTTGTTTTGTTTTTTGTTTTGTTTTTGTTTCCCCAGTCACTAATCTTACAGCACCCCTACCATAACTCCTAGTTCACTAAACTTACAGCACCCCTACCATAACTCCCCAGTTCACTAATCTTACAGCACCCCCTACCATAACTACTAGTTCACTAATCTTACAGCACCCCTACCATAACTACTAGTTCACTAAACTTACAGCACCTCTACCATAACTCCCCAGTTCACTAATCTTACAGCACCCCTACCATAACTACTAGTTCACTAATCTTACAGCACCCCTACCATAACTCCTAGTTCACTAATCGTACAGCACCTATACCATAACTACTAGTTCACTAATCTTACAGCACCCCTACCATAACTACTAGTTCACTAATCGTACAGCACCTATACCATAACTCCTAGTTCACTAATCTTACAGCACCACTACCATAACTCCCCAGTTCACTAATCTTACAGCACCCCTACCATAACTCCCCAGTTCACTAATCTTACAGCACCTCTACCATAACTCCTAGTTCACTAATCTTACAGCACCCCTACCATAACTCCCCAGTTCACTAATCTTACAGCACCCCTACCATAACTACTAGTTCACTAATCTTACAGCACCCCTACCATAACTCCCCAGTTCACTAATCTTACAGCACCCCTACCATAACTCCCCAGTCACTAATCTTACAGCACCCCTACCATAACTACTAGTTCACTAATCTTACAGCACCCCTACCATAACTCCCCAGTTCACTAATCTTACAGCACCCCTACCATAACTACTAGTTCACTAAACTTACAGCATCCCTACCATAACTACTAGTTCACTAATCTTACAGCACCCCTACCATAACTCCTAGTTCACTAATCTTACAGCACCCCTACCATAACTACTAGTTCACTAATCTTACAGCACCCCTACCATAACTCCTAGTTCACTAAACTTACAGCACCCCTACCATAACTCCCCAGTTCACTAATCTTACAGCACCCCTACCATAACTACTAGTTCACTAATCTTACAGCACCCTACCATAACTACTAGTCACTAAACTTACAGCACCTCTACCATAGCTCCCCAGTTCACTAATCTTACAGCACCCCTACCATAACTCCTAGTTCACTAATCTTACAGCACCCCTACCATAACTACTAGTTCACTAATCTTACAGCACCCCTACCAAACTCCCCAGTTCACTAATCTTACAGCACCCCTACCATAATCCTAGTTCACTAAACTTACAGCACCCCTACCATAACTCCCCAGTTCACTATCTTACAGCACCCCCTACCATAACTACTAGTTCACTAATCTTACAGCACCCCTACCATAACTACTAGTTCACTAAACTTACAGCACCTCTACCATAACTCCCAGTTCACTAATCTTACAGCACCCCTACCATAACTACTAGTTCACTAATCTTAGCACCCCTACCATAACTACTAGTTCACTAAACTTACAGCACCTCTACCATAACTCCCCAGTTCACTAATCTTACAGCACCCCTACCATAACTACTAGTTCACTAATCTTACAGCACCCCTACCATAACTCCTAGTTCACTAATCTTACAGCACCCCTACCATAACTACTAGTTCACTAATCTTACAGCACCCCTACCATAACTCCTAGTTCACTAATCTTACAGCACCTCTACCATAACTACTAGTTCACTAATCTTACAGCACCCCTACCATAACTACTAGTTCACTAATCTTACAGCACCCCTACTGGTTCGATCCCCCATCTGACCCTAATAAAATTAACAGTCTTTCAGATGGGACGTGCATGTAAAAGAACCAGAGGAGACTCCGGAATGGGTCTCTGTTTGTATCATTGCACTATCCTCCAAAAATCTAACATGACTAATCTCTTCAGGAGGTGTCGCTCATATGGGCAACCGGTAGCGACGATAAATAAACTTAAAACACACAGTGCTGTTAAAAACTTGTAGCCCAAACCATTTATAATACCATGCTATGTCTTTGTACTTTTGTTTTGTTATATCATGCTGAATGCAATAAAATATGATTAACTCTTTCAACCCCAAGTAACTGACATGGATTGGTGCATGCTATTTTTAGACCAATAAATTAATAACAAAATTACCTTTGGACCAGTTCATTTATCAAAATGGGTAATTTTATCTAAAAATAGTAATAATTATTACTAGCAAAAAAGTGCAGATCCTGATGAGACGGCTCGTTACGAGCCGGCTCATCTGGATCTACACTTTTCATAAGCCTATTTAGAGGCCTGTGGGGTTGAAAGGGTTAAACTAAAAACTGATTCCAAAAATAATTGTGTCTTAATGAATATAAATATGGTGTTTTATAGATGTTAATACTTGTACAACATTATAATTATTATACCAATTAACACACCTGTTGTTCAGTAATGCCGGTACGTAATTATTTTTGATACAAAAAATTTTGTTTGCAGTTGCTGCTGGTTGAGAGTACACATTTTTCCATCTGGAAATGAGAATCCAGAATTTTCCATCTGGAAATGAGAATCCAGAATTTTCCATCTGGACATGAGAATCCAGAAATTTCCATCTGGAAATGAGAGTTCAGATTATCCATCTATGACATGAGAATCCAGATTTTCCATCTGTGACATGAGAATCCAGATTTTCCATCTGTGACATGAGAATCCAGATTTTCCATCTGTGACATGAGAATCCAGATTTTCCATCTGTGACATGAGAATCCAGATTTTCCATCTGTACTCTCAACCCTCAGTAACTGCAAAATGTAATTTAGTATATAATTTGCATAGGTCTATTTGGGGAGCTTTTATTCACGTGTGCATACCTGAGCCTAGTATTGGAATGTTTCTCCGCTTTCTCTGCCTCCAGCACCCGCAGCTCCTTGGGAAGAATATGCCCAGTGAAGGAACCAGCCCGTCCTCGTTGATTCAGAATACGCATATGCTGAAAGATGAAAGAGAACTATTAGACTATTAGACTACGTAAGAAGCTGCTTCAATTATTTTTCCAGTTTGCTACAATTTAAAGTAGAGTAGAGTTGAGAAGCCTGCAGTTACCTACAGCAGATTATAGCCGAGTACAGTGGGCCAACGTTGAACTAGAGAATAGCACTCAGAGAGATGCACCCCACCTCTCGCCCCCGCTGGTATCTGGCACTGTCTAACTTCAAACGTTTTTGATGGATTTTCATGAAACTTTGTGGATATATAGAGAACTGATCTAGGAGGAAGTGATTTGATTTCAATTAATGGTCAAGCTATGCTGTTGACAATTTCGATATATCAATAGTTGACATTTGACCTCTCTGTGAGACCTTGACCTTTGGAGGTAGGACCAGGGTATTGGACTGGATAAGTCGTCTTCATATGAGGAACATTTGTGCCATATTATTTCACTATCTCCTCAACGATGACAAAGTTACAGAGCTGGCACTATATATTATAGCAATATTTGACCTATAAATGTGACCTTGACCTTTATGGTAATGTCACAGGTCTTGGATGTGGCACCTCATCATCATGTGGTGAACATTTGTGCGTAGTTATTAGAAAATCCCCCAATGTTACAGCTACAGCCCAGAAACGAAATATACCAATATTTTACCATTAATCTCAAAGTGTGACCTCGACCTTTCAGGTAGGGAACAGTGTCTTGGACACGACACATCATGTTCATATCACTGACATACATGTTCAACTGGAGCCGTTATGATTTTGTCCTTAGGCAAGGCATTTAAATTCCACATTGCCTCTTCTCTCTCCCTCGTGGCGATGGATTCCATCAAAAATGAGGTCTTGAAAGTGATTAATATAAGTTGTAAGAACTTGTTTCGCAATCAAGATCAAATAAATTTGTATAACCTAAAGGACAGATTCGTGGACAACCATAGAACATTGCTTGGTGAGAATCATTCTTTGAGCATTAGAAAATTACCTGCGATGACGCAGATTCCATGTTCATATTCACATTAAATGTGGGAACGAAATGAACATGGTCTTGAACATAGTGAAGTTGAGAATCATTCTTTGAGCATTACAAAATTACCTATGGAGACAATGCAGATCAATATTCATATTCACATTAAAGGTGGGGGGGGGGAAGAAATTGGAAATGAACATGGTCTTGAACATAGTGAAGTTGAGAATCATTCTTTGAGCATTACAAAATTACCTATGGCGATGATGCAGATTAATATTCATATTCACATTAAAGGCGAGTGGGGGTTTGAAGAAATTGGAAATGAACATGGTCTTGAACATAGTGAAGTTGAGAATCATTCTTTGAGCATTACAAAATTACCTATGGCGAATTAATATATTCATATTCACATTAAATGTGGGAAAAGAAATTGGAAACGAACATGGTCTTGAACATAGTAAAGCATGTCAATGAAATTCTTGCTTGCCTCCAAGAGGCTTAATTAAATTCTGGACAAAGCAGAACTGTAACATACCAACAGTGATATACATACATCATGTCACACAGTGATTTGCTACCAAGAGAGAATCCCAATAGATTTCTTGTTGATTTAAAGGACTAGTGAGGACATAATGTCTAATGATTTTAACTTGAGCTATAATCTGACATTCTCTTCCTGATTTTTGTCTAACAAATATACAGTATTTAATGCTGATTTATATTACCCTGGGAGCTCTGACATTATGTATAGGATATAAGCCGAAAACGATCCAATATGTCAAGTATTGGACTGTGTGAGGTTCGTAGCGCCAATGACGGTACCACTATTTTAGATATTGGATCCGTTTGAGGTTTATATCTTACTTAACCCTTTCAACACCACAGACCTCTAAATTGGCTTACAAAAAAGTGTAGATCCAGATGAGCCGGCTCGTGACGAGCCGGCTCATCAGGATCTGCACTTTTTTCAAGTAATATAACTATTTTTTTTTAAAAAAATTACCCATTTTGATAAATGAACTGATCCAAATGTAATTTTGTTATTAATTTATTGGTCTAAAAATATCATGGACCAGTCCATGTCAGTTACTTGGTGTTGAATGGGTTAAAACACACACTTTGGACTGTGAAATACTATGTGCAAGATCCTACTAATTAAAATTGTTAATTTCGTACATTTACGCTTAGTATTTAATATAAAACTCCTGCCTTTTGAGAGCAGTCCAATATTAATAATAATGGACTGCAAGTACAAAGGTATGACGTCACGACAGTGTTTTAAGGTATGACGTCACAACAGTGTTTTAAGGTATGACGTCATGACAGTGTTTTAAGGTATGATGTCATGACAGTGTTTTAAGGTATGACGTCACGACAGTGTTTTAAGGTATGACGTCACGACAGTGTTTTAAGGTATGACGTCACGACAGTGTTTTAAGGTATGACATCACGACAGTGTTTTAAGGTCGTATAGACTTCAACCCTGACTTCTTTTTAAAAATTCCATTTCTACTTTGGTTAATACTGCATGAAGTCAGTCTAATTGATATTCATTTAATTAGATGCTATTGTTAGGGTTCAATGCAATAAATAACTAATTAAAATTTTATTGATTTTGAGCTCGTTCATTTTTCATATTATAATTAACAAATTAAACATATAAAAAAGTTACAATAATTTCTAGACCATATAATGTAGTAGCTATATACAAATGCATTCATTATGTGGAAGTCGTGATAGCGCAGTGGTCCGGAGTTTGAGCCCCGCTGGTGCCCTTAGGTCTCCCTCGTGGCGATGGATTCCATCAGGAATGAGGTCTCGAGAGTGATTAATATAAGTTGTAAGAACTTGTCTTGCAATCAAGCTAAAATAAATTTGTATAAACTAAATGCATTTATTAATTTTACATAGAAAGAAGGAATTAGATTTGAAAGTAACATAGCAGGAGAAATAAATATAAAAGAGTAAATATTTTATTCTACCTCGTCGTTTATACAAATTTATTTTAGCTTGATTGGGAAACAAGTTTCTACAACTTACAGTCTATATCCGTTATATCAAAGTTGGTTATGTAAATTTTCCGGTTTTATTCAAAGTCGGATCAAAGTCCTGTTTCAGATACTATTAGTTTACATATAACTGGCTCCGTTTATGTCTGTCAAGTAAATTTTTCGTTCTATCAAATTTATTTGTTGCAGTAGGCAGTATTTCACACTCCTGTCCAAAGTGTGACTTTCATTCGGTAAATTTACCTGATCAAAGGTGCATTATCAATGCCACATTCATTGACACAGTAGTAGTTAAACAAACAGAAACATTAACCCATTCAACACCAAGTAACTGACATGGACTGGTCCATGATATTTTTAGACCAATAAATTAATAACAAAATTACATTTGGATCAGTTCATTTATCAAAATGGGTAATTGTTTTTCTAAAAATAGTTATATTACTTGAAAAAAGTGCAGATCCTGATGAGACGGCTCATCATGAGCCGGCTCATCTGGATCTACACTTTTTTGTAAGCCAATTTAGAGGTCTGTGGTGTTGAAAGGGTTAACAGAAGAATAACCCTTAGACATTGCCAGTAACATCTATGTAGGTAGATATGCTGACCGATTATCCATTGATGATAAATTACCCATCAAACTGTCAATCACAACTAAAGTCGTTTTTTGCAAACAGCATAGAGCCAGCCAGATCAGACGGCACAGAATGTGTACAGAATGTGCCGTCTGATCAGGCTCTATGGTGTTTGCTATTCGGACAGTGGAGCTAAAACATCTGAATAGCAAACAACATATTTATTCTGCAGGATAAGGGTTAAATTGCTGCTGTATGTTACATGTAACCATGGAGATACGCTAGTATATAAACTTACATCTCTATAGGGGAAAGTGTTAATCTCCCATACAACAAAAATACGACCCTTTGGAACATCGCGTAATCTGATATCATACGAGTTGGCCTTTGCTTGTAGGACAAGTGAACAATTCTGTGACCATTTAACCCTTTCAACCCCACAGGCCTCTAAATAGGCTTATGAAAAGTGTAGATCCAGATGAGCCGGCTCGTAACGAGCCGTCTCATCAGGATCTGCACTTTTTTGCTAGTAATAATTATTACTATTTTTAGATAAAATTACCCATTTTGATAAATGAACTGATCCAAATGTAATTTTGTTATTAATTTATTGGTCTAAAAATATCATGGACCAGTCCATGTCAGTTACTTGGGGTTGAAAGGGTTAATTATAAATGAAAAGAACATACATTTTGCTTTGTTTATTGTCTAAAAAGGTGCAAGAATTCTGATGACGCAGTGCGAAAACTGACAATTAATAGTCTCTCCCCTCTATGGACATAATGAGTTGCCAGGTAACCCGAGTCTTGAGTCATCGGATTCAGTATGTTTCGCATGGTAGATGTTCCGGTCCAATATATCTAATACTCATTGCAATTGGCCCGAAACATTCATGTCCTAATCATAGAGAGAACGAAATTATTCTTTTGCGAAATTAATCAAATCGTCACTTTACGTGCAAGGATGGTATACTATTTTCAATCTGCCCTGGTTGTGGCCAATCAATCAATGAAGCAATCTTTATAGTGTAGCTTCAAGAAATGACGACCATTAATAGGTAATTGTAAATCCAGTACTAAACATTACTCAAACGATGTTTATTTCAGCATTGAACATTATTGCACAAGTACGGTGGTCGTCAGATCGGACAGGTGGGTTTTCTCCGGGTACTCCGGTTTCTTCCCACACGAATGACCACATTTATGCTTTCATCCGCGCCAACCTGCAGCTGTTTCTGAAACAATTTTCCAACCCTATCTCGGCCAACTCCGGCAAGAATATAAATTTAGTTTTGCGATAATCTTGTTCCGCATTAATGTCACCAAAGAGACATTTCGAATAAAATTAACGAAATTAATGAGGACACCATTTACTAAATTAACAACTGAGAACATTTAGGTGAACCACCACCTTAGGCAACACGGTACTTAATTGTTAACTAAAATCATTGTTGAATGAATATGGGCGTGAGCACTTTTTTTTAATAACTTGCAAAATTCCGCCAAAAATTTAACTCGCAATTGACCCCACAATAATTCAACACGTTTCTACATTTAAACACACGTTATAAAATAATTATTAAAAGAATCTGCTAATAGCCTAAAATACTGTAAATATAAACGAATCTGCTGCTAAAATACTGTAAATATAAAAGAATCTGCTGCTAAAAAACTGTAAATATAAAAGAATCTGCCACTAAAATACTGTAAATATAAAAGAATCTGCTGCTAAAATACTGTAAATATAAAAGAATCTGCTGCTAAAATACTGTAAATATAAACGAATCTGCTGCTAAAATACTGTAAATATAAAAGAATCTGCTGCTAAAAAACTGTAAATATAAAAGAATCTGCCGCTAAAATACTGTAAATATAAAAGAATCTGCCACTAAAATACTGTAAATATAAAAGAATCTGCTGCTAAAATACTGTAAATATAAAAGAATCTGCTACTAAAATACCGTAAATATAAAAGAATCTGCTGCTAAAATACTGTAAATATAAAAGAAGCATTAGATTGCATTTATATTTGCTAGATTTGAAGATTTTCATTAGAAACATAGTTAAACGCAAATAAAATGGCGGGAGTTGATACAAGATCAGTTTATCGATTGTCTATTCCCTGTACATTTCTCATACCGTAACATATACACACATACGCAAAGTCCACAAAATTAAGATCAAATAGAAATCGATATTAACCCTTTCAACCCCACAGGCCTCTAAATAGGCTTATGAAAAGTGTAGATCCAGATGAGCTCGTGACGAGCCGGCTCATCAGGATCTGCACTTTTTTGCCAGTAATAATTATTACTATTTTTAGATAAAATTACCCATTTTGATAAATGAACTGGTCCAAAGGTAATTTTCTTATTAATTTATTGGTCTGAAAATATCACGCACCAGTCCATGTCAGTTACTTGGGGTTGAAAGGGTTAAAGCTGACTTGATAAATTGAGATAACATATGTTTCAAAACATCCATAGCATAAAAGAACACTATGTTTTGGGGTTACTCTTAACTCTTTCACCGCCAATAAAAGCGACTGCAAAAGGCAGATAACCCGATCAGACAGTACAGAACGTGTCGTCTGATCATGCTGTATGCTGATTGCTCTTCAGATAGTGGGACTGAAGCACCTGTCGGAATAGCAAACAACATAGATCCTGATCAGACAGAACAGAACGTGTCGTCTGATCATGCTGTATGCTGATTGCTCTTCAGATAGTGGGACTGAAGCACCTGTCGGAATAGCAAACAACATAGATCCTGATCAGACAGAACAGAACGTGTCGTCTGATCATGCTGTATGCTGATTGCTCTTCAGATAGTGGGTAGAAGCACCTGTCGGAATAGCAAACAACATAGATCCTGATCAGACGCGGCGTTACACCGCGGCTGGTCTGGATCTATGTTGTTTGCACATGCTCTGAATTTATTCGGCGCTGAAAGAGTTAAAGCGACATTACATTGCAAAAAGCAAATACAATACATTTGTTCACGTATAAATGCATAGCTACTACAAATTCCTCTGAATACACTCAAACACTAACATTGAATAAATAAACAGTGTTTTTGTGGTATACAAACTTTCAAAAGTGAAAGTAGGATTTCATATAATGGTCATCCACGCTCCTGAATTGACGTTTGTTTGTCATTGGAGTCAATACTTTCGCGATACTTTCGTTTCTACAGAGATAATTTAACTAAGATTAGTCTACAAATAAATATGCATAAGCACACATGTGAGATATCACGGTAAATATGTACAATACCGCGTGTTATTCAGGATAAACGCATTGTATATTTTTATTTGTATTACGCATGAATGTCGACCTTATTTACATTATTGTGTTATGTCAACAAACCGCGTATGCGACATTTGTTTATTTGTTGAAATACTCAAGATGTTGAGGCATATATCTGGAAACAAATTATACCATATAATATCAAATTACATTCTGCAGACATTTGCGTTTTCACCGATGTAGTGTCGCTGTAAGGGAATTATAGACAATTTATTTAGGTAACATACACATAATTGATGGTAACGCTGTTTGGTAAACCGTTCCCAATGTGTCCCAGTTAACTAGGTTTACATCTTTTAGAAATCTGGGGTGAGACACAAATTATCATCAAATTGTGCATTTATGCCATGTCATCGCATAGTTTGCCGGTGGCTATGGTAAATCAGCTCAAACATCACTCAATTAAGCAGTAAAGTTTCACTAATTGATATCTTACCACTCAAATTACCTGCACGAGTTACATGCAATTATCTTGGCTGATGGCATCGGCAATAGTTTTCTCTGTGCATCCATATGCTTTTGTTGGCCATTTAGAATGTCATGCTTATTTCATGCGATCATGGAGGAACAAAACTTCAGACTTGAAGCAAATTTTATCTTGAGCAATTTTTGCTTGTGGAATTGCTATATGCATAAATTATGTATATTATACATTACAATCCCATTCCCCCCCCCCTGGATTTCCGTGGCAAAAAGAGCGTGGTATACATGATAGCGAGTTATACATTGATAAATACGGTAATGTAACTATAAAAAATAGTGAAGATATTTGTTTTGTTTCAGCATATGATAACATTTATATTTCACCGAAATTGGACATTGCAAGCAACAATGTTAGCTTTTAATGTACATGTATAACACAAATTCTCACTTAAATGAACAAATTTTATCTTTCTAATTTAGGAATTGATAACGTTTTTTTGTATACTTTATTTAATTGGTAATAGAACATCACACTTAAATCTAATAAAATTAACAGTCTTTCAGATAGGACATTAAACCGAGGTCTCGTGTTAGTGCTTTACATCATGCACATAAAAGAACCAGAGGAGAGTCTGGAATGGGTCTCTGTCTGTATCATTGCACTCTCCAAAATCTAAAATGACTAATCTCTTCAGGAGGCGTCGCTCATATGGGCAACCGGTAGCGACGATAAATAAAAGTAAAACACACACAACAATTTCCACATTTCAGTGGAAAGCATAAAATAAAAGTCTTGTTTATTTATTAGAGAAAGGGCGAACCTAAACAATATGAAGATATAGCAATTTGCATAGACAATTATTCACACTATAAACCATAGAGACAAACTTCATAAATTCTTGTTGGGCATCAGTGTATTTGCGAGAGATTTGTAATGGAATAAAGTCAACCAGATATCTCAAATTTAGCTCAGTTTCATTCAAATATGAGAGAGAGAATACTGTCATAACGTATGTCCGAAGTCCACAAAGTACCCTCGACTTATAGTAGGAACCAACTTAAAATCCACAAAGTACCCTCGACTTATGGTAGGAACCAACTTAAAATCCACAAAGTAACCCTCGACTTATGGTAGGAACCAACTTAAAATCCACAAAGTACCCTCGACTTATGGTAGGAACCAACTTAAAATCCACAAAGTACCCTCGACTTATGGTAGGAACCAACTTAAAATCCAAAGTACCCTCGACTTATGGTAGGAACCAACTTAAAATCCACAAAGTACCCTCGACTTATGGTAGGAACCAACTTAAAAATCCGCACTTTCAAGCTAAAATTACACCCTCAACGTCTAGCCGAGATCGGCTTATGATCGGGAAGATACAGTACTCTATTATAGAAGCAAAAATGAATAGAGAATGTTCCATTGTTGCAATGACGTCAATCACTAACCAGCTCACACAGTTTACAAATGTGGCATGCATAAATGTTAACAATTTCTGGACTGGAATGCTATCTTTGATTTGTCATGTATTAATAGGCAGCATGGATGTACTTACATAATCCAGTAATGCATGGAACAAAAACAAGGCATTATTAGGGTTAGACAGCAGCTCTTAATTTGTAATATAATGTTACATGTGAACCAACATGCCCACCTCTACTTCATTTGTATTGATCCCACACATGTAATAACACACAAAATATTGTGAATTTTGCAACAATATGTAAATAAGCTTGGGCGGGGGAAAACAAACCGAAACTTCATGCTTACAGTCATGTACTTCTTTGTATTTAGCTTAGAACAGTAGAACAGTCAAATTAGCAAAGTGGTTAGCAAACCACTCGCTTCTTATCAATGCAACCCCAGGGTTCGATCCATGGAAAGGGAAGTATTTGTGAGATACTTTAGCAAGTGGTTGGAAAAGTTACTAGTTGATAAATTATAACGGTAAAAAGAATAATTTGGAAAATATGGCCACAAACGAAACTGCTTTTGTGAAATTACCATTTGTAAATTGTCTCCCTTTATGGGTATTTTTTAACAAAATCACCAACTCTGTGTAAATGATGGTTTAATAAGGTTAACACTAGGATCAATTTACATATGCATTATAGTATAGGTGTTATTTTTCCAATTGAAGAAAACAAAATATTATGTGTTTTACGTTTATTTATCGTCGCTACCGGTTGCCCATATGAGCGAGCGACGCCTCCTGAAGAGATTAGTCATTTTAGATTTTTGGAGGATAGTGCAATGATACAGACAGAGACCCATTCCAGAGTCTACTCTGGTTTTTTACGTGTACGGTGTAAAGCACCGACACAAGACCTCGATTTAAAGGTACCATCTGAAAGACTGTTAATTTTATTAGGGTCAGACGGGGGGGGGGGGGGGGGGGATCAAACCATTGGACTACAGATCTGTCTGGATAAAAGAAAACAAAAATGCATAGATTTAAGTATGACCATTGCACGTGGCATGCTTACACTAGGCTACACGTACTGATCATTGCGTGTAAGTAGTTTGATATCCAGTCACAGATTAGCATAATAGAGCATAACAACTTTATGCGAAGTTCAGTTTAAGGTATTGTCAACTCTTATTTGAGTTGATTTGGAATAGAAGTCAAACAATGCTTTTGAAAAACTAACGTGTGGCTCAGTGGAGCAAAGGACCATAACTCTCTGACAATTGAATCGAGCAAAGGACCATAACTCTCAAAAGTTAATAGAGTAATGGACCATAACTCTCTGAAAATTGATTCAAGTAAAGGACCATAAATCTCTGAAAATTGAATCGAGTAAAGGACCATAAATCTCTGAAAATTGAATCGAGCAAAGGACCATAACTCTCTCGAGCAAAACACAAGAATATGCAGAACTAGGTTTGGTACCGATCATAAAAATCTGGCGAGGACTTTATCCGGACAAAATCAATATGTATCCCCCATCTCTGGGAAGACATAATTAGTTTCTACAAATTTATTTTAACTCGATTATGAAACAAGTTCTTACAACTTAATATTAATCACTCTCGAGACCTCATTCCTGATGGAATCCATCACCACGAGGGAGAGAGAAAAGGCAATGTGGAATTTAAATGCCTTGCCTAAGGGCATAATCGTAATGGCTCCAGTGGGGCTTGAACTCTGGGCCTTTCGCACCCGAAGCCAACACGCTACCACGACTTCCACAACTCGAGGGACATATAAAAAAAGCAAGCTCGGAACAACAATGGTCTTAGTTGACTGAATACACGTGGCCTCTGCAACCAAGAGAACATAACAGGTGTTTACTCGCTGTGAATGGGGATGAGCCTAAATAAGATCATGAATATTTTAGCTGAATTGTGTCTGAGACGATCTGTAATAGCATGGAAAAGCTAATATGGCTTTCACACTCTGTACTAGATGAATATGCTCCCAGGGTAATTACTTAATCATATTAAGACATATTTCTGTTTGAGAAATCCAAGACAAGACTAGTTCATGCTTAGAATACCTATGCTGTACTGTCAGTGTCGACATGGTCGCATGGTACAGTAGTGTAAACAGAATCACACAGTACAGTAGTGTAAATCGAATCGCACAGTACAGTAGTGTGAACAGAATCACACAATTCAGTAGTGTAAACAGAATCACACAGTACAGTAGTGTAAATCGAATCGCACAGTACAGTAGTGTGAACAGAATCACACAATTCAGTAGTGTAAACAGAATCCCACAGTACAGTAGTGTAAACAGTATCACACAGTACAGTAGTGTTAACAGAATCACACAGTACAGTAGTGTAAACGGGATCACACAGTACAGTAGTGTTAACAGAATCACACAGTACAGTAGTGTAAACAGAATCACAGTACAGTAGTGTTAATAGAATCACACAGTACAGGTAGTGTAAACAGAATCACACAGTACAGTAGTGTAAATCGAATCGCACAGTACAGTAGTGTGAACAGAATCACACAATTCAGTAGTGTAAACAGAATCCCACAGTACAGTAGTGTAAACAGTATCACACAGTACAGTAGTGTTAACAGAATCACACAGTACAGTAGTGTAAACGGGATCACACAGTACAGTAGTGTTAACAGAATCACACAGTACAGTAGTGTAAACAGAATCACAGTACAGTAGTGTTAATAGAATCACACAGTACAGGTAGTGTAAACAGAATCACACAGTACAGTAGTGTAAACAGTATCACACAGTACAGTAGTGTTAACAGAATCACACAGTACAGGTAGTGTAAACAGAATCACACAGTACAGTAGTGTAAACAGAATCACACAGTACAGGTAGTGTAAACAGAATCACACAGTACAGTAGTGTTAACAGAATCACACAGTACAGTAGTGTAAACAGAATCACACAGTACAGGTAGTGTAAACAGAATCACACAGTACAGGTAGTGTAAACAGTATCACACAGTACAGGTAGTGTAAACAGAATCACACAGTACAATAGTGTAAACAGAATCACACAGTACAGTAGTGTAAACAGAATCACACAGTACAGTAGTGTAAACAGTATCACACAGTACAGTAGTGTTAACAGAATCACACAGTACATGTAGTGTAAATGGGATCACACAGTACAGTAGTGTAAACGGGATCACACAGTACAGTAGTGTAAATGGGATCACACAGTACAGTAGTGTAAACGGGATCACACAGTACAGTAGTGTAAACGGGATCACACAGTACAGTAGTGTAAACAGAATCACACAGTACAGTAGTGTAAACAGTATCACACAGTACAGTAGTGTTAACAGAATCACACAGTACAGGTAGTGTAAACGGGATCACACAGTACAGTAGTGTAAACAGGATCACACAGTACAGTAGTGTAAACGGGATCACACAGTACAGTAGTGTAAACAGAATCACACAGTACAGTAGTGTAAACGGGATCACACAGTACAGTAGTGTAAACAGAATCACACAGTACAGTAGTGTAAACGGGATCACACAGTACAGTAGTGTAAACGGGATCACACAGTACAGTAGTGTAAACAGAATCACACAGTACAGTAGTGTAAACAGTATCACACAGTACAGTAGTGTTAACAGAATCACACAGTACAGGTAGTGTAAACGGGATCACACAGTACAGTAGTGTAAACGGGATCACACAGTACAGTAGTGTAAATGGGATCACACAGTACAGTAGTGTAAACAGGATCACACAGTACAGTAGTGTAAACAGAATCACACAGTACAGTAGTGTAAACAGTATCACACAGTACAGTAGTGTTAACAGAATCACACAGTACAGGTAGTGTAAACGGGATCACACAGTACAGTAGTGTAAACGGGATCACACAGTACAGTAGTGTAAATGGGATCACACAGTACAGTAGTGTAAACAGGATCACACAGTACAGTAGTGTAAACAGAATCACACAGTACAGTAGTGTAAACAGTATCACACAGTACAGTAGTGTTAACAGAATCACACAGTACAGGTAGTGTAAACGGGATCACACAGTACAGTAGTGTAAACAGTATCACACAGTACAGTAGTGTAAACAGAATCACACAGTACAGTAGTGTAAACAGAATCACACAATTCAGTAGTGTAAACAGAATCCCACAGTACAGTAGTGTAAACAGAATCCCACAGTACAGTAGTGTAAACAGAATCACACAGTACAGGTAGTGTAAACAGAATCACACAGTACAGGTAGTGTAAACAGAATCACACAGTACAGGTAGTGTAAACAGAATCACAGTACAGTAGTGTAAACAGAATCACACAGTACAGTAGTGTAAACAGAATCACAGTACAGTAGTGTAAACAGAATCACACAGTACAGTAGTGTAAACAGAATCACACAGTACAGGTAGTGTAAACAGAATCACACAGTACAGTAGTGTTAACAGAATCACACAGTACAGTTAGTGTAAACAGAATCACACAGTACAGTAGTGTAAATGGAATCACACAGTACAGTAGTGTAAACAGAATCACACAGTACAGTAGTGTAAACGGAATCACACAGTATAGTAGTGTAAACGGAATCACACATTACAGTAGTGTAAACAGTATCACACAGTACAGTAGTGTTAACAGAATCACACAGTACAGGTAGTGTAAACGGGATCTTGTAAACCTTGAGCTTTTTACCAGACTGAATGAAATTTTACTGGACTGAAAACAATCTGTCCCCCATAAGACAGGCATCCATTGATGCTAGACGTCGGCTTGTCCAGCTCGGTTATGTGTAGAAACCTACCGGACTGAAATAATCTGTTATTCATCAGATATATATCTAGTCATTTAGCCGCACACCATTATTCTTTGCAATAATCAATAGTGACTAAGACTATGCAGATAAAGAGATTGTCCTAAATTATGCCTTTTCAATTACATAGATTTATTTAAGAAAAGTCAAGACAATCTATTGAACAATCCCTCTTTATTATGACAGTGACTGACACAATATCAGCTGCACATGTTGATGATAAACGAAACGTCGAGTGAAAACGTCCTTTGTGACCAAAGTTGACTGAAAAGTGCCGTGGATTGGCCTACGAATAACCAAATAAACTTCAGGCTGTCCGATTAGCGCAGTGGTTAGCGCGCTCGCTTCTCATCAATGCAACCCGGGTTTGATCCTCGGACCAGGATGTAAGTGAGATGGTATGGTGGTCACCAGAATGGACAGGTGGGTTTTCTCCGGGTACTCCGGTTTCCTCCCACACGAATGGCCACATATACGCTTTCATCCGCGCCAACGAGAGTGATTAATATAAGTTGTTAGAACTTGCTTCGCAATCGTTGTAAAATAAATAGAGTTTAAACTAAATAAACTGTAATAACATAAATAATAAATTTAATTTAACCCCACGATATAATTACACAAAATCTGCAAACCAAGGATATAACAGACTAAAAAAAACCATAAATACGACATCGAAATAATGCTGGTACAACTATTAATTGTCTCTCGAAATTATGTGACAAAACATCAGCTGGTACCAGTATTTCAATCAATACATGCAAAGTTCTATAAACTAGACAATGCCGGGAACAAGATACCACAATGTATTGTGAAAAACGGTGAGTTGCGATAATTGAAATTTCCTGTCTAAAACTGCAACAACTCGATTTGTACTAGCCGGTATTTCGCAAAGACTACACAATGAAAGCACAAATGTCTCTTCTTACATCAGAATGTGTCAGAAAATCACACATGTGCCTAATAGCGGACGAGAACGACCACAAAAGACTTGGCATTAACAGAATCTCTAATAATATAATGCTCGTGAAAAATAATTGATCACCTTGTTTGCTTATATAATGCTACAGATGTCTAGCAGCTACAAAAAATATAATAAAGAAATCACAATGTATTAATCAGCTACCACAGTGAAGCAATTACCTACACATTCTATGCATATTTCTACAGCATTATGAACACACTGTGCGTGTGTCTTAACCCATTCAACACCAAGTAACTGACATGGACTGGTCCATGATATTTTTAGACCAATAAATTAATAACAAAATTTGGATCAGTTCATTTATCAAAATGGGCAAACAAATTTCTAAAAATAGTTATATTACTTGAAAAAAGTGCAGATCCTGATGAGATGGCTCGTCATGAGCCGGCTCATCTGGATCTACACTTTTTTTGTAAGCCAATTTAGAGGTATGTGGTGTTGAAAGGGTTAACTGTAATGCAGTTTAACCCTTTCCTTCATATTGGCGAAAAAAATTATGACGAATTGTTCACTTTAGTAACGGTTGATCAGGTAGACTTATATATGCACTCTCGATTCCAGGAACTGGAAACATGTCAGTATGAAGCTCTATTCCCTCTCATTAGCATTGTATGCATGTTTTTGTCAGTCAATCTGTATTTTAACCCTTTCCTTCATAGAGATTTAGGTTAATATACTATTATATCTCCATACAAACGACAGCCATTTAGCCATTCATGCAGATAAGTAGTCGGCATATCTATCCCACCTCCATAGATATTACTGGGACTACATGAGATTCTGGCCTTTATTACATTATGAACATTGGTTTGGCTACTACACTGTCAATGTATGTCATATTGGTAATGGCGTCAAGAGGTGCTTCTATGAGGGAAAGGGTCAATGTATGTCGTATTGGTAATGGTGTCAAGAGGTGCTTCTATGAGAGAAAGGGTTAAGTAACAAGTATGAAGACTATAGGATATAAGCCGAAAACGATCCAATATGTAAAATATTGGACTGTGTGAGGTGTGTAGCGCCAAACACAGTACCAATATTTTACAAATTGGATCCGTTTGAGTAAATCTGCTGGAAATGATAATGTATTGTTAGATATACTTAGACAAAGATTAAAAGACAATTTTACACAAAACTGGCATGGTAGACTTGAAGACTCACGTAGATCTGTGTTTTATCGTGAAATTGTGGTAAATTTGGGTTTTCAGTCATATATTGAAAGTATACCTTTCTAAATATCGCAATGCTATGTCACAATTAAAATTATCATCCCGTAATTTAGCAGTGGAATGGAGGCACAAACCACAATGTATTCCATTTGATGATAGAAAATGCTCAGTATGTAATGGTTTAGAAGATGAATACCATGTGTTACTAGAATGTTCAATATATAAAGACATAAGAATGGAAATATATTAATAACTATTTTCGGAAAAGACCAAATATGTATAAAAAGAACTATTTACAGGTGGTAATAATAAAGTAATTAGAAAATTGAGTGTATTTATTTATAAAGCTTTTGAAATACGGACAATAAATAATAATGTAATGATACTTTGTATTCATCTTACAGTGATGAGATCATTAGAAATTGAGTGAGTTTATGCATATGGGGTATTGAAAAACGTTCATTATATAATCATGTTGTATTGCATAATTTGCCTTCTCCACATAATTGTCACCACTATCTGTAATTAAAACACTGTCGTGACATCGTACCTTTATACTTGCAGTCCATTATTATTAATATTGTACTGGTGTGAAAAGGCCAGAGTATTATATTAAATTCTACGCGTACATGTATGAAATTAACTATTTTAATTAGTAAGATCTTGTATAACTGTGTGCTTTAAGTAAGATATAAGCCTCAAACGGATCCAATATTTATAATATTGGTACTGTCTTCAGTGCTATGCGACTCACACAGTCCAATATTTTACATATTGGATATTTTTCGGCTTATATCCTACACATAGTTTATATTGTTGTACCTCATGGGTCATATTGACCTACTGGAGTTTGAGGTGTTTGAATTGCAATTAAAGTATGTATCTTACTTAAAACACACACTTATATAACAAGATCCTACAAATTAAAATTGTTAATTTTTCGCATATTTACAATAATAATGGACTGCAAGTACAAAGGTATGACGTCATGACTTGTTAATTTCGTACATGTATGCGTAGGATTTAATATAATGCTCTGGCCATTTGACACCAGTCCAATATTAATAATAATGGACTGTAAGTACAAAGGTATGACGTCACGACAGTGTTTTTAATTATGGATAATGCACTTGACTAATGTTGATTCATTTTAGGGGGATACTTATTTACGATTGATTACCAGCCGGCCAAACATTCACAAAACACAATGCAAACATTCACAAAACACAATGCAAACATTCACAAACCACAATGCAAACATTCACAAACCACAATGGAACAATAACAATCTGGCATTACTGCATTCTGTAAGTGGAACAATAAGTGCCTACAGCATTTCTCAAAAACAAATCATGTTTTATAATCATTTCATATGTCAGTGTACAGTGTATGTATGTATATCTTGGGACATATGAGCTTCTAAACGTTGGCTGAACAACAATTTACTACAGTTTGTCCATTTGCAGGCTCTATACTGAATTAGCCCAGAGTCAATGTCATTTCATGTTGTATAATAACCGTAGACATTGTGTCTTTCTCCAGTATTAATTTGTTATTTATGTATGGTATCTGTACAGAAAAACAACCCATCCACTTATGTGTAACATGCTGTATGTATGTGTAACATGCTGTATGTATGTGTAACATGCTGTATGTATGTGTAACATGCTGTATGTATGTGTAACATGCTTATGTGTAACATGCTGTATGTATGTGTAACATGCTGTATGTATGTGTAACATGCTGTATGTATGTGTAACATGCTGTATGTATGTGTAGCATGCTGTATGTATATGTAACATGCTGTATTTATGTGTAACATAGTTCTATGATTTCACGCTATATCTTTTATTTAGAAAGGTGTATGTGACTATGTTCAGGGTAGACACAAATATTTGGGAGATGCGAGAAAGCTCGTGATTGTGTCATCTAATGGTATTATTTAAGTAATTTCAAAATAATAGGGTTCAAATACACAATATGACCATTAAATACACAGTATGACCATTAAATACACAATATGACCATTAAATACACAATATGACCATTAAATACACAATATGACCATTAAATACACAGTATGACCATTAAATACACAATATGACCATTAAATACACAATATGACCATTAAATACACAATATGACCATTAAATACAATATTTTAATAGGAATGCATAACAATGGCCAGTGGATCTTACTGGACAATAATTTGTCTAAAAACTGTAAATATATTTTTTTAAATTTTTTTTAGGTACTCCCAGGGGACAGTCAGGGTCCCAAGAGTGATTACTTTGCCCATGTTGCCCTCTAGAATGAGCCCTGAGTATGTGATTTAGTGATAATTTATGTATTATATCCGTGCAGAACAACACCCTATCTGCCCCCATCTTAATATTGGACTTTGACCACTAAGTTCACTTTGACATACACATATATCATAATTCTATACAATATAAAGTACACTCACCCACGAAATATGGTTTATTTAGCTTAATTCGGTAACATAAGAATTTACGGATACATTTAAGATACTGCATTCAATTAAATAAGCTTACGAAGACTTGTGGAAGTCGTGATAGCGCGTTCGCTTCAAGTGCGAAAGGCCCAGAGTTTGCACCCCGTCTGAGTCACTACAATTGTGCCCTTAGACAAGGCATTTAAATTCCACTGCCCATTCTCCGCCATTTGCCATACAGGGATCATCAGGTTATTTAAAGTAGGATCATTAATGTTAGTACGGTATATGCTTCCATTAACACACCCTCCCCCCCCCCCCCTGATACTCTTGTTTGACCTCTAAGGTTTGTCGGTGAATAACTTCGATCTCTTTAGTAGCAGATGAAATAATATTACAATGTAAAGTGGACATTTTTGCATTTAATACGCTTCATCAAACTCATCTTTTAAATCAAATTCATTCAACATGTCATAAAAACAAAAAAACCTGTTTTGGGACAACCAATCAAATTTCATGTAACAGAAATGTGTTTTCTGGCATTTTCACATGACTGGCATGATTGTGACCTTGCACAATAAACCATAAGGCTTCGCCCGTTGCAAAAGCAAACAAATATTTGTGTGTTTTACGTTTATTTATCGTCGCTACCGGTTGCCCATATAAGTGACGCCTCCTGAAGAGATTAGTCATTTTAGATTTTGAAGGATTGTGCAATGATACAGACACAGACCCATTCCAGAGTCTCATCTGGTTCTTTTACGTGCACGGTGTAAAACACCGACACAAGACCTCGGTTTAGCGTCCCATCTGAAAGACTGTTAAATTTTATTAAGGTCAGACGGGGGATCGAACCTGCGATCCCTGGATTACCAGTCCAGCATGTTACCACTGGACTACAGATCTGTCTGTTATACCACTATATATACATGTGTACCATATAAACCAAGCACCTGTTACTGACAGCGATGATGTCATTTGCAAACAAATTTGAAACAGGTGGGGATACGAAAATATGTGATTGACAATACTCAGAAAATATGTGATTGACAATACACAGAAAATATGTGATTGATGATACACAGAAAATATGTGATTGACGATACTTAGAAAATATGTGATTGACGATACTTAGAAAATATGTGATTGACAATACACAGAAAATATGTGATTGACGATACACAGAAAATATGTGATTGACAATACACAGAAAATATGTGATTGACGATACTTAGAAAATATGTGATTGACGATACTTAGAAAATATGTGATTGACAATACACAGAAAATATGTGATTGACGATACACAGAAAATATGTGATTGACAATACACAGAAAATATGTGATTGACGATACTTAGAAAATATGTGATTGACGATACTTAGAAAATATGTGATTGACAATACACAGAAAATATGTGATTGACGATACACAGAAAATATGTGATTGACGATACTCAGAAAATATGTGATTGACGATACACAGAAAATATGTGATTGACAATACACAGAAAATATGTGATTGACGATACACAGAAAATATGTGATTGACAATACTAATTCTCCGAGAACATGTTACATGTTTTAGTATTCAGTGGGAAATGTCATAATAGCTAATTATGTACAACTTATACATCATCACACCTGTTATTAAATTGATGATTAAAATGGGTTCACTGCCATCAAGGGCATGTGTGGTGTACGAGGCGGGGTCCCCACTCGTACTATGGTCGTCTTGCTAGCCATATCAATGGCTTCAACCGCACATATTGTACCACCAACATCACTGGTGAGCATCGATATGGCAATGTTAATTGTAGATTGTGTTTTCCATTTTCTATTCCGTAGTTATTTTTTATTATTTTACACTGTATAAACTTTCAAACCATTAATTTTAATATTTGTGTTTGCAGACCTTTATGTACAAATATATTCCTGTTTTGCTCTTTGTATTTTTGTCTTGTCACGGAAGTCTGGAAAATGTCAGAAATTGGGCATCATTGACGTTGTGGATAACATTTTTCATAGTTATGTCCAATTTATTAGCAGTATTTATGGTTGTAAGCATCTTTATGATCGCATAAACATATTTATTTCTTGAAAGAGATGAAAATCTCAATGTTAAAAATTCCCCCTGGGAGGTTACTCTTTGCATAATTCCCCATGGGAGGTTACTCTTTGCATGACTTGTCTGTCTCGGTGCATTATGCTCATTGATGCTCTAACATAATTATATTTCTACACTTTCGAAAATTAAATAAACCACATTTCTTCGACATTTCTATAATTATACACTTAACCAATGCATGGGTCTTTTGGTGGTGCCTGTTGATGATTTGCATCAATGTATTTCTATTTTGGCTGTCCGATTAGCGCAGTGGTTAGCGCACTCGCTCCTCACCAATGTAACCAGGGTTTGATCCTCGGATCGGGATGAGATGGTACGGTGGTTGCCAGATCGGACAGGTGGGTTTTCTCCGGGTACTCTGGTTTCCTCCAACACGAATAACCACATATAAGCTTTCATCTGCGCCAATGAGAGTGATTAATATAAGTTGTTAAAGCTTGTTTTGCAATCGTAAAATAAATAAAGTTTAAAAGAATGTGTTTTTTGCAATCTGATTGCTAATGTGATTTTATTTAAAAATATTCCAAACAACATAGATTCAGATCAGCCACGTTTCTGATCAGGATCTATATTGTTTGCTATTCAGCCAAGTGCTTTAGCTCCACTATCCGAATATCAGACAGCGTAGGGCTTGATCAAACGGCACATTCTGTGTCATCTGATCTGGCTCTATGCCATTTGCAAACATGATTTTATCTGCCACTATCATGCAAAGGGTTTTAAGTACACACGTTACAAATATGCAAATATGCATACAAGCAACGAGATACATAGTCTACACATTACTGGTACTCTTATAGTTCTTATAAAACATTATATAATTTTAACTGGAATTATTTTAGCTGTTTTGTAGTTTTGTATGGGATGGAGAGAAAAAAACAACAAAAAAACATTTTTTTTATGGGATGGTTGTTGAATTGACAAAATGGCTGGAAATGTCTGTTTGGCGTGTTCTTGAAATCGAAGGGATTAAATTACAGCAAAAAAGATCACCTAGAATTGTATGCAAATAATCGGTAACAAATATAGCTGTATCTACACTAGTCCAACACGTGAACATTATTATCACGTCATTAACTCTTTCAGCGCCGAATAAATTCAGACCATGTGCAAACAACATAGATCCAGATCAGCCGCAGCTTAACGCTGCGTCTGATCAGGATCTATTTTGTTTGCTATTCGGACAGGTGCTTCAGCTCCACTGTCTGAAGAGCAATCAGCATATATGCTGATCAGTTCTGTTCTGTCTGATCGGGTTCTCTGCTTTTGCAAGGCGCTTTTATGCGACAGTGGCGGTGAAGGAGTTAACTTTCCTGTGAACGGAACATCAGGGGAGGTAACTTGGAGCCACATAGTGGGGCTATATCTGCACCAACGATAAAACTTGTTTTAATTTTAGCATCACAACAATTCTTCCGCATCTACTGTTCTTGGTAAACATAGACATATTGTGCACCTAAAATATGAACCAAAACAATGACTTCAGGGGGTACAGGTGGCACAATCTCCCCACCCCACCCTAATCGTGTATTATTATTACACAAAGTTCCAATTAACACATCAAAATCCCGCCATATGCCATGTTTTTTTCTGAAAATAACAAGATTGTGACATTTCTATCCATCCAAGTGCTTAACGAGGCGTGTCATGTATGTAACGAGGCGTGACATGGACTTAACGAGGCATAACACGGACCTCCATAATTTGACCAAAACGATCTTATGTCCCCTAGTTCTAATATGAAATCGTGGCACCGCCCCTGCAAAACAATAGCCGAGTTCACCTAATTCAGGTTTAATTATCTGTATGCAACTCGAGATCAATTCCCAAAGGCAAGAATCATGTTGTGTTCCTCATTGCAATATAAAAAAAACCTTTGAATGTGGTTAGTGATGAGATTAACATTTACCATTACAAACGTTTATTTTGGGAATAAGATAAAAATGGTATATAAAAACTATAGCTTGTTTATAGTAACAATGCCACTGAAACCAATGGTGTCTGGCATTATGGATACCCTTAACACTCTGCTAGGCAAAACAAACAACCTGTGTTTACGGTTTCCGGACCGACCCGTTTTCCCCTCCCCCCACCCGACCCTGAATTTATGAAATTTTGAGAACAAAAATAAAAATTTCTTTTTTCACATTTTCCTGTGCCCAAGAATACTTGGTAAAAAAAAAATACCTACGGACTGACTTATTTTGCATGTAACAGTAAACACTTTTTTTTGGGCTTTAACAAAATGGTCCATCAGAAATACCTCACAATTTGGGTGGGTGGGGAACCCATGACACTTGGATGGGGGAGGGTAGTGTGCCAATACCGTAAAGAACATTGATTGAAATCACACACAACAATCCAAGAAGTGAAATGCTGCCCTTTTACCAACATACATCTGGAAAATGCCTTGAATTTTGTTTATAAGGTGATTTGTATACAGGCCTGATAAAGAAAAAGATCCAATATCAAACAAACTAAATACAGTCTACATCCATTATGTCAAAGTCGGTTATGTCAAATCCTCCGGTTATCTCGAAGTCGGATCAAAGTCCGTTTCAGACACTATCATTTACATATAACTGGCTCTGTTTATATCGAATTTCGTTAAGTCAAACTTCGGTTATGTCGAATTATTTTGTTCGGTCCGACGGAATTCGACATAACGGATGTAGACTGTATATGATCTAATAGGAGTGGTGATTTCATGCCATATTTCATGAAACGAGTTGTTGGAGTTTTGCTATTAAGCGAGCCTTTGTTCCTCTATAGTGCTTGCAAAGGCGACTTTTGTTGTGATTGGCAAGTTAAGGGCTAATGAAGATATTCAATATTAAGCTGTCCGCCTCCGTGGTAGAGTGGTTAAGGTCGCTGACTTGTATACCACTGTAACCTATCATCACTGATGGTCACGGGTTCGAGCCCTGCTCAGACCGTGTCTCATTTATATGAAAAGGTTGGCAGTTTCTTACGGAGGTTGGTGCACCCAAGTACTGGTTAACCGCTGGAGCCTGCCCAGGAAAGGTGTTGTTAGGTAAACTGCCCGCCGGCGATATAGCCCGAAATGGTGCTGATGCAGGCGTAAAACCCGAAATATAACATAACAACAATATTAAGCTTGTACGATATTTGCCAAACAACCGTGAGATTCAGAGAGTATTTTGTTCGGTCAGACGGAAATCGACATAACATTTGTTATTTGTAAATCTAAATATGCTGCTGATTTGAAATAGCATGACATTCAATATCAGATACATCTATTTAGATTTATTGGTCCATAAAAGGTAATTAACCGGTAGAGGTACATACAAGGTATGACAATAAGGTATCACATTAACTGATCTAGTATAACAAGACAATCAAAGGATTCCGATCAAACACAACCAGTATGTCACTGCTTACATTCTGACCTTTGAGCAATATGTTATGAAAATAATACACACATTTAATCAAACTTGATTTGAATTTATAAATATTATTTTCAGGCCTAGCTATACGCATACTTTTATTATACTAATATCCGCAATTTAACGGTTAAGTTTAAGACTTGATTTTTATGATTTCATATTCTTTAGAAAAAGTTTAAGCTGTTGTAATTCCAACTGGTTTTGGGGATGTAACAGAGATACAAACACATATTAATTGTTAATATCCATGTTTGTTATAGTTATCTTGTAAAATATATTGATATTTCAATCAATTAAATCAATTTTTTCCCCAATTAATTCAATTTTGCATTATTTTCAAAACTATTATTAATGAATATTATTTTGAGACCATGAAAGTAGTCATAAACCCAGTTGTTAATGACATAAAGAGTTGATGATACCATTATCTTAATGCAGCAATATTCTTAAGTAGTTACATCCGTGATGACAAAAATAATCATGTCGATTAAGGGATGTAACATTGGACATCAATGCATAATATTCTCAAATAATTGTGTCTATGTTACATCTCATTGTGTCTATGTTACCTCATGTCTATGTTACATCTCATTGTGTCTATGTTACATCTTATTGTGTCTATGTTACATCTCATTGTGTCTATGTTACCTCATGTCTATGTTACATCTCATTGTGTCTATGTTACATCTTATTGTGTCTATGTTACATCTCATTGTGTCTATGTTACCTCATGTCTATGTTACATCTCATTGTGTCTATGTTACATCTTATTGTGTCTATGTTACATCTCATTGTGTCTATGTTACCTCATGTCTATGTTACATCTCATTGTGTCTATGTTACATCTTATTGTGTCTATGTTACATCTCATTGTGTCTATGTTACCTCATGTCTATGTTACATCTCATTGTGTCTATGTTACATCTTATTGTGTCTATGTTACATCTCATTGTGTCTATGTTACCTCATGTCTATGTTACATCTCATTGTGTCTATGTTACATCTTATTGTGTCTATGTTACATCTCATTGTGTCTATGTTACCTCATGTCTATGTTACATCTCATTGTGTCTATGTTACATCTTATTGTGTCTATGTTACATCTCATTGTATCTATGTTACATGTTATTGTGTCTACGTTACACCTCATTGTGTCTATGTTACATCTTATTGTGTCTATGTTACATCTCATTGTGTCTATGTTACATGTTATTGTGTCTATGTTACATTATTGTGTCTATGTTACATGTTATTGTGTCTATGTTACACCTTATTGTGTCTATGTTACATGTTATTGTGTCTATGTTACATGTTATTGTGTCTATGTTACATGTTATTGTGTCTATGTTACATGTATTGTGTCTATGTTACATGTTATTGTGTCTATGTTACATGTTATTGTGTCTATGTTACATGTTATTGTGTCTATGTTACACCTTATTGTGTCTATGTTACATGTTATTGTGTCTATGTTACATGTTATTGTGTCTATGTTACATGTTATTGTGTCTATGTTACATGTTATTGTGTCTATGTTACATGTTATTGTGTCTATGTTACATGTTATTGTGTCTATGTTACATGTTATTGTGTCTATGTTACACCTTATTGTGTCTATGTTACATGTTATTGTGTCTATGTTACATGTTATTGTGTCTATGTTACATGTTATTGTGTCTATGTTACATGTTATTGTGTCTATGTTACATGTTATTGTGTCTATGTTACATGTTATTGTGTCTATGTTACACCTTATTGTGTCTATGTTACATGTTATTGTGTCTATGTTACATCTTATTGTGTCTACGTTACATCTTATTGTGTCTACATTCATCTTATTGTGTCTACGTTACATGTTATTGTGTCTACGTTACATCTCGTCGCGTCCACAAGTTTGCAATGATTACTACTATTTACGATGATATAACAAAACGTATACTATGCGTTTTAGCAATTCAATACCATGTAAATACATTAAATTTGATAAAACATTCATTTTGAAATAAGACGTAACAAAGACACAACTTTTACCTGCAAAACAACAAGAAAATATATCAGTTTGTGGCTTAAATCGATGGCAGACATTATAGTTTACGTTACCATTATTTAGTGCAGTAGTCATTTTCTGATGCAGAATTTTTTAGGTGGAGACATAACTTAAGACACACTTATTTAGACTCTAAATCAGCTTCCATGTTAGAAATCCTCTGTACGTCGTCCACTGATCACGTGATGCCAGAATGCGCTGGTGTATACTATAGCTTGCATGATTTCTATTGTAATATGTAAACAAAGCAGTCCGAAAATCTACATTCTGTTTAATTGTCTTGAAAATTTGAGACGTTACATTTCGACCCAAAAATAAGTGCATGCTGAGCTGGGCTGAGCTAATTTTATTACGCATTCTGGGTCTAACACTATGACTAACTAATGTGATATATTTTCATAGAATGCAAATTATTTAAATTTGGGACGTAACATTTCGTTTCAAAAGTCGTTATGTCTCAACATATTCGATGTATATCAAAGGGGAGACACATACCTTGTTTATTGAGTAATCTTCACTAAATTTGCCGGGGGAGGGGGACATTTTAGAATACATTAAATGAACATGTTGTGCTTTGTGAAATAATACACAAGACTCACGCATTCTTAGGAAAACCCTACAATAAAAAAGAACCAAATCTACATGCCTAATTGGCATTATCTCTGTAATAATGCAAAACAATTCATGTGCTTAAGTTTGTATGATAGTTGAAAGTGTATTTTCATGCAAATGAAATGGAGTTTGCGGTGTATTATGATGATGACACTACTAAACGCAGGAATATACGAGAATTCATCTCGAAACTGTTCTGTACGAGAACTAGTCTTCCTAGATAAAACCTGAAAATATGAAAACTGTCTTGATGGGTTTTTATTACAAACCTCTATAAACCACGTATTTAATGCTTTCCAATAAAATGCAGATATTATTCTTAAGCCGTCAGTCATTTATGGTTTTCTATCGGAGAAGGCCCAGTAGCACTATAGAACTGAATCAAAACGTCGCCTCCGATGTGATTAGCTTGTATTGTACTACTGATACCGTCCAAGTATTATAAACATATAATGTACAAACCCCGTCCAAGTATTATAAACATATAATGTACAAACCCCGTCCAAGTATTATAAACATATAATGTACAAACCCCGTCCAAGTATTATAAACATATAATGTACAAACACCATTAACCCTATCAACCCCAAGTAACTGACATGGACTGGTCCATGATATTTTTAGACCAATAAATTAATAACAAAATTACATTTGGATCAGTTCATTTATCAAAATGGGTAATTTTATCTAAAAATAGTAATAATTATTACTGGCAAAAAAGTGCAGATCCTGATGAGACGGCTCGTTACGAGCCGGCTCATCTGGATCTACACTTTTCATAAGCCTATTTAGAGGCCTGTGGGGTTGAAAGGGTTAAACGTTACTCTAACTAAAATTACACAATTGGGAGCCTTGAATTCACATTTCTTGTGTAATAATAATGTGTAATAGAGATTTATCCTGAAATCGGTTCATTTATTACCCACACCTTGTGGTTCTATTTAAAACCAAAACTGGTTTTATCGTTAACCCATTCAACACCAAGTAACTCACATGAACTGGTCCATGATATTATTAGACCAATAAATTAATAACAAAATTACATTTGGATCAGTTCATTTATCAAAATGGGTAATTTTTTTTCTAAAAATAGTTATATTACTTGAAAAAAGTGCAGATCCTGATGAGACGGCTCATCACGAGCCGGCTCATCTGGATCTACACATTTTTGTAAGCCTATTTAGAGGTATGTGGTGTTGAAAGGGTTAAATAGAAATTATGGTAAGAGCCCTGTGAAGATCTAACAGCTTCTGTATTGTATGAATGTTAATATTAATTATTCACTATCACTAAGCTGCATTAGTCTAGCATTTGTGAAATATTGCCATTTACAAACTGTTGCATTATGGGCCATAATAGTGCAAGATGGGTACGATATGTCATCTGAAGATAGCGAGCGTAATACTACAAGTGCAGTTAGAGTGCATTATTGCGAGCTTTACAGTAATGCGTGTTGAGAAAAGAGTGTTGATAATCAAATTTTTAATGACTAAAGAGACCAATGTAGACGAAGGAGCAACATGGACTAAGGATACCGAGGTGGACGAGGGAGGAATATGGACTAAAGATACCGAGGGAGGAATATGGACTAAGGATACCGAGGTGGACGAGGGAGGAATATGGACTAAGGATACCGAGGTGGACGAGGGAGGAATATGGACTAAGGATACCGAGGTGGACGAGGGAGGAATATGGACTAAGGATACCGAGGGAGGAATATGGACTAAGGATACCGAGGTGGGCGAGGGAGGAATATGGACTAAGGATACCGAGGGAGGAATATGGACTAAGGATACCGAGGTGGACGAGGGAGGAATATGGACTAAGGATACTGAGGTGGATGAGGGAGGAATATGGACTAAGGATACTGAGGTGGATGAGGGAGGAATATGGACTAAGGATACTGAGGTGGATGAGGGAGGAATATAGACTAAGGATACCGAGGTGGACGAGGGAGGAATATGGACTAAGGATACTGAGGTGGACGAGGGAGGAATATGGACTAAGGATATCGAGGTGGACGAGGGAGGAATCAGGGTTCATTCTAGGTCAGAATTTTTGGGAGAAGTGAGAAAGCGCGTGATCGCTTCCTTAAATGGTGTTCTTTAATCAACTTCTGCAAAATAGGGTTAAAATGCACAGTACAACCATTAAATACAACATTTGAATAGAAGGAGTGCTTTATAATGGGCCAGTGTATCTTACTAGACAAAATTTTGTTTGAAAATCGTAAAAACCAAAAAAAAAGGGAGAAGTGGGGCCCTGATCCCTGAGTAATATGGACTAAGGATACCGAGGTGAACGAGGGAGGAAAATGGACTAAGGATACCAAGGTGGATGAGGGAGGAATATGAACTAAGGATACCGATGT
Source organism: Archivesica marissinica (assembly GCA_014843695.1). NCBI lineage: Eukaryota > Metazoa > Mollusca > Bivalvia > Venerida > Vesicomyidae > Archivesica > Archivesica marissinica. The sequence continues at coordinate 6,661,068 of CM026393.1, forward strand.
GGATGAGGGAGGAACATGAACTAAGGATACCGATGTGGATGAGGGAGGAACATGAACTAAGGATACCGAGGTGGATGAGGGAAGAACATAGAATAAGGATACAGAGGTGGATGAGGGAGGAACATAGAATAAGGATACAGAGGTGGATGAGGGAAGAACATGGACTAAGGATACCAAGGTGGATGAGGGAAGAACATAGAATAAGGATACAGAGGTGGATGAGGGAGGAACGTGGACTAAGGATACAGAGGTGGATGAGGGAGGAACATGGACTAAGCATACCGAGGTGGATGAGGGAAGAACATGGACTAAGGATACCAAGGTGGATGAGGGAAGAACATGGACTAAGGATACCAAGGTGGATGAGGGAAGAACATGGACTAAGGATACCGAGGTGGATGAGGGAAGAACATGGACTAAGGATACCAAGGTGGATGAGGGAAGAACATAGAATAAGGATACCGAGTTGATGAGGGAGGAACATAGAATAAGGATATAGGTGGATGAGGGAGGAATGTGGACTAAGGATACTGAGATGGATGAGGGAAGAACATGAACTAAGGATACCGAGGTGGATGAGGGAAGAACATAGAATAAGGATACAGAGGTGGATGAGGGAAGAACATGAACTAAGGATACTGAGGTGGATGAGGGAAGAACATGAACTAAGGATACCGAGGTGGATGAGGGAAGAACATGAACTAAGGATACTGAGGTGGATGAGGGAAGAACATGAACTAAGGATACCGAGGTGGATGAGGGAAGAACATGAACTAAGGATACCGAGGTGGATGAGGGAAGAACATGAACTAAGGATACCGAGGTGGATGAGGGAAGAACATGGACTAAGGATACTGAGGTGGATGAGGGAGGAATATGGACTAAGGATACTGAGGTGGATGAGGGAGGAATATGGACTAAGGATACTGAGGTGGATGAGGGAGGAACATAGAATAAGGATACAGGTGGATGAGGGAGGAACGTGGACTAAGGATACCGAGGTGGACGAGGGAGGAATATGGACTAAGGATACCGAGGTGGACGAGGGAGGAATATGGACTAAGGATACCGAGGTGGACGAGGGAGGAATATGGACTAAGGATACCGAGGGAGGAATATGGACTAAGGATACCGAGGTGGGCGAGGGAGGAATATGGACTAAGGATACCGAGGGAGGAATATGGACTAAGGATACCGAGGTGGACGAGGGAGGAATATGGACTAAGGATACTGAGGTGGATGAGGGAGGAATATGGACTAAGGATACTGAGGTGGATGAGGGAGGAATATGGACTAAGGATACTGAGGTGGATGAGGGAGGAATATAGACTAAGGATACCGAGGTGGACGAGGGAGGAATATGGACTAAGGATACTGAGGTGGACGAGGGAGGAATATGGACTAAGGATATCGAGGTGGACGAGGGAGGAATCAGGGTTCATTCTAGGTCAGAATTTTTGGGAGAAGTGAGAAAGCGCGTGATCGCTTCCTTAAATGGTGTTCTTTAATCAACTTCTGCAAAATAGGGTTAAAATGCACAGTACAACCATTAAATACAACATTTGAATAGAAGGAGTGCTTTATAATGGGCCAGTGTATCTTACTAGACAAAATTTTGTTTGAAAATCGTAAAAACCAAAAAAAAAGGGAGAAGTGGGGCCCTGATCCCTGAGGAATATGGACTAAGGATACCGAGGTGAACGAGGGAGGAAAATGGACTAAGGATACCAAGGTGGATGAGGGAGGAATATGAACTAAGGATACCGATGTGGATGAGGGAGGAACATGAACTAAGGATACCGATGTGGATGAGGGAGGAACATGAACTAAGGATACCGAGGTGGATGAGGGAAGAACATAGAATAAGGATACAGAGGTGGATGAGGGAGGAACATAGAATAAGGATACAGAGGTGGATGAGGGAGGAACATGGAATAAGGATACCGAGGTGGATGAGGGAGGAACATAGAATAAGGATACCGAGGTGGATGAGGGAGGAACGTGGACTAAGGATACATAGGTGGATGAGGGAGGAACATGGACTAAGCATACCGAGGTGGATGAGGGAAGAACATGGACTAAGGATACCAAGGTGGATGAGGGAAGAACATGGACTAAGGATACCAAGGTGGATGAGGGAAGAACATGGACTAAGGATACCGAGGTGGATGAGGGAAGAATGTGGACTAAGGATACCAAGGTGGATGAGGGAAGAACATAGAATAAGGATACCGAGTTGATGAGGGAGGAACATAGAATAAGGATACAGGTGGATGAGGGAGGAATGTGGACTAAGGATACTGAGGTGGATGAGGGAGGAATATGAACTAAGGATACCGTGGTGGATGAGGGAAGAACATGAACTAAGGATACCGAGTACGATGAGGGAAGAACATGAACTAAGGATACCGAGGTGGATGAGGGAAGAACATGAACTAAGGATACTTAGGTGGATGAGGGAAGAACATGAACTAAGGATACCGAGGTGGATGAGGGAAGAACATGGACTAAGGATACTGAGGTGGATGAGGGAGGAATATGGACTAAGGATACTGAGGTGGATGAGGGAGGAATATGGACTAAGGATACTGAGGTGGATGAGGGAGGAACATAGAATAAGGATACAGGTGGATGAGGGAGGAACGTGGACTAAGGATACAGAGGTGGATGAGGGAGGAACATGGACTAAGCATACCGAGGTGGATGAGGGAAGAACATGGACTAAGGATACCGAGGTGGATGAGGGAGGAACATGGACTAAGCATACCGAGGTGGATGAGGGAGGAACATGGACTAAGGATACTGAGGCGGATGAGGGAAGAACATGGACTAAGCATCTCTAACATTCTTTCATGGATTCGAAACATCAATAAATCTTGCCGAATCTTGCAGTCGTTTGGCAAATAACACAAAACTTACCATTACACTACAGCAAACAAAATCAGATATAATATGAGTGTTTATGACTCCAATTATGGAATTTATTGATGTAAGCAGTTTACCACTGTGTTTACCCAAAACCTCCCAAATGCTTCATGAAACATGTCTACCTACATCTACAATATTGACTGAACAACTAGGAGGAACATTATAATTAAACCTCCATTTTCTACATGAAACAATGATCGAATGTCAAATTAAATAATGTTTTATGGATGTGCTAATCATAATTTATCTTCAGCAGACATAGATGGGTGATACTTGAAGCATTTCTATCTATCAGCAGACATAGATGGGTGATACTTGAAGCATTTCTATCTATCAGCAGACACAGATGGGTAATACTTGAAGCATTTCTATCTATCAGCAGACATAGATGGGTGATACTTGAAGCATTTCTATCTATCAGCAGACACAGATGGGTGATACTTGAAGCATTTCTATCTATCAGCAGACATAGATGGGTAATACTTGAAGCATTTCTATCTATCAGCAGACATAGATGGGTGATACTTGAAGCAATTCTATCTATCAGCAGACACAGATGGGTGATACTTGAAGCATTTCTATCTATCAGCAGACACAGATGGGTAATACTTGAAGCATTTCTATCTATCAGCAGACATAGATGGGTGATACTTGAAGCATTTCTATCTATCAGCAGACACAGATGGGTGATACTTGAAGCATTTCTATCTATCAGCAGACATAGATGGGTAATACTTGAAGCATTTCTATCTATCAGCAGACATAGATGGGTGATACTTGAAGCAATTCTATCTATCAGCAGACACAGATGAGTGATACTTGAAGCAATTCTATCTATCAGCAGACACAGATGATACTTGAAGCATTTCTATCTATCAGCAGACACAGATGGGTGATACTTGAAGCATTTCTATCTATCAGCAGACACTGATGGGTGATACTTGAAGCATTTCTATCTATCAGCAGACACAGATGGGTGATACTTGAAGCATTTCTATCTATCAGCAGACATAGATGGGTAATACTTGAAGCATTTCTATCTATCAGCAGACATAGATGGGTGATACTTGAAGCAATTCTATCTATCAGCAGACACAGATGAGTGATACTTGAAGCAATTCTATCTATCAGCAGACACAGATGATACTTGAAGCATTTCTATCTATCAGCAGACACAGATGGGTGATACTTGAAGCATTTCTATCTATCAGCAGACACTGATGGGTGATACTTGAAGCATTTCTATCTATCAGCAGACACAGATGGGTGATACTTGAAGCATTTCTATCTATCAGCAGACATAGATGGGTAATACTTGAAGCATTTCTATCTATCAGCAGACACTGATGATACTTGAAGCATTTCTATCTATCAGCAGACACTGATGATACTTGAAGCATTTCTATCTATCAGCAGACACAGATGAGTGATACTTGAAGCAATTCTATCTATCAGCAGACACAGATGGGTGATACTTCAAGCAATTCTATCTATCAGCAGACACAGATGGGTGATACTTGAAGAAGCATTTCTATCTATCAGCAGACATAGATGAGTGATACTTGAAGCATTTCTATCTATTAGCAGACACTGATGGGTGATACTTGAAGCATTTCTATCTATCAGCAGACACAGATGGGTGATACTTGAAGAAGCATTTCTATCTATTAGCAGACACTGATGGGTGATACTTGAAGCATTTCTATCTATCAGCAGACACAGATGATACTTGAAGCATTTCTATCTATCAGCAGACACAGATGGGTGATACTTGAAGCATTTCTATCTATCAGCAGACACAGATGGGTGATACTTGAAGCATTTCTATCTATCAGCAGACATAGATGGGTGATACTTGAAGCAATTCTATCTATCGGCAGACACTGATGATACTTGAAGCAATTCTATCTATCAGCAGACACAGATGGGTGATACTTGAAGCATTTCTATCTATCAGCAGACACATATGATACTTGAAGCATTTCTATCTATCAGCAGACACAGATGATACTTGAAGCAATTCTATCTATCAGCAGACACTGATGGGTGATACTTGAAGCAATTCTATCTATCAGCAGACACTGATGGGTGATACTTGAAGCAATTCTATCTATCAGCAGACACTGATGGGTGATACTTGAAGCAATTCTATCTATCAGCAGACACTGATGGGTGATACTTGAAGCAATTCTATCTATCAGCAGACACTGATGGGTGATACTTGAAGCAATTCTATCTATCAGCAGACACTGATGGGTGATACTTGAAGCAATTCTATCTATCAGCAGACACTGATGGGTGATACTTGAAGCAATTCTATCTATCAGCAGACACTGATGGGTGATACTTGAAGCAATTCTATCTATCAGCAGACACTGATGGGTGATACTTGAAGCAATTCTATCTATCAGCAGACACTGATGGGTGATACTTGAAGCAATTCTATCTATCAGCAGACACTGATGGGTGATACTTGAAGCAATTCTATCTATCAGCAGACACAGATGAGTGATACTTGAAGCATTTCTATCTATCAGCAGACACAGATGAGTGATACTTGAAGCAATTCTATCTATCAGCAGACACAGATGGGTGATACTTCAAGCATTTCTATCTATATATGTAAGCTACTACAGATTGTTGGGGTGGTTTGTGTGAGGCATGCAGCCAGCTCCATTCTCGATATATAAATCATCGTGTATTATATAGAGTGGTGGAACCTATGCTCGGCGTATTCCTATGCTCGGCGTATTTTTTCCATTTACATCCGTATTTAAAATATTTAAATAGTTTTAACCTATCTTCGCTGACAGAGGTGAAGCATGGTTCAATAACATTCCGTTGTACGTACCGGTAGCTAATGCAACTGTCACCTGACTGGTTCAGTAGCCGAACATAAACAGACAACTTGTTGTGAAATCTTTTTCCACCGAAAGGTGCGGTTTATGAGCATTTCAGGTGGCTATCCGGATTGGGGAAAAAATGTACAAATAACCAGAAAAAAGTTTCTTATGAGTTGTAATATTGTTAGTTATTGATGTTACTAAGTCAAAATAATATATTCAACATTTACCCATGCATAAATAAAAAAATTCATGTACGCAATGCATCTAAAGTATCTAGTTCCCCATGGAAACAGGTGCCTTGCGATAGCTGTATTTAGGCAGGTTAGGTAATGAAGCTAAAATTTTCAACAACAATTTTATGAAAGTTGTGTTCACGACTTAAGAAAATAATAATATACGGCAAGTGCATTTAACTTTTTTTATAGGCCATGATATGTAGGATTTACGCCGAGCATAGGTTCCACCACTCTACATTTATTTTTTGGATTAAAATGTGTTATTCCACTGGTTGAAAGCGCACCATTTTACGTGTTTATGTTTACACGTTTTTATTTCTCACTGCTTTACAGGTGTGGTACCACCGAGCCGCTGCATGTTGAAATATTGTGATTGTGCATGTTTTCGAACTCAAACTGTCAATGATATATCACAATGTTCTAGCACCATTTTGCGTATGGTTGCATAGTTTTCTATGATCAAAACAGTTTTCAGCCAAAATAAAAAAGATTAGAATTAGAATGACCGAATACTATATGAGTTATGAACACAGAAAGCTATTACTTATGGCCGCCCCTCATGATAATATTTGAGGGCCCTAAGGAAGATTAGTTTAGAACTAATTAGGTCACCCTCTATAAATAAAGAAATCTATCTATTGTGCTTAATGTTCCTGCCGTGAAATATGATTCGATAATACACTGAAACAAACATTAACCCATAAAATGCTGAATATATTGGGAGGAATGTGCAAACAACATAGATCCAGATCAGCCACGGCGTAATGCTTTTTGCAATTTTTTAGTTTATTCAAACGTACGTACAATTCTATTCTAATTAACACACTTTATATTGAATATTTATTTGGATGAGTTAATTAAATTAATGAATGAACTAATGGTTCAAGTGTGATTGTAAGATTTGTGAGGTAAATAAACAACATAGATCCAGATCAGCCACGGAGTAATACTTTTTTACCTCACAGAATAGTGAATATCTATTCGCACGAGTTTATTAAATTAATGAATGTGTCAATGATGCAAGCGTGAATGTAAGATTTGTGAGGTAAATCTCATGTAACCAATCCATAAGTAATTCTATCAGTTTAATCACATTTTGTTTTCAATTTTCAATTGGCATAAAGGACCTCATAAAAGCAAAGATCAAAGGTTTCTTCCTGGTAATTTGTAAGCTTTAAAGAGGAAATTGACATCATAGAGAAGTTCTCGGTCATGCAATCCAAGAGATTCCTCGGAATATGTAAGCAAAGTGGTCACTATAAAAAACATTTCTTTAATTAAATTGTCTAAATATTAATTGGTTAGCTAGAATGCTTAGTAGGATGCATATCAGTGCTTAGTAGGATGCATGTCAATGCTTGCTTAGTAGGATGCATGTCAGTGCTTGCTTAGTAGGATGCATGTCAGTGCTTGCTTAGTAGGATGCATGTCAGTGCTTGCTTAGTAGGATGCATGTCAATGCTTAGTAGGATGCATGTCAGTGGCTGCTTAGTAGGATGCATGTCAATGCTTAGTAGGATGCATGTCAGTGGTTGCTTAGTAGGATGCATGTCAATGCTTAGTAGGATGCATGTCAGTGCTTGCTTAGTAGGATACATGTCAGTGGTTGCTTAGTAGGATGCATGTCAGTGCTTGCTTAGTAGGATGCATGTCAGTGCTTGCTTAGTAGGATGCATGTCAGTGCTTGCTTAGTAGGATGCATGTCAGTGGTTGCTTAGTAGGATGCATGTCAATGCTTAGTAGGATGCATGTCAGTGGTTGCTTAGTAGGATGCATGTCAGTGGTTGCTTAGTAGGATGCATGTCAGTGGTTGCTTAGTAGGATGCATGTCAGTGGTTGCTTAGTAGGATGCATGTCAATGGTTGCTTAGTAGGATGCATGTCAGTGGTTGCTTAGTAGGATGCATGTCAATGCTTAGTAGGATGCATGTCAATGCTTAGTAGGATGCATGTCAGTGCTTGCTTAGTAGGATGCATGTCAGTGCTTAGTAGGATGCATGTCAGTGCTTAGTAGGATGCATGTCAGTGGCTGCTTAGTAGGATGCATGTCAGTGCTGCTTAGTAGGATGCATGTCAATGCTTAGTAGGATGCATGTCAGTGGCTGCTTAGTAGGATGCATGTCAATGGTTGCTTAGTAGGATGCATGTCAGTGCTTGCTTAGTAGGATGCATGTCAGTGGTTGCTTAGTAGGATGCATGTCAATGGTTGCTTAGTAGGATGCATGTCAATGGTTGCTTAGTAGGATGCATGTCAGTGCTTGCTTAGTAGGATGCATGTCAATGGTTGCTTAGTAGGATGCATGTCAGTGCTTGCTTAGTAGGATGCATGTCAGTGGTTGCTTAATAGGATGCATGTCAATGCTTAGTAGGATGCATGTCAGTGGCTGCTTAGTAGGATGCATGTCAATGGTTGCTTAGTAGGATGCATGTCAGTGCTTAGTAGGATGCTCAATGGTTGCTTAGTAGGATGCATGTCAGTGGTTGCTTAGTAGGATGCATGTCAGTGCTTGCTTAGTAGGATGCATGTCAATGCTTAGTAGGATGATGTCAATGCTTAGTAGGATGATGTCAATGCTTAGTAGGATGATGTCAATGCTTAGTAGGATGCATGTCAATGCTTAGTAGGATGCATGTCAGTGCTTGCTTAGTAGGATGCATGTCAATGGCTGCTTAGTAGGATGCATGTCAATGCTTGCTTAGTAGGATGCATGTCAGTGCTTAGTAGGATGCTCAATGGTTGCTTAGTAAGATGCATGTCAGTGCTTGCTTAGTAGGATGCATGTCAATGCTTAGTAGGATGATGTCAATGCTTAGTAGGATGATGTCAATGCTTAGTAGGATGATGTCAATGCTTAGTATGATGCAATGCTTAGTAGGATGCAATGCTTAGTAGGGTGATGTCAATGCTTAGTAGGATGCAATGCTTAGTAGGATACAATGCTTAGTAGGATGATGTCAATGCTTAGTAGGATGATGTCAATGCTTAGTAGGATGCAATGCTTAGTAGGATGCAATGCTTAGTAGGATGCAATGCTTAGTAGGATGATGTCAATGCTTAGTAGGATGCAATGCTTAGTAGGATGATGTCAATGCTTAGTAGGATACAATGCTTAGTAGGATGCAATGCTTAGTAGGATGCAATGCTTAGTAGGATGATGTCAATGCTTAGTAGGATGCAATGCTTAGTAGGATGCAATGCTTAGTAGGATGCAATGCTTAGTAGGATGCAATGCTTAGTAGGATGATGTCAATGCTTAGTAGGATGCAATGCTTAGTAGGATGCAATGCTTAGTAGGATGCATGGATATTTAATAATTGATACATGTCAGTCAAGTTTTGAGGAAAACAATTAGTAAAACTTGCGAGGTATATCTCCTGCAACCATTTAACCCATTCAACACCAAGTAACTGACATGGACTGGTGCATTCAACACCAAGTAACTGACATGGACTGGTGCATTCAACACCAAGTAACTGACATGGACTGGTGCATTCAACACCAAGTAACTGACATAGACTGGTGCATTCAACACCAAGTAACTGACATGGACTGTGCATTCAACACCAAGTAACTGACATGGACTGGTGCATGATATTAACCCATTCAACACCAAGTAACTGACATGGACTGGTGCATGATATTAACCCATTCAACACCAAGTAACTGACATGGACTGGTGCATGATATTTTTAGACCAATAAATTAATAAGAAAATTACATTTGGACCAGTTCATTTACAAAAATGGGTAATTTTGTCTAAATTACTGGCAAAAGATTTGGACCAGTTCATTTTTCAAAACGGGTAATTTTGTCTAAAAATAGTAATATTACTGGCAAAATGTGTAGACCCTGATGAGACAGCTCAACTGGATCTACACTTTTTGTAGGCCTATTTAGAGTTCTGTAGTGTTGACAGGGTTAAACCTTGTTCTTTCATGTAAAGGTAATAAAGGTAATAAACGTAATAACATTTTGTTTTTAATTTTCTACCAACATATAGGTTCAACCTCATAAAACGCAAAGATGAAAGTATTCTCGTGAGTTATTTGTAAGCTTTAGCGATATAACTGATATATTTATGTAGGATGTTACATGAGTGATGTTTTCATACCATGTTTTTATGAAACGAGTTTTGGAATTTTACTATTAACTCAATCAACCCCAAGTAACTGACATGGACTAGTGCATGATAGTTTTAGACCAATAAATTAATAAGAAAATTACCTGAAAAATGGACCAGTTCATTTATCAAAATGGGTAATTTTTATCTAAAAAATAGTATTAATTATTACTGGCAAAAAGTGCAGATCCTGATGAGACGGCTCATCTGGATCTACACTTTTTGTAAGTCTAATTAGAGGCCTGTAGTGTTGAAAGCGTTAAGCGAGATTCATAAAAAATGCTAAAATTATCAGTCTCTGCAAAATGTATTGTTGAAATCTGACTGGAAGCTTTAGGAAGACAATTGTGCACAAATCTTTAGAGCATCCATGGGCGTGTGGTCCAGCATCCCATCCTTAGAACTCATCATTTACTGCTATCGCCAGGGCTGTTAGTGGCTCCCTGTCAGGGACATGTAATAAATGGTGATCTGTGAGATCCACAACAGACTGACATGCAGGTGGTCTAAGCTCCACCACAACAGACTGACCTGCAGGTGGTCTAAACTCCACCACAACAGACTGACATGCAGGTGGTCTAATCTCCACCACAACAGACTGACCTGCAGGTGGTATAATCTCCACCACAACAGACTGACCTGCAGGTGGTCTAATCTCCACCACAACAGACTGACCTGCAGGTGGTATAATCTCCACCACAACAGACTGACATGCAGGTGGTCTAATCTCCACCACAACAGACTGACCTGCAGGTGGTATAATCTCCACCACAACAGACTGACATGCAGGTGGTCTAATCTCCACCACAACAGACTGACCTGCAGGTGGTATAATCTCCACCACAACAGACTGACATGCAGGTGGTCTAATCTCCACCACAACAGACTGACCTGCAGGTGGTATAATCTCCACCACAACAGACTGACATGCAGGTGGTCTAATCTCCACCACAACAGACTGACCTGCAGGTGGTATAATCTCCACCACAACAGACTGACATGCAGGTGGTCTAATCTCCACCACAACAGACTGACCTGCAGGTGGTATAATCTCCACCACAACAGACTGACCTGTGACAATAATAATCAAATGATTGATGGGCAGCTACAATAATAGAGAAATACCTTCAACAGGCGATTATTATGTTATACCCCTCGATTATTATGTTATACCCCTCGATTATTATGTTATACCCCTCGATTATTATGTTATACCCCTCGATTATTATGTTATACCCCTCGATTATTATGTTATACCCCTCGATTATTATGTTATACCCCTCAATTATTATGTCATACCCCCCTCAATTATAATGTCATACCCCTCAATTATAATGTCATACCCCCCTCAATTATTATGTCATACCCCCTCAATTATAATGTCATACCCCCTCAATTATAATGTCATACCCCCTCAATTATAATGTCATACCCCCTCAATTATAATGTTATACCCCCTCAATTATAATGTCATACCCCTCAATTATAATGTCATACCCCCTCAATTATAATGTCATACCCCTCAATTATAATGTTATACCCCCTCAATTATAATGTTATACCCCTCAATTATAATGTTATACCCCCCTCAATTATAATGTTATACCCCCTCAATATAATGTTATACCCCCCTCAATTATAATGTCATACCCCTCAATTATAATGTTATACCCCCCTCAATTATAATGTCATACCCTCATTATAATGTCATACCCCTCAATTATAATGTTATACCCCCTCAATTATAATGTTATACCCCCTCAATTATAATGTCATACCCCTCAATTATAATGTCATACCCCTCAATTATAATGTTATACCCCCTCAATTATAATGTTATACCCCTCAATTATAATGTTATACCCCCTCAATTATAATGTTATACCCCCTCAATTATAATGTTATACCCCCCTCAATTATAATGTTATACCCCCTCAATTATTATGTCATACCCCTCAATTATAATGTCATACCCCTCAATTATAATGCCATTCCCCCTCACAGTCATGAAGTGACCATGTGCCCTTGAAGGCAAGGTGTTCTGAATCTATTTATCTGTCTCACAATATCTCTAGTCAACATGCTGGGTTATCTATGAATGTGCTCTTGAACTTTATACAGTCAAACCTGTGTTAGTGGCCACCTCCATTAAGCAACCAACCTGTATTAAGTAGCCAGTTTCCAGCTTCCCAATATGTGGTTTTGTTATACATTTGACCTCTATTAAGCAACCAACCTGTATTAAGCAGCCAGTTTCCAGATTCCCAAAATGTTGTTTAGTTATACAATTGACCTCTATTAAGCAGCCACCTGTGCTAAGCAGCCACTTTCTGTGATTCCCTTGGCTGGCTGCTTAAGACAGGTTTGACTGTACTTGGGATGTAAGTGGCTAGCAGGACATGTAATATAGTAAAGCTAATGCTATTTACCAAGAAGCATATTTCAGAAACAAGAAACTTTCCAGAAGTTAATTAGATATTTTCTTGAATCAGATAACAGTGTACTACAGAGCTATTGACGTCCATCTTTTTGCAAATGAAATGAATTTACTGTACTATATTCATTTAGAAATATTTACATTGCTGTTGTATTTTCTGCGATGAACGTATGAACACTGGTTATATATAATTTCGTATGAAGGTTTCCAACTAATGATATGCAGCTGACATGTGCACTCGATGTTACGGGCACATTTGCAGTGTTAGTCGCGAGCAAGAAAAGGCGTGTCTTACAGTTTACGCTGTTCCAAGGATGATCTAATTATCAGATCCCCGTCACACGATAAGTCGCACATTTGGATTAAATACTTTTTAACTGGAAAGTGTGATTTCTTTTCTTTGTCTCATTGAAAAGAAAAATTAATGTACATATAAGTAATTAATCGCGGGTTAATTGTTTCCATCGGGGTATGAACTATAAATTGGCATCCGCACTAATTTTAAACATGGCCAATATAGTTCATACCCCGATGGAAACTATTAACACGAGATTCATTCCTTAAATAAAATATAGTTAGTTATGCAGTTGGAACAACTTTGGAATAATAATAATGTTTTGTTTGTTTGTTTGTTTGTTTGTTTTTGGATTTAAAGTCGTACCCCAATAGCTTAGGTCATATGGCGACTCTCCCGTTCTCATTGACGTCAGAAGCCCACGGGTGTCATTCATAGCAGTATTTCAGTTGTGAACGTGAACCCGGGTAAACCCATGACCTTCCGCAAACTAGTTGGAAGTCGTGATAGCGCAGTGGATGCGCGTTCGCTTCAGGTGTGAAAGGTCCGGAGTTCGAGCCCCGCTGGAGCCGTTACGATTGTTCCCTTAGGCAAGGCATTTAAATTCCAAGTTGCCTCTTCTCTCTCCCTCGTGGCGACGGATTCCATCAGGAATGAGGTCTCGAGAGTGATATAAGTTGTAAGAACTTGTTTCGCAATCGAGCTAAAATAAATTTGTATAAACGTACAGTTTTGCAAATGTAAACGGAGCAATTATTAGCTTCTTCAGATGAAAGAATCGCATAATTTGATGCCAATGACCGTAACCATTCTGCCATGGAGGGGCCCCTAATATTATATGACTAGGGGTGTCACGGTATATTGCAATATTAAGATCTGCAATAAAATATCGCGATATTAAAATTGAATACCGGTATTGAGCAGTATTTATCTACTAGGGCTGCAACGATTCGATCCGATTCCGCGCCACCGATTCTATGCTCGATACAAGTCCCGTCATTTTCGATTCAATTCCGAATGCGACTCGTACGTGTTCAGCGATAAATGCCGAGTTACCGAATACAAACAGTAAAATAAAACAAACAATCTGATTGGCTGAATTTATTCTATTTATCCAATCAATGAGCCGGTTAAAACTTCTGAGAGGTCTGTTTATCAAAATGACGTCTGCCGTTACTGCCGTAGTCGTATTAACCCTTTCAACACTACAGGCCTCTAAATAGACATACTAAAAGTGTAGATCCAGATGAGCCGGCTCGTGATGAGCCGTCTCATCAGCATCTGCACTTTTTGCCAGTAATAATTATTACTATATTTAGATAAAATTACCCATTTTGATAAATGAACTGTCTAAAAATATCATGCACCAGTCCATGTCAATTACTTGGGGTTGAATGGGTTAATATCATGCACCAGTCCATGTCAGTTACTTGGGGTTGAATGGGTTAATATCATACACCAGTCCATGTCAGTTACTTGGTGTTGAATGGGTTAATATCATACACCAGTCCATGTCAGTTACTTGGTGTTGAATGGGTTAATATCATGCACCAGTCCATGTCAGTTACTTGGGGTTAAATGGGTTAATATCATACACCAGTCCATGTCAGTTACTTGGGGTTGAATGGGTTAATATCATGCACCAGTCCATGTCAGTTACTTGGTGTTGAATGGGTTAATATCATGCACCAGTCCGTGTCAGTTACTTGGGGTTGAATGGGTTAATATCATGCACAAGTCCATGTCAGTTACTTGGGGTTGAATGCACCAGTCCATGTCAGTTACTTGGGGTTGAATGCACCAGTCCATGTCAGTTACTTGGGGTTGAATGCACCAGTCCATGTCAGTTACTATGGGGTTGAATGCACCAGTCCATGTCAGTTACTTGGGGTTGAATGCACCAGTCCATGTCAGTTACTTGGGGTTGAATGCACCAGTCCATGTCAGTTACTTGGCATTGAATGCACCAGTCCATGTCAGTTACTTGGGGTTGAATGCACCAGTCCATGTCAGTTACTTGGCATTGAATGCACATGTCAGTTACTTGGGGTTGAATGCACCAGTCCATGTCAGTTACTTGGGGTTGAATGCACCAGTCTATGTCAGTTATTTGGGGTTGAATGGGTTAACCAATCATCCTAAAAAGTTAAGTTAGTGTGGGCCGATTTTGAGATGTTGAGAAGAAGGAAAACAAGGCCATAATAATTATGCAATCTATGTTTCACCACATAAGCTATCCACCATCTGGTTCCACAACAAACTTAATGAAGCATCTAAAAAGACATCATAACATAGACGTAAACAATGACAAGACTATAACAAGACTAGAGTCATTCACCAAATATTCTCCCCAAACTAACAACATCAGGGCAATTCCTGATGGTTTATATACCGCATAATTCCTGACTCTAAGTCACTCTTGTTTGTGTTTGTCCACACTTGGACACTGCATTATCTATAGCAGTTGAATTTCTAGTCATTTCATTTGATCTCATTTCGTGTATTAATTTATTATTATTGTCTTTTGCTTTACTTTTATTAAATCTTTAAGATGTGACTTGCAAGTTGTGTTCATGTGTAGTAGGAACTAGGATTATACGCCAGTAACACCAGTAAATTAATTTGCTCTGAAGCCAGACAGACTGACCCAGGGTCTCTAGACTAAGCAACACAGGTTATACTTCTTAGAAAGTAATCTATGAATAATGGATTCGGAAAAATTTGAATCGGCACATAATCGAATCAGATCGAATCAAGCTTCTGGTGGAACGGTGCAGCCCTTATTATCTATGAGGAATGGCATCGGTTTTTCATGATTTCACTATAAAAGTCTTTGCCATGACAATTTTACAACATAGTTACTGTCAAGAAAAAGGTTATATGCAGGGGATCATGCTTTTTTTACACGACTCAATCGCTGTATCCGACTTAGTCGCTGTATCCGGTGCTTAGGTATATATTCACCGCTCTCTGAAACATTTTCTAGTCGATTTAACCCATTCAACACCAAGTAACTGACATGGACTGGTCCATGATATTTTTAGACCAATAAATTAATAACAAAATTACATTTGGATCAGTTCATTTATCAAATTGGGTAAAAAAAATTCTAAATATAGTTATATTACTTGAAAAAAGTGCAGATCCTGATGAGATCCTCATCTGGATCTACACTTTTTTGTAAGCCAATTTAGAGGGCTGCGGTGTTGAAAGGGTTAAGTTGTTATTCTATTTCAGTGGGTTAATAAATACTGTTGAATGTGATAGTGTCCTAAAAGTGTGTGTAAAATAATCCAAGTCATCTTATTAAATACTTCATAATAGAATCACAATGCAAATGCATGAAGATATATGAGGCAAAATATCGCGATAAATATTGCGATTATTTGATAAAATATCACAATATATCGCGATATGGGTTGCTGATATCGTGCCACCCCTATAATATATGACTGTATCTTAACTGCTGGGTAAAATGAAGGCTTTAAATACAGTCAAACCTGTCTTAAGCAGCCAACCAAGGGAATCACTGTGTAGCTGGGAAGTGGCTGCTTAGCGCAGGTAGCTGCTTAATAGAGGTCAAATGTATAATAATAAAAAATATTGGGAATCTAGAAACAGGTTGGCTGCTTAATAGAGGTTGGCTGATTAATAGAGGTGACCACAAACACGTTTGACTGTAGTTGAAATAATTGTAGCATACATTACCGTATATTCCCGGTAATAAGTCGATCTCTGCCATAAGTCGAGGGTCAAATTTTGGCTTGAAAATGCTGATTTTAAGTTGGATCCTTCCATAAGTGAAGGGTACTTTGTGGATTTTAAGTTGGATCCTTCCATAAGTGAAGGGTACTTTGTGGATTTTAAGTTGGATCCTTCCATAAGTGAAGGGTACTTTGTGGATTTTAAGTTGGATTCTTCCATAAGTGAAGGGTACTTTGTTGTGGATTTATGACATTGGTTACGACAATGATTTTTTCTCTCAATTTTGAATGAAACTGAGCTAAATTTGAGATATCTGGTTGACTTTATTCCATTTACAATCATAAAAAAATGATGCAAAACAATAATTTATGATGTTTGTTTATCAGCTTTTCTATGGGGTTTATTCTGTAAATAATTGTCTAATAAAACAAACAAACACACACATAAATAAAGTTCGAACAAAAAAACAAAACAAAAAAATTTGAAATTCTTTTTTTCTCAACATTTTTATTTTGTTTTTTTCTCGTCTATAAGTCGACCTAGTACATTCATGAATCATCACATTAAATTGTTTGGATGAGAAAAAGGTTGACTTATGGCCAGCAATATATGGTAATGTGTGTTTCCTATTTCTAACTGAAAACTCTGAAATTGTGTCATGGAATTTCATTAGAATTGTGTCCCTACGACAAAGTTCTAATGTGTAATTCCTTGACATATTTGACAGTTATTTTCACCGCTCGCGTGCAGAGAATTAATTGTATTTAAGGTTATGGTCTTTCTATATTACGGCTGTCCAATTAGTGCAGTGGTTAGCACGCTCGCTTCTCACAAATGCATCCCGGGTTCGATCCCCGGATCGGGAAGTATGTGTGATGGTACGGTGGTCGCCAGATCGGACAGGTGGGTTTTCTCCGGGTACTCCGGTTTCCTCCGCCATGAATGACCATATATACGCTTTCATCCACGCCAACGAGAGCGATTAATATAAGTTGTTAAAACTTGTTTCATAATTGTTGTAAAACAAATAAAGTTTAAACTTACCACTAAATATTACCACTAAATGACAACTTCTTCATTCAATAGAATTTCTTATATTTGGTCAATATTTAATGATTTAAACTATATATAAACATTTCAAACCTATACGTCCTCCTTACTATCATGGTTGCATGATTATTATTTGCACGATTTGAAAACGAGGTAAAAGGCGTACCAAATAAGCACCTGGACGCCCACCCCCGCTGGTATTGCACACAAGTATAAATGCTTGATTTTACAGTGGCATACATGTATAGTCACATCATGGTATGTATTCAGATGACTTTGAAAGGTCAACCTCAAGGTCATGGTGTATGTTTTATTTGAATGGTCACATTAGGTTTCCTATTGGTGTTCCATTGGGACTATTTGTCGACTATATTGCTACGGTTTTTTAGAGCTACAGGCTGATGGCGTGTACCGTAGTTTACCATAGATGTGAATGAACTGGTGTGTACCGTAGTTTACCATAGATGTGAATAGACACTGCTGGTGTGTACCGTAGTTTACCATAGATGTGAATGGACATTGCTGGTGTGTACCGTAGTTTACCATAGATGTGAATGGACATTGCTGGTGTGTACCGTAGTTTACCATAGATGTGAATGGACATTGCTGGTGTGTACCGTAGTTTACCATAGATGTGAATGGACATTGCTGGTGTGTACCGTAGTTTACCATAGATGTGAATGGACATTGCTGGTGTGTACCGTAGTTTACCATAGATGTGAATGGACATTGCTGGTGTGTACCGTAGTTTACCATAGATGTGAATGGACATTGCTGGTGTGTACCGTAGTTTACCATAGATGTGAATGGACATTGCTGGTGTGTACCGTAGTTTACCATAGATGTGAATGGACACTAGAGTGGACATTTCGCTGACCACCAACACCACAGGCAGTGAAGGACCAAACACCACAGGCGGTGACCGACCACTAAGACCCAGGCGGTGAACGACCACCAACACCACAGGCGGTGACCGACCACTAAGACCACAGGCGGTGACCGACCACCAACACCACAGGCGGTGACCGACCACTAAGACCACAGGCGGTGACCGACCACCAACACCACAGGCGGTGACGGGGGTGCGACCACAAACCACAGGCGGGACCGACCACTAAGACCACAGGCGGTGACCGACCACCAACACCACAGGCGGTGACCGACCACTAGACCACAGGCGGTGACCGACCATAAGCACAGGCGGTGACCGACCACCAACACCACAGGCGGTGATCGACCACCAAGATCACAGCGGTGACCAACCATCAACACCACAGGCGGTGACGACACCAACACCACAGGCGGTGACCGACCACCAACACCACAGGCGGTGACCGACCACTAAGACCACAGGCGGTGACCGACCACCAACACCACAGGCAGTGACCGACCACTAAGACCACAGGCGGTGACCGACCACCAACACCACAGGCGGTGACTGACCACCAACACCACAGGTGGTGACCGACCACGAACACCCCAGGCAGTGACCGACCACCAACACCACAGGCGGTGACCGACCACGAACACCCCAGGCGGTGACCGACCACCAACACCACAGGCGGTGACCGATTTCTCTTAAAATCATACCACTTCCTCCTAGACCATCTATATATCCACAAAATTTCACAATAATCTGTCAACAAACAGATGCAGCCAAGAACAATAACCCCTGTTCCTAACAGCAGGGGCTAACTAATAAAGGCAAACCCATGAAAATTGTGTAGGGATATTAAATTCCTGCACAAATCCATCTTTGATTTGTAACACACTGGCAAAATAGCAGGAGAAATGATGAAATTCCACCAAATTGTGCAGATAAGAAACTGGGGCACAGAGAACTGTTCTTAGAGAAACCATGCAGATTGCAAGAACTATCCAGATTTTGAGGTCAATGTATACAGATTAATTATACACTGGATATCTTCCAAATGAGAGAAAATTGCTTTTGTTGGTACAATTTTTGTTTGTTTTAATTTAAGTTCATTTTAACGTAGCTACCGGTTGCCCATTTGAGCGACGGGCAGTTTACCTAACAACACCGTTCCTGGGCAGGCTCCAGCAGTTAACCAGTACTTGGTGCACCAACCTCCGTAAGAAACTGCCAACTTTTTCAATTAAAGAGACATGGTCTGAGCAGCGCTCGAACCCGTGACCATCAGTGATGATAGGTTACAGTGGTATACAAGTCAACGACCGTAACCACTCAACCACGGAGGCGGACATGTATACAAGTCAACAACAATAACCACTCAACCACGGAGGCGGACCGTAACCACTCGACCACGGAGGCGGACCGTAACCACTCGACCACGGAGGCGGATTGTTACAAATACATACTTAGAACATGATACTAAATGATTTTCTAAAGGCAAGTGGATTTGAAGGGTATAAAAACTTTCACTAACGCCTAGATTTGATGATTATTTACTATAATCAACCAAGAGATATTAAGTGTTTGCACACTAACAATGAAAATAACAGCAACGACACAATTCTAATGAAATTCCAAGACATATTTCCAGTTTTCCAGGAACTGCTACAAAGAAGAACAAACCATTAACTCTTTCAGCGCCAATGTCGCATAAAAGCGACTTTGTAAAAAGTAGAGAACCCGATCGGACAGAATAGAAAATGCCGTCTGATCAGGCTATATGCTCTTTGCTCTTCAGACAGTGGAGCTGAAGCACCTGTCCGAATAGCAAACAACATAGATCCTGATCAGCCGCAGTGTTACGCCGTGGCTGATCTGGATCTATGTTGTTTGCACATGCTCTGAATTTATTCGGCGCCGAAAGAGTTAATGAATTGGTCTCTTACAATTAATTGAACTATTTATAGCTTTTATTTTACCCAACATGCAAAGAATTAATACAGACAGCAACTGTTTACTATAGATTGGATTCAGGGATGTATATATTTACGCTTTCATCCGCGCCAACGAGAGTGATTAATATTTGTTAAAACTTCGCAATCATTGAAAAATAAATAAAGTTTAAAGGGCTTTATCAGCTGGTAATATGTTTATATTTTTAATCACATTTCACGAAAACAATGATGTCTCAAATTCATCCCAACCTACATTATCTGTATGTATTTCTACCACAGGGATTCGGCACGTTTGGGGGTACTAGTATATATATATTTAAGTACAGGGATTCTACTCTGTGGGATGTCAGATTTCGCATCGATCAGTAAAATGGCCCTATCTGAAACAATTTTGTACACATCTATCCGAATATGACGCCTATCCCGAGTCTTTATATTGTTCTTCAAATAAAACACAACTTTAAGCTGCATGCATGTATACTTTGCAAACAATTGCCACAGACATTGGCCATAGCAGGTCACATTTCCATACTAGGACACGGGTTCTGTCAGCAACAACAAAAATCTTCGACGGGAGAGTTTTAACAGTGAATAACATTATCAATAAAATGTGTTTCCACTAACGTGTAGGTTTATTCGGCAAAAATTTGTTTTGAAAATTTCTCAAGCGGCGCAGTTCGGGTTGAAACGAGCGTTCTGATTGGATTATGATTATTCTTCATATAAAAAAAACAACATCTTGTTACATTCTAATAATCCAATCAGAACGCTCGTTTCAACGTCGATTCAACGCAAATTGCGCCGCTTTAGAAATTTTCAAAACAAAGCGCTTGTACGTGAGTGGCTTGTACGTGAGCGCTTGTATGTGAGTGGCACTGGTATTGGACATGAGTTTGCAATACTTCAAAATGTGCATATATAGAACAAGCATGCATATGACACAAGCTTGGTGTGTGTATAATTTTATGACACCAGGGTAAGTACAAATTACCTGTTCATCTTGGCCGACCGTATTGTCTTTACATAGACTGAAGCACCATCCTTTATCTTGTAGATAGGCGAGAAACACAAACAGCGGCATATAACCTAGAGTAATCCATGCCTCCCAAGGCGTTATTTCGCCCGGGCTCCAGTATCGCACTACTACCAACATCCACACATACGCCAACATTGAGCCAGCACTGGTTAACAGAAACACACCAAACTCCCTAATGCTCTTAACCGTATTATTTGGAACAGATACAATGCAAACACCCGTTATTATCAACAAGTTAAAAGCTGCGCTGCCTATAATCGTGAAAGTGCCGAGAGAGTCTTTGTGACTCGTATCCTGACCGAGGGTACCAGCGGTCTCTATAGTAGCAAGAAGAATTTCAGGAGCACTACTGCCTAAGGCCATTAGAGTCAAGTTAGCCACCGTTTCATTCCAAATTCGAACGCGGAATTTCACCATTTCTCCTCGTTCGTGGTCCCATTTGGCAACTTCTTTCTGTTTGCTTGTTAACGACTCTATTGCACTCATGAATATATCCGACGCAATCGCGATTCCAACAAAGAAATAGCCCATGCTGATCAGGTACACGACCGCTCTTATTCCCTCGTGCCATAGGTTGGCGGCAGGCAGCAGGAGCCAACTGTGACAGACAGCGTCACCCGGTGAGTGTATATACTCCACAACATAACCGCGTGTGTAGTTTGTGAAGTGCTTGTACATCTCGCCCTATCTCCAGCTGCTAACATAAAAAACCCTTTAATTCCTGATGGGGAGAAAAGAACTGCTAAAATTATTGAATTTAAATGTTATTCCATCTGAATAAACCAAAAACCCTGAATTCCTGATGAGGGAAAAGAACTGCCAAAATTATTGAATTAAAATGTTATTCCATCTGAATAAACCGAAAACCCTGAATTCCTGATGAGGGAAAAGAACTGCCAAAATTATTGAATTAACATGTTATTCCATCCGAATAAACCGCGAAAATCCGAATTCTAAAATTGTGAATTGATATCATTTTGCTGTATTTCACCTATCGTTCATTATCTATGCTTATTTGTATTATCTGTATACCCGCAATAACCTGAGAGGAATAATTCTCAAAATATATTTTTAAAGCAATATTTTGTTAATAGCCAGAAAATTTTGTCTGCATTGTGTAAACCGCACTCTATTCCTGTAGTAAATTGCAGAGTTGTTTGTAGTAGATGTGAACTATAGATAAAGGTATTGTAATATCCTACCCATCACCAGGTAAAGTCTACCACTTCAAAATGTCAGAAAATAGTGAATGTCTGAATGTAAATCTTGAAGCTGCGAGATAAATATATATTCCAAAATATATAGAATCTAGCCAATATGATCTATATCTCAATCAAAATTTATATAATCCGTTTGGCTAGCGACTCCTTCATACACTGTGTGTTATAGACAATACAGCCGTGACAAGACAAATATAACATCCATTAAAGGAGAACCATTATCACATATTAAGACAGTCTAAAACTTATTCAGTAGTATATCCTATCCGCTGGATAATTAGATTGCGTTCATATTCACTGTATATTATTAATGTATGCATCATGTTATCCGAGAGGAGAAGAAATAAATTAACAAACATCATTATAATAAACCTAACTCAACAGAACCTGTCCAGTTTTCCATAGCACACAATTAAAACTTTAAAACCAGATGCATTTTCTTAAGGAGCTTACTAGGAGATTCCCCTTTAAGACAAAACTCATGCTATTTAAAACTTGCCACCATGCCACCGTAAGTCCCCACTAACTAATTAACAAGCACGTAAATAGATAATACAGTCTAGTTGCAATTTACTGAACAAATTAAATGCAATTAAAGCTCCACCAGAACAGAAGCTTGTGAAATCCAATCTGGGAAATCAATAGAGAATGAGTGTGATTCACCTGGTTATCTACAACAATTGGACATACCTACTGTTTTATGTGCAACAAATTAACGTGCTCATCAGATAGTACAGATACCTATATGATGCTACCTGGGGCTTCTGGTAACAAGTGCACAGCCGCAATAAAACCTTATTCTCATTGTTGTGTTAGTTACATCTATCTATTAGAGACTGGTAATCTGTATGTACAATCGTGGAACACAGGTTTTTTTTTGTAAACTTGCGTAGGTATGTACATGAATAAATAATCCACTGCTGATGTAAGCACAGTTTGTTCCTTAGCATCAAATCAATTAGTAGGTGTGCATCATGTACTGGAAAAGATGCCAACTGCACAATTTTCTTGTTCTAAGGTCATTTGATCCATTAATTGGGGAGAATGTTCTCACTAGCCGCCCACCTATTTTTTGGCATTTCCAACTGTGCAACACATTTGTTTGTTATTGTTGAGTTGGGCTATAGTGATGGTGTTATTGTTGAGTTGGGCTATAGTGCCAGTGTTATTGTTGAGTTATTGTTGAGTTGGGCTATAGTGATGGTGTTATTATTGAGTTATTGTTGAGTTGGGCCATAGTGACAGTGTTATTGTTGAGTTATTGTTGAGTTGGGCTATAGTGATGGTGTTATTGTTGAGTTGAGCTATAGTGCCAGTGTTATTGTTGAGTTATTGTTGAGTTGGGCTATAGTGATGGTGTTATTATTGAGTTATTGTTGAGTTGGGCCATAGTGACAGTGTTATTGTTGAGTTATTGTTGAGTTGGGCCATAGTGACAGTGCTATTGTTGAGTTAGGCTATAGTGATGGTGTTATTGTTGAGTTATTGTTGAGTTGGGCCATAGTGACAGTGTTATTGTGGAGTTATTGTTGAGTTGGGCTATAGTGACAGTGTTATTGTTGAGTTATTGTTGAGTTGGGCTATAGTGACAGTGTTATTGTGGAGTTATTGTTGAGTTGGGCTATAGTGACAGTGTTATTGTTGAGTTATTGTTGAGTTGGGCCATAGTGACAGTGTTATTATTGAGTTATTGTTGAGTTGGGCCATAGTGACAGTGTTATTGTTGAGTTATTGTTGAGTTGGGCTATAGTGACAGTGTTATTGTGGAGTTATTGTTGAGTTGGGCTATAGTGACAGTGCTATTGTTGAGTTATTGTTGAGTTAGGCTATAGTGACAGTGTTATTGTTGAGTTAGGCTATAGTGACAGTGCTATTGTTGAGTTATTGTTGAGTTGGGCCATAGTGACAGTGTTATTGTTGAGTTGGGCCATAGTGACAGTGTTATTGTGGAGTTGGGCCATAGTGACAGTGTTATTGTTGAGTTGGGATATAGTGATGGTGTTATTGTTGAGTTGGGCCATAGTGACAGTGTTATTGTGGAGTTGGGCCATACTGATAGTGACGGTGTTATTGTTGAATTATTGTTGAGTTAGGCCATAATGACAGTGTTATTGTTGAGTTAGGCTATAGTGATGGTGTTATTGTTGAATTATTGTTGAGTTGGGCTATAGTGATGGTGTTATTGTTGAGTTATTGTTGAGTTAGGCTATTGTGATGGTGTTATTGTTCAGTTATTGTTGAGTTGGGCCATAGTGACAGTGCTATTGTTGAGTTGGGCTATAGTGACGGTGTTACTGTTGAGTTATTGTTGAGTTGGGCTATTGTGACGGTGTTATTGTTGAGTTGGGCTATAGTAACAGAGTTATTGTTGAGTTGGGCTATAGTGACAGAGTTATTGTTGAGTTATTGTTGAGTTGGGCTATAGTGACAGAGTTATTGTTGAGTTGGGCTATAGTGACAGAGTTATTGTTGAGTAGGGCTATAGTGACGGAGCACTAATGTTTTGTTTAAGTGTGTTAAATGGCCATAATAACGTTGCAGAAAAGAAAGCAAGCACTATGACTGAACATTTCTTCTTGCACTGACTAAACATGCAATTTATATTTGTGTTTGGTGTCAACCCGTCGTATATGTGAGTGAATGCCAAAACCAAAGTACCAAAGTAGTGAGGTCGCCTTATAGGTGAGTATGGACGGTGGATGGCGACCATCTTGAATTACGGTAATGATGTCATTTTAACAATTTTGTTATCCCCCTACCACCATGGTCATAAATGGTGAATAATAGACACAATGCTTACCGAGGAGAAGAAGTTTGAAAATGTGAGCTCAAAATAGTAAATGACCATTATCATTATATACTGTGCTTTCAAAGTAAAGTAATAATACTGTTGGAATATTATATTGGTAAGGCAATATACGATAGCTTACAGGTACTGTGATTTATTGTTTAACCCATTCAACACCAAATAACTCACATGGACTGGTCCATGATATTTTTAGACCAATAAATTAATAACAAAATTACATTTGGATCAGTTCATTTATCAAAATGGGTAAAAAAATTCTAAAAATAGTTATATTACTTGAAAAAAGTGCAGATCCTGATGAGACGGCTCGTCACGAGCCGGCTCATCTGGATCTACACTTTTTTGTAAGCCAATTTAGAGGTCTGTGGTGTTGAAAGGGTTAATAGGTTATACCTGACTTACCTATAATGCAATAGTGTATCGAATGTTGTTTGTTTACAACCGTTATTACTTTACTTTGAAATCACAGTAACTGTGGTAAAACTACAGAAACATAAAATCTCTACATTATAAAGGGAGCTTCAGTCAGAGCTCAAAATAGGGTGGAAGTCGTGATAGCGCAGCACGTTCGCTTCAGGTGTGAAAGGCCGACAGTTCGCCCAACTGGAGCCATTACGATTGTACCCTTTGGCAAGCCATTTAAATTCCACATTCCTCCTCTCTCTCTCTCCCTCTCTCTCTCTCTCTCTCTCTCTCTCTCTCTCTCTCTCGTGGCGATGGATTCCATCAGGAATGATGTCTAGAGAGTGATTAATATAAGTTGTAAGAACTTGTTTCAAACTAAAATAAATTTGTATAAACTAAAATAGGGTGAAGGGAGGAAGTTTAAATTACCCTTTAATTAGCTTTAGTACTATTTAGGGTGCGGTTTTAGTGTGTAGTTTTAGGGGTGCGGATTTAGGGTGCAGTTTTCCTCAATCTACATTTTCCATTGTCAAAAACAGGTTTATTTTTAACTGATTAATGGTTTTTCGTTTAGTCGTGCCATAGATATACTAGGGGACATCCAAAACGCACACCTACATTATATGATTATTATTACATGAAAACGAAATACGAAGGATTCCATTTTATTACAAAACACAAACTGAACAAGTAAAAATATTCCAGAATGTTTAAATCTATGTATTTATATAGTTATTGTTTTTCATGTAAAAACACACGTATCCCCGAAGTGTGCGTTTTCTATGTCCTCTAGTATATATATCACTGTTAAGTATTATTAACCCTATCAGATTTACCTTTGCTAATTCTGTATGTCTGGCATTTCTACATTTATCTCTCATTGATTCTCTGGCAATGTATCACACTATAATTTATGTATATAAACCACTAAACGATCTATTAACCCGTAACCTGCTAATCACGATATATAACCCGTAACCTGCTAATCACAATCTATTAACCTGTAACCTGCTAATCACGATCTATAACATGTAACCTGCTAATCACGATCTATTAACCCGTAACCTGCTAATCACGATCTATTAACCTGTAACCTGCTAATCAAGATCTATTAACCCATAACCTGCTAATCATGATCTATTAACCCGTAACCTGCTAATCACGATCTATTAACCTGTAACCTGCTAATCACGATCTATTAACCTGTAACCTGCTAATCATGATTTATTAACCCGTAACCTGCTAATCACGATCTATTCACCCGTAACCTGCTAATCACGATCTATAACCCATAACCTGCTAATCACGATCTATTCACCCATAACCTGCTAATCACGATCTATTAACCCGTAACCTGCTAATCACGATCTATTCACCCATAACCTGCTAATCACGATCTATTCACCCATAACCTGCTAATCACGATCTATTAACCCATAATTGCTAATCACGATCTATTAACCCGTAACCTGCTAATCACGATCTATTAACCCGTAACCTGCTAATCACGATCTATTAACCTGTAACCTGCTAATCACGATCTATTAACCCGTAACCTGTTAATCACGATCTATTAACCCGTAACCTGCTAATCACGATATATTAACCTGTAACCTGCTAATCACGATCTATTAACCTGTAACCTGCTAATCACGATCTATTAACCTGTAACCTGCTAATCACGATCTATAACCCATAACCTGCTAATCACGATATATTAACCCGTAACCTGCTAATCACGATCTATTCACCCATAGCCTGCTAATCATGATCTATTAACCCGTAACCTGCTAATCACGATATATTAACCCGTAACCTGCTAATCATGATTTATTAACCCGTAACCTGCTAATCACGATATATTAACCTGTAACCTGCTAATCACGATATATTAACCCGTAACCTGCTAATCACAATCTATTCACCCATAACCTGCTAATCACGATCTATTAACCTGTAACCTGCTAATCACGATCTATAACCCATAACCTGCTAATCACGATATATTAACCCGTAACTTGCTAATCATGATCTATTAACCTGTAACCTGCTAATCACGATCTATAACCCATAACCTGCTAATCATGATATATTAACCCGTAACCTGCTAATCACGATCTATTAACCCGTAACCTGCTAATCACGATATATTAACACGTAACCTGCTAATCATGATTTATTAACCCGTAACCTGCTAATCACGATATATTAACCTGTAACCTGCTAATCACGATCTATTAACCCGTAACCTGCTAATCACGATCTATTCACCCATAACCTGCTAATCACGATATATTAACCTGTAACCTGCTAATCATGATCTATTAACCCGTAACCTGTTAATCACGATCTATTAACCCGTAACCTGCTAATCACAATCTATTAACCCGTAACTTGCTAATCACAATCTATTAACCTGTAACCTGCTAATCACGATCTATTAACCTGTAACCTGCTAATCACGATCTATAACCCATAACCTGCTAATCACGATATATTAACGCGTAACCTGCTAATCACGATCTATTAACCTGTAACCTGCTAATCACGATCTATAACCCATAACCTGCTAATCACGATATATTAACCCGTAACCTGCTAATCACGATCTATTAACCTGTAACCTGCTAATCACGATCTATAACCCATAACCTGCTAATCATGATATATTAACCCGTAACCTGCTAATCACGATCTATTCACCCATAACCTGCTAATCACGATCTATTAACCTGTAACCTGCTAATCACGATATATTAACACGTAACCTGCTAATCATGATTTATTAACCCGTAACCTGCTAATCACGATATATTAACCTGTAACCTGCTAATCACGATCTATTAACCCGTAACCTGCTAATCACGATCTATTCACCCATAACCTGCTAATCACGATCTATTAACCCATAACCTGCTAATCACGATCTATTAACCTGTAACCTGCTAATCACGATCTATTCACCCATAACCTGCTAATCACAATCTATTAACCCGTAAACCTGCTAATCACAATCTATTAACATGTAACCTGCTAATCACGATCTATTAACCTGTAACCTGCTAATCACTACTAAAGGCGATTTTGTAAACAGCATACAGCCAGATCAGAGGGCACAGAACATGGCTGAATAGCAAACAACATAGATACTGATCAAATGCTGCGCTACGCCGTGGCTAATCTGGATCTATGTTGTTTGCACATTCCTTCCAATTAACGGTGAAACCTGTGTCAGCAGCCATCCTGTATTAGTTAAGTAACCAAACTCCCAAATGTGGCATTTGTTCAGCATTTAACCTCTATTAAGCAGCCACCTGTGCTAAACAGCCAATGTTCATCAATCCTTTGGCTGGCCACATAATACAGGTTTGACTGTATTCAACATTTTAAGGGTTACTTGTCACCAACTTGCATCATAATGTAAAACTGATAAACAACCAATTTCGGAACTTAACCCATTAACCTGCCAATCACGACTAAGACTCAGATCAGAGGGCACAGAACATGTGTCTGATCAGGCTCTATGCTGTTCGCTAATCGGATAGTGGAACTAAATCACTTATCTGAATAGCAAACAACATAGATGATCCTGATCAGACGCGGCATTACGCTGCGGCTGATCTGGATCTCTGTTATTTACACATTCCGTCCAATATATTCGGCAGGCTTAACCCATTCAACACCAAGTAACTGACATGGACTGGTCCATGATATTCTTAAACCAATAAATGAATCAGAAAATCACATTTGGACAAGTTCATTTATCAAAATGGGTAATTATGTCTAAAAATAGTCATATCACTGGCAAAAAGTGCAGATCCTGATGACACGAGCCGGCTCTTCTGGATCTACATTTTTTGTAAGCCTATTTAGAGGTCTGTGGTGTTGAAAGGGTTAAGGGTTAACGTCACCAACTTGCATCATAATGTAAAACTGATAACCAACTGATTTCGGACCGTAAGCAAACTGGGCTGTGCACAAGCACTTGAATGTTTTCACAATGAACTAATGACAGACGATTGCTTAACAATTACGATAAAATACATTGTATTGATTGGGTAGATCAATGAGTTGTAGGATTGTCTACTTCTCACATAAGATAAGAATATTTATTATGCCATTGTCTTTAAGAAAGAGAAATCTACTTACTACAGAAACATTTCAGTACAAACGGCCAGGGTAATGCATTATAGAATAATATGATCTACTTTGTGTACATACTATAAAGGTTCCATATTAACAGGAACAGACAACTGATTGTATAAATAAACAAAATTCCCAGAGAACTATAAGACATCCCTTATGAATACTAATCAGTTTATAATATTTGCATTGGTGGAGATAAATTTATGGCAGCAGCCAATCTACTTCAAATATTCCAGTAACATCAAAGGGCAATTAACTCTTAAACTTTTGTTTGGTAAAAATTAGCTGCTCTTTATTTCCTACATAAGATCTGCTGGTGTTCATTAATCATTATGCACACAACTTTAGAAACGATAGATTGTAGTACATTAGGAGATTAGAACAGAGCAAGCGACTGGTGTTATTTCTATATCCCCTGCCAACAACACCCATCACCCTGACACACCCCGACACACCCATCCACCCTGATACACACATCCACCCTGACACACCCATCCACCCCGACACACCCATCCACCCTGACACACCCATCTACCCTGATACACACATCCACCCTGACACACCCATCCACCCTGACACACCCATCAACCCTGACATACCCATCCACCCTGACACACCCATCACCCTGACACACCCATCACCCTGACACACCCATCCACCCTGACACACCCATCCACCCTGACACACCCATCCACCCTGACACAGTGAAATCATGTCTCACTCTCACAGAATACAGTGAGCTCATGTCTCACTCTCACAGAATACAGTGAGCCCATGTCTCACTCTCACAGAATACAGTGAGCTCATGTCTCACTCTCACAGAATACAGTGAGTTCATGTCTCACCCTCACAGAATACAGTGAATTCATGTCTCAGAATACAGTGAGCTCATGTCTTAGAATGCAGTGAGCTCATGTCTCACTCTCAGAATGCAGTGAGCTCATGTCTCACTCTCAGAATGCAGTGAGCTTATGTCTCACTCTCAGAATACAGTCAGCTTATGTCTCAAAATACAGTGAGCTCATGTCTCACTCCCACAGAATGCAGTGAGCTCATGTCTCACTCTCAGAATGCAGTGAGCTCATGTCTCACTCTCAGAATTCAGTGAGCTCATGTCTCACTCTCAGAATTCAGTGAGCTCATGTCTCACTCTCAGAATTCAGTGAGCTCATGTCTCACTCTCACATAATGCAGTGAGCTCATGTCTCACAGAATACAGTGAGCTCATGTCTTACTCTCACAGAATGCAGTGAGCTCATGTCTCACTCCCACAGAATGCAGTGAGCTCATGTCTCACTCTCACAGAATGCAGTGAGCTCATGTCTCACTCACACAGAATGCAGTGAGCTCATGTCTCACTCTCAGAATGCAGTGAGCTCATGTCTCACTCTCAGAATGCAGTGAGCTTATGTCTCACTCACACATTATGCAGTGAGCTCATGTCTGAGAATACAGTGAGCTTATGTATCAGAATGCAGTGAGCTCATGTCTCACTCTCACAGAATAGTGAGCTCATGTCTCACTCTCACATAATACAGTGAGCCCATGTCTCAGAATACAGTGAGCTCATGTCTAACTCTCACAGAATACAGTGAGCTCATGTCTTACTCTCACAGAATGCAGTGAGCTCATGTCTCACTCCCACAGAATACAGTGAGCTCGTGTCTCACTCCCACAGAATACAGTGAGCTCATGTCTCACTCTCACATAATACAGTGAGCTTATGTCTTACTCTCACAGAATGCAGTGAGTTTATGTCTCACTCTCACAGAATGCAGTGAGCCTATGTCTCACTCTCACAGAATGCAGGGAGCCTATGTCTCACTCTCACAGAATGCAGGGAGCTCCACGGACAGCCATGGGCTAATTTCTCACTCACACTGATAGCCTTGAGTTGATTCCATGATAATCCGGACAGCCATGAGCTCATTTCTCACTCACATTGACAGCCTTGAGTTGATTCCATGATAATCCAGACAGCCATGAGCTCATTTCTCACTCACACTGACAGCCTTGAGTTGATTCCCCACTCACACTGACAGCCTTGAGTTGATTCCCCACTCACCCTGACAGCCTTGAGTTCATTTCTCACTCACCCTGACAGCCTTGAGTTGATTCCCCACTCACACTGACAGCCTTGAGTTGATTCCCCACTCACCCTGACAGCCTTGAGTTAATTTCTCACTCACCCTGACAGCCTCGAGTTCATTCCCCACTCATCCTGACAGCCTTGAGTTCATTCCCCACTCACCCTGACAGCCTTGAGTTCATTTCTCACTCACCCTGACAGCCTTGAGTTGATTCCCCACTCACCCTGACAGCCTTGAGTTCATTCCTCACTCACCCTGACAGCCTTGAGTTGATTCCCCACTCACCCTGACAGCCTTGAGTTGATTCCCCACTCACCCTGACAGCCTTGAGTTGATTCCCCACTCACCCTGACAGCCTTGAGTTCATTTCTCACTCACCCTGACAGCTGTGAGCATTGGTGTCACTTACCCTGAGGAGAACAACTGATTTCTCACTTGACCTGACTGAACCGAACTGAGTTTGGGTGAACTGAGTAAATAAATATGCTACAACATTACAACCATGCTTTCCTATGCAAGAACAATGCTGTAAAAGAATACCTGGTGAAGTTATTTCCATAGCTGTATAAATGCTAACCAGATGTTTAGGTTTGAAGGCAACATTTTTAATAATAACCTTTATTAATTGTTAATCCTTTGAGTATTTTTACCTGGGATGCTTAACCCATTTCATTCTGGATATTACTATTAGAACTTGAAATATGCATGGCCAATTAAGCTAAGCATACGGCCTAATTAACCCATTTCATTCTGGATATTACTATTAGAACTTGAAATATGCATGGCCAATTAAGCTAAGCATACAGCCTAATTAACCCATTTCATTCTGGATACCGTTCAAACAGTATTTACAAAGAACATAGAGCCATATCAGCCGCTACGGAACGTGCTGTCTGATCAGGCTCTATACTGTTTGCTATTCAGGTGATCTAGCCTGGGTGCCAGATACGGCCCAATTAATAGTCTCGGTGTTAAAATATATTTATTTGACTGACCAGGCAAAATATATCGACGCCTGTTCCCTGGAGGCTACAGATGATCTTGCTAAGACACTTACCTATGTAGCAAACAACATAGATACTGATCAGCACGCAGAGTTACGCATCATAATCACTGTGTAAGACATATATTGATAATCTGACCATAATTCTATATTCAAAACAAGAGGCCAACAATGAACCCGCATCGCTCTCCTAAAATTTGCAAATATTTACACCTCAATTGCATTTCTTCCTTCCATGAACGTATATTCTCTGTCTATGTCTAATTTCGTATGAATTTCCTCACTAATGATATGCAACCGAGATGCGCACTCGATAGTACGAACATGCGCATTCGCAGTGTTTCTTTGATATTAATGGCGTGTTTATCAGCGCACACTGATCCACGGATGATCAAATTACTGGGCCTAAAATACACTTTAGGCAATCAGACTATTTGTATATGCTCATAAAATTCGCGCATATATGAATTTTACGTGAACAACAGTATTTACACAACTACCTCAACTCACGCGTTGTGTGTTTTATGTTTATTTATCATCGCTACCGGTTGCCCATATGAGCGACGCTTCCTGAAGAGATTAGTCATTTTAGATTTTTGGAGGTTAGTGCAATGATACAGACAGAGACCCATTCCAGAGTCTCCTCTGGTCTTTTAAGTGCACGGTATAAAGTACCGACACGAGACATCGGTTTAACGTCCCATCTGAAAAACTGTTAATTTTATTAACATTAACATTTGCCGGCAAACAATATCTTTTGGGATTCCACAATCTAATTTGAAAGATACATCGATCAACTTTATTATTTTTCTAGCTAAATATTTCATTTTCAAATGCAAACTTGATAAAACTCCTTCTTTTATGTTTTTTTAAAAATATTTGAAGACCAGAAGGGACATTGAATATCAAATAGCATTTATGAAAAACAAGATAAACCAACATAACCGTAAATGGGCCCATTTGAGCATATGAGTTACTCTTTCTTTTAATTTAAATATTATTTATAATCATTTTATAAAACAGTGTTTGTATATATCAGGGATTGTTTTCTTGTTTCAGTGTCTGTGTTCAACTGCTGAATACAGAGACTATTGAACAATAATATATATGTATCCATTTTCCTCTTCCTTCTGTGGACATCTTCTTAAGACTTTCTCTATTATATATATGTATGTCTCTTTCAAATGCATGGCGCATATCAATGTACGATATCCAATAATATATGCATACATACTGTTTCTGAACATAGTAACTTTTAAAACATGTTATATTGATATTGTATTTTGAGATGCACTTGAGAAAATAAATGATAATAAAAATAAAAACATTTAAAAAAATTTAATTTTTTTTTTATTAGGGTCAGACAGGGGATCGAACATGGATTACCAGTCCAACGTGTTACCACTGAACTACAGATCCCTCTGTAGGGGTTGTTTATTTACTGTGTGTATGAAATTGTTTATTTATTTGTTAAGTGACATTATAGCTGTTTTATTATCTATATAATTATGTATTTAGTGTAATAGCTTGCCTATTGCACTTACTTCATTTTGATATTGTACAATGTATATTATATAAATATACAGAATATGTTAGTGTACGTAATTGCATTGAAGGAAAGCTATTCGAATAAGTTACTATGAAACCTTTTTCCCAATCCTAACTGTGCTATTGCAACTATTCCTATGTTATGTACCATTCTTGAATAAAATATTGTTTAAACTAATATATAGGTATTATTGATGGTAGAATTAATACTGATTCTTTCCCACATATACGCTTTCATCCGCGCCAACGAGAGTGATTAATATAAGTTGTTAGAACTTGCTTCGCAATCGTTGTAAAATAATAAAAAAATACTGTTCATCTCCATCTACTAGAAGTCGGACCCGTCTTGAGAATGGTAAACGGCTTAAATTATTCCGGGGGGGGGGGGGGATTCCGGCGTGAAGTTACAACACTAGACTTGAATGACAAACACAGAGCTTGATCAGACAGCATGTTTTGAGCTAGTCCAACACGTGAATGTTATTATAACGTCATTAACATTCCATATGACCGAGACGTCGGTAACTAGAGGCTAGTTTTGTGCTAGTCCAACACGTGAAGGTTATTATCACGTCATTAACATTCCTTATGACCGAGACGTCGGTAACTAGAGGCTAGTTTTGTGCTAGTCCAACACGTGAAGGTTATTATCACGTCATTAACATTCCTTATGACCGAGACGTCGGTAACTAGAGGCTAGTTTTGTGCTAGTCCAACATGTGAAGGTTATTATACGTCATTAACATCCTTATGACCGAGACGTCGGTAACTAGAGGCTAGTTTTGTGCTAGTCCAACACGTGAAGGTTATTATCACGTCATTAACATTCCTTATGACCGAGACGTCGGTAACTAGAGGCTAGTTTTGTGCTAGTCCAACACGTGAAGGTTATTATAACGTCATTAACATTCCTTATGACCGAGACGTCGGTAACTAGAGGCTAGTTTTGTGCTAGTCCAACATGTGAAGGTTATTATATGTCATTAACATTCCTTATGACCGAGACGTCGGTAACTAGAGGCTAGTTTTGTGCTAGTCCAACACGTGAAGGTTATTATCACGTCATTAACATTCCTTATGACCGAGACGTCGGTAACTAGAGGCTAGTTTTGTGCTAGTCCAACACGTGAAGGTTATTATACGTCATTAACATTCCTTATGACCGAGACGTCGGTAACTAGAGGCTAGTTTTGTGCTAGTCCAACACGTGAAGGTTATTATCACGTCATTAACATTCCTTATGACCGAGACGTCGGTAACTAGAGGCTAGTTTTGTGCTAGTCCAACACGTGAAGGTTATTATCACGTCATTAACATTCCTTATGACCGAGACGTCGGTAACTAGAGGCTAGTTTTGTGCTAGTCCAACACGTGAAGGTTATTATAACGTCATTAACATTCCTTATGACCGAGACGTCGGTAACTAGAGGCTAGTTTTGTGCTAGTCCAACACGTGAAGGTTATTATCACGTCATTAACATTCCTTATGACCGAGACGTCGGTAACTAGAGGCTAGTTTTGTGCTAGTCCAACATGTGAAGGTTATTATAACGTCATTAACATTCCTTATGACCGAGACGTCGGTAACTAGAGGCTAGTTTTGTGCTAGTCCAACATGTGAAGGTTATTATAACGTCATTAACATTCCTTATGACTGAGACGTCGGTAACTAGAGGCTAGTTTTGTGCT